>JACCHY010000020.1:4200000-4604982 GCA_018907195.1 Dolichoris vasculosae
AAGGATGCGTATGTATATAATGATAGTGATTTACATGCCATTCGGATGTCATATTAATGATAATATCGTATAATAATAATAATTACAGATCGTTAAAAATAAATTTACACATTTGTTTAAAATACTTTTTATACAAATAGTACAAACTTAATATTTATTAATATGTTTAACGAATGAAATAAATGTTTCATGAAATTATTGTTACTATTGTTAACATCACCATCATTATCATTATCGGTATTTAACTTAAATAAAAAAACTTGATGACTTTTTAAACTGATTCTGAATCATATAATACGGTACTCTCAGAAATTAAAAAAAATTTCTGTAAGAATAAATTATTTTAGAAATATTTTCTTAATATATGAAATTATAAAAACTCTATATATCTTACCTAAAAAATTTTAATCAAATTATTCGGCAAAATATTTAAAATATAACAATATCATACAAAATATAATATATGTATGGGTTACCTTGAATAGAAAATACAGTTTTTAAGGTTTTTTTGCTTTTATATCATTCTCGTTATGGTTTTAACGAAAAATAACCAGTATTATATAAAATAATTTATTAATAGTTTAAAAATTGCAAAAATTGTTAATTTTTAAATTATTATTTTTATTTATATTTCTTATTATAATGATTATATTTACTTTGGACTACTTAAAATTATCTTTTTTCATGGATATAAAATTATTGTTTTTTTTCATTAAAAAAAAATTGACTACATTCTATTTTTTTCCAAGTGACAAATAACACATTTTCATCGTTATTATCTTTATTTAAATAATAATTGTCTATATTATAATATTTGTAGCAATGCTGTAGGATTGAGATATATAAATTTATTAACTTTTTGATTAATATTCTGATACTTTAATTTAAATTTGTTATTGATTATAAATATAAATCACTTATCTCTATTTTTAAAATGAAAATTTTTTTAAGTCAATAAAAGTTTTACACTTTAAATTATAATTATTTACATTGATACTTTCTAAACTATATTATGAATATGTAGACTAAAGACAGTTTTATTACTTTAAAAAACTATTATAATTCAATAAGATTGTCATTATGCTTTAAACTGTCATAAATGTTCAATCTTTTATGAAACATTGACTTCTTTATATTCTACCGTGATTATCATCAAGAAAAATTTACAGTAGATTAATTTTAATTTTTTCATGCTTTAAGGCAACTAAAATTTAATTCCTTACAAATCTTTGAACCAACTTTTTGAAATTTTTAATTTTACAAAAAATACTAGTTTTAAAATATTTCGTTTATTTTTATGTAAATTGATCCATAATGTTTATGAAATGAATAAATTAATTTTAATAAGAAAATTTTAAATAATTGAATAATCGTATTATATTTTTAATTACAAGATATTTTTCCATTCTTCATATTCTAATTATTTATTGTATAAAATAAAAGCTAATAGACAAAAAGTAAATATAGTTATAATAAGCCGAATATATATATATATAAACTAAATATTGAACTATAATAAAAGGCTATTTATAAAAATGATAAAAATATAATACATATTTATAATTAGATTAAAACGAAATTTCAGAAAACTTACAATGTTCTCTAGAAGACAATACGATTTCATTCTACAACCCAAGAATCCGAAGAAGTAAATGAAAAAGAAGTAAGGGGAGATATAATCATTGTTCGTCAATCAAGCTGAGTTTGAAACATAGTCATGATAAAAAGATGAATTAGAGGGGCGAGAGAGAGGGAGTGAGAATGAAGAGGAGTTGGAGAGAAGAGAAGAATAAAAAGTAAAAGAGAAATATCATCTGAGAACGCCAAAGAGAACAGAATAAAATGAAAAAAGAGATACAAAACGAGGCAAGTGTCTGATCGTCGTCAAAGATCTATTTATAGAAAAGCAAACGATCACGACTACTGCGGTTCGAGTAATTGAGAAAAGGGGTTGAGAACTATTGTAAATACATACCTACATAGAGAGATAGTCTATATAAAAACCGTAATAATAGACACAGACTTACCTTCAACTTATCGAGTGTAAAAATATTGAAAATAAACAATGCATACTCAAACTTATGGGGTACACTGTATCAGTATTATTTGTGAGGAAAATTACGGAAAGAAGTCAACGACCAGTAGATGCCAAAGCCATTTCTCGAGTATCTGTGCAATTGCATTCATGTCTGCTGTTTCTTTCTCTTTTGCTCTTGCAGTTAGCTTTACATAATTTGCGTATGTTTACCAAACACGCATTCAAATGAAAACTAAATGCAAATGTTAGTGCAAATTTTGTACGTATGGTTAGTTAATTTTTTAAATATATGTAAAAGTATATCGATGTGAAAACGCCCCTATATTTTGCATATACATTGATTATAGTATATATCAAGAAAACGTATTAAAAAGTAAACTTATTTTTAGTACGTGACTATGTTATATTTATTACATTAAGAAAAAATATATAAATACCAACATGATAATTTTAAATATGTAAATAAATTATCTTAAAAACTTTATTTTCATTTATATTAATTTAAAAATATTATTTAATGATAAACGTAAATACCATTGAATTCTTTTTATTTCAAAATTTTTCAAAAATGAATAATATTTTCAGTTTTAGAAATCTTTTAATGACATTTTTAAAGATATTTTAAAGCCAAAAATTTTAATTTAAAATTAATGTTTCTATAAATATTAAACAGAAATTGGAAAAAAAATTTCTATTTTAATATTCACGAGTAATTTAATTACCTGTAATTAGTTGTTTTTATAACATCAGTATGATAAAATATATCATAATAAAATTCAGACAGAAAGCTTTCATAAATAATTTTTGTGAATATTTTGTATTTTAAATGGTTTTAATGTAAATTCAATATTTTATAATATAATATTCAAAATAGAGGTACATTTCAAAATTCAATATAATTATATTTATAGATACATATACATTGAATTTAAAATTACAGGGATATAAATAAATTTTAATAAATAAATACAAAAAATATAAATAAGAATCTCGTTAAAAATATATTTATAATAATTAAAATAAATTCATTATTACATATATTTATTCGATTTTTTCCAACTAACTTTAGAAAACGTATAAAAATATGCTACATATTTTTTAATATTTTTGAGGTATGATAATTAGTAAATAATGTATTACTTTCTGAATAGAAAAATAACATTCTACGCGATAAAATACTAATTAAATGAATTAAAATTAATTACTTTTTTGTAAGATCTGATGACTAATTCGTTGACTACATTAATAATTAAGTTCAGAGAAATAAATCGAAAATAAATTTGAATAGTGGTGTCTTCGAAGTAAAAAATAAATAATTTATTTAGATAATAAATATTTTACTGGCGCAGCTTACTTTAATGTTTTATTATTCACTACTATTCCAATTAATATATGTACATTCATAAAAAATTACGATTAGAAATAATTTTTATAAATTGATATTTCCTAATTTGTTTTAAATAATAAAATCAGTGTAAAAACAATATTTGTTACAGATAAATAATATAGTAATAAGCATCGATGTTATCTAATACATTTATAATCTTGTGTGAAGTAATAAAAATCAGAGAACATTTAATTGCATACACATAGATTTACATATTTAGTTTTCAGTAATGTAATTATGAGCACCTAATTCACAAAACAAATAATGGAAAATTTAAAATTAAACTGATGAAGAATAAGTGAACAAGATAAAAATTTTAAACTTTATAACAAAGAAAAAGCTTATCGTGTATGTCCATTCGTAGCAAATTACTTCATTTAAACGTCATATGCACATATATTCATTACTGATTATAAAAAATTATGAGTATCGATGACATAAGTTCATATAAGTTCATCGATCTTCTACATACATATTTCAATATATATGTATATTAAAATTTAAGCGTTTAATTATTAATTGCATAATATTATAAATTATTTTTGAAAAATATTTTAATAAAATGTTTTTTTTAATTTGTTTTAAATTGATTATAATCAATAAAAATTATGTATAAAAAAATAAAACAATATTGATTTTTACAATTAATTAAATTAATTGAAATCAACCAATAATTAATATCAATGCCACGATACTTAATAATTGTAATAATTTATTAGATACATGGTTTTTTTTTAAATATTTACATATCATCTAAGCATCGCTAAATCATTTATAATCTAAATAAGAAATAATTTATGCATAAATTCCATATCTCTAATAGATAGAAATAAATATTTATTAATCATGTAATGATTAAAAATCTTGAAATTTCTAATAAAAGTATACAATTAAACATTTGTACTATAAGACTTTTCACGTATTATTCATAATAATTGTGTATTGGTTTTCTTTAAATTTCTTATCTGACGAAGGTAATGTACGATCTGAGTATTTATATAATTATAAAGCTAGTTTTATTCAAATTTTTATATTAAAATAAATCAAATAATAATTTATGAAGTTAAATTATAAATAAGTTTTATAATCTAAAACTCTCAAAAAATTTTTTAATTGTTTCCATACTTTATTGTTAAGAGATGAAAATTAAGTAAAAATATTATATTAATTCAACAATTATTTATTGCTGTGCTATGGTTATTGAAAATAGATAATCCACTAACTTTTTTCTATACCTCCATGGACTAAAATATACAATGTTATTAATACTAAATTTTAAGATTTTTTAAAAACTTCGAAAAATGATTTTCACTAAATTTACAATAAGAATATAAAATGAAGTATTTATTTTAAATTCTAATGTAGTAAGAGAAAATTAAATGACATTTATATATCAAAAAACAACTAAGTCATCACGATAAATTTATTAACAGTTAATTAAATTTAAAAACATAAAAAGACTTTAAAATATTATAAAATTAACTGAATTAAACGAAATAAAGAAATTATATTAAATAAATGAAGAAAATTATTCAATTAATTATCATGACAATCTTTAAAAAAATTTGTAAAATGAATTGCATATTATTTCATATTTTATTAGCAAACTCACTATTTATTAAAAAAGTATAAGAGATAATCAGCATAAATTGCAGCGCAATAAGTGAATCAGCAATCTAATATTCATAGCTTGATATCTATTAAAGAAAAAATGAGTTCTCTCAAGTAGTATTTAGATTTTTCATTGAATATACAAAAGTATACAATTCGATTAAAAGAAGTAAAATGTATCGAGACGTAGTTCAGCCGAGATTATACCGCAAACATGTCTTAACGTTAGTTACGACACAGTTACAGTAGAAAATAATTCAATAAAAGTGAAGTCTCCGATGGAATACAAAAAATGACTGTTTGTATGCACTTTAGTTTGGTTATTCAAATGTAGATATAATTTATTTCATAATAAATAATAATAAATGTGTTAAAAATGTTATTATTTATTACATGTAGTTATTTTATTAAAATCTAGAAAAAAAACTTTTACTAAACGTAAATTAAGTGAAAGGTAAATAATAATGAAAATAATAAGTTGATAGAATTTAATCATAAAAAATAAATTACAAATATTAATAAATCTTTAAACAGGAAAATTATATTTATAGAAAAAAATAATACTTCGAATAATAAGTAAATATAAGTTTTTTTTATTTAAAGTATATACTGTAAGTACCATGAAAAATATTCTTTTCTTTTGATGTATTACTTATTTTTATATTTATGGAATGTATTCCTACTTTTATATATAATCAAATATTTATATTTCAAAAGCAAATATTAAATTTTTACACATAATTTAAAATTCTAAATGACTAAAATATTTTTTATAATTGAGTTCAGCACTATAATATTAAAAGCTTATAAATCATAAAAATTTATGATTAAAATGATTTAATCGTAAAATATAGTGCGTAAGAGTAAAAGCTAATACATGATAATGAATCTCAGTAATTTTATTGTATTTCTTGGTACTAAGAAAATTAATATTGAAATAAAATGCATTATAGTTATTAATTATTGAAGTAATACAGAGATAGATTCAAAGAACAGTTTACAATTTACTACATTTCTTAATAGCTAGTTAAATTATAATTTTAAATTTTAAACGTAAACTGAATTTTCTTTCGTTTTTCAATTCTAATATAAATTTTATTTAAATACATAACTTGAATAGTTAACAACGAAGATACCAGATTATATTTAAAATAACTAAATTTCTTATAATCTCAACATTTTCCTAAAAACATCGCTAATCCCTCGTTAAATTACTCTGTTCCTTTGCCTGACCTGAATTGTCATTATTTACCGAATGATTCTACCTTCAAAGTAAGAGAATTACCACAAATGTTCTAAAATCCATCTCTACTTATTTGCTTATCTACTTAAAAGACAAAGAACAAAATGCTTCAGTGGAGTAAACGTATAGAATGCTGATAACAACATCGATAAACATTATTACAACAACGTGACCACAGTATGTCGCTAACCGTATTCTCGACTCGACTTCGGTCAAATTTCAAGGACAAAATATAAGACCCCTGTATGAACAAGTAATATGCGCTAAAAAATGTTTAGCATAAATACTTGAAATAATTCCACAATGGCATGAAATGAACCAATCATAAATGCTTATACGTCTTACTTGAGCTACTTCTTTTTCTTTAAATAAGTAAAGTAAAAATATATATTAAGCGATTACACAATTGTTCTATACAATATATATATATATATATATATATATATATATATATATATATATATATATATACATATGCACATATACATAATAAAGATATCTATTTATACAAAGCTTAATTTAGATTGCAAAGTTTGTCTTTGATATTTTTTATCTTATAATTTTTTAAGTAGAATTAATAATTTTAATACTATGTATTTAATAATAGTCATTTTTTGTTACAGTTATTATAAAATCATTGTGTGGTTATTACATCGCGTTTTTATTCGTAACAATACATTTATAACTAAAAAATTTATTTAATATTATATATAATTATTTTTTACTGAATTCATAATACATTCTATTAAAATATAATTATACAGCTTCTATAAAACCTCATGACTAATTTAATTCTTTATATACAGCGCTCAAATTATCACATAAATATTTCTAAAAATAAAATTTTGTGAAAATCAAAATTATTTTAATATTGATTCAAGTCTGGTATAAATTCATTCAAATATTTTCAGAATGTTTCTAAAATTCTATGAAAGTAATCGATATAATATCTCATTGCTTAAGATAAAACTCACAATACTTTTATCTTAATGTAGTAAATGTTGTTACGACAGATAAAATATAGCTTATTTACATGATGAGCTTTTTCGAATAAAAGTGCATTATCGACAAAGCTATTCAACCATTTCAGCTATTTACGATAGCAAGAAAGTTTCGAAAAATTATTGTATGAATTCTTTTGATATATTGGTTGGGTTAAAAAAGGTCACAGATGATGAAAATGTGACTCACATTCATAAAATTTTCATCGCAGTCACATTTATATCTATATATAATTATATACATATAGTTAATATCGGCAAACTAATTAGACAAAATTTTTAAATTATTTACGTACACATATACCTTTGTTTTTTCTAAATAATAATTTAAAAAACATAAGAATTTGTGTTATTAACTTTCTTTAAGTTTTAATTTTTAAATGTACATAAATCAAATTTACTTTTAACTTAATTTAACGTACATCTTCTTTCATATTCTATTTCACAACATACAGAAACATATACACTTATAATTTTACACATAAGCAAAAGAAGAAGAGAAAAGAACTACTCGATGATATTCTTCGTACACAACGTTTAATTAGTGTCGTTCTACATGTGCGAGATAAAAAATTCGCGCGTACCGTAGCTGATAAAAGAGTTAGTGAAGGACAAATACCGTATGAATACTCTACATTTAGAAAAATCATAAATTAAAAACCATCCTAGATTATAGATACGTAAATTAAATGACATTAACGTTTATTTAACATTAATTTAAATTTTATAGGTTTTTGCATATTTCTTTAGTATTTTATATTTTTTAATTTATAATTAATACAAAAACTTTCATATAGAATATTTAACTACGATAATGAAGTTAACTATCACATAAACTTAATAGATATAATTCATCTTTTATAGATTAAAATCTATGAATACTATTATTTGATTGCTATTAAGTAAAAAACAAGTTAATAACATAATAGAATTACTATTTTCAGTTGTAACATACTATAATCATCTATTTTTAAAAAATATGAAAATTATATTATTTAATAAATTGTGATATAAATTTTTGAAAAATTTTGTAAATGTTTATTTTATTTTATTTCTTAAGTGTATAAAATTCTATATATTTTTCAGTAAAATACTTTACCAAAGTAATTTTCTTAAATTTATACTTAGTTGCTATGAAGAATTTATTCTTAGCTCATTTATTTATAAACAGAATCATCAAGAATTCTTATCCAAATAAACTTTCTTTTTGATAAATATAAAAAAGGTGTCAAGGAACTCATTAATTAATATTATACAACTAAAATTCTATAATATTGTTTATAAATAATAATGTTTATGAATTGATTAATTTATTTAAAGTTTTGTTATTTTCTCAACAATATATATATATATAATTAAATTTTAAAGCAAAACAAATATAATTAGTTTTTAGTAGTTTATATATATTTTTTGAATATATTTATACACGTTATTTAAGTCTACTATATATATATATATGTACATAATGTAAATATTATACATATATTTACATGCATTTACATATGACAAATACAATAGTCAGGCTTATAAAACTTTAGTATTATTCTTTTTCTGAAAATTTTCTCTTGATTATTTAATATTTATATAGGCACATAATTACGGAGAAAAATTAAAAATGCTAATTTATGTAATTGATTTCATGATTTAAAAATTATTTAATCTACGATATTACCTTTCCATGTATTAACTAATATCAGTTTCACTTAGTGAAAAAATATAAAGTACATTAAGATTTTTAAATTTATTTAAATCAAATATAATATTAATTTCTTTATGTTTTTAAACTATTTAAGAAATTTGTAATAAATTATTTTACTTTTTAAATCTTTTAATTCTAATATCAAAAATATTTTCCTTAACATTCCTAAATTATTGCGAACGTCTATGAACTTTCACTGTGATATCATATTATTATAATTTGTGAAATTCACCAACAAGAAAGTTTTAATGTACATTAAACTATTTACTAGCAATTAAATTATATAAAAATTATAATGATTTTATTAAAGTTTGGTTAAATGAAATTTCAATAAAATATTCTTGCTTTACAATAGCAGAGGTTACGATGCATATTATGCAAATTTTTTATTCTGAATTATGAATATGAATTACAAAGAGACATTTTATAATAGTATTTGTAATATTTATAAGCGTTTGTAATTTAACATGAAAAAAAAATTGTACTTTGATAAATCATTATTCAAACCAATTTTATTAAGCAATCAAAATAAATAAAGAAGTTCTAATTATTAAATATTTTGTTTTTAAACTCTTTTAACAAGTATAAATATTTTTTAATTTATTTCTAATGAAAGAATTAAAATGAAATATATTTAAGATGAACTTAAATAAAATCACGAGCATAAGGTATATACTGATTTGTAAGTTATAAATTGTATTTTTCATAATAATTAAATGTAAATGTTTATTTTTTTAAGTATGTATTACATTTAAATAATAGTAGCCACTTTTTAAATTAGAATACTAAAATTTCATACCATTTTTAATTTAATAATTAATGAAAGAAAATTGAAAATTTCTAATACATTTTGAGTTCATTTTGAAAGACTAGCAAATCGGTGACGTTTAATTTCTATTTCATCATCGATTGTGAAATGAGCACGTGTGCATCACGTGTTATATCGACAACGTTAGTTAAAAACAATTATATATTTTCGATAAAGTTCTTCCTCAAAAAAATCATGGATTAAAAAATCAATCATACATAATTACAGTATGATCCCCTCACCACAGTAATTAAAAATATTTCTCCTTGAAGTATTAAGATTCGAGGATTATCTTTATCAATAATACAAACTTATGAAAACATAATAATAAATATTCGATAAGCAATAAATGTTGTTATAACAATTATCGCTTATGCTCAAAATTTTACTAAAATCTCTATTAGATTTTATTATTTCTGGTAGTTCTCATAAAAATAATTACAATGAGATTGAAATTATTACATTAAAATAATTGATTTCGTTCTTTTATGCTCTAGTATTACATTTTTGTTAATGTTGCGATATTTTAATTCTTTTTTTTATTATAATAATCTTAAAAAAATATTTATATAGTTGAACAAATTTATTATTTATCATAAATTTCTGCCTTTTGTATTTTGAAATGAGAGATATAATTGATTCATTTTCATTTGAAATGTTTATAAACATTAATTAAAAAATGTAAAAAGTATGAAAAATACTTAAATCAGTACCGGTTTCAAGTATATAAATTTTCCTTAACAGGTGATTAATATTACCAAATAAGAAAAAATAATGTTACAAAGAGCTTAATTTATCTCTTTACGAATTTAATCATAAACTAAGCTTATAATTTAATGTTCAGTATTTGACTAAATATTTTTTTGATTAAAATCAATCGATTTAATAACATATTTCAAAATTATATTGGATCTTCAAAAACAAAGGTGATTTTAAACCACTAAATTTTTTAATTGATCAATAAGCTAATTAAATATAAATAATATAATTACAATAAAATCATAACTTAAATTACCACTAAATTTTTAATATTTAAACAAATAGCAATTAATAGTCATTTTCAGAATGTGATATCAATATATTTAAATTGTAACGTTTTCAAACTGCATATTTTAACTGTGTATTTCAATCTTATAAACAATTATTACGTACTGAATTATATTTTTACATTATGGTATCAATTTATGACATTTTTTTCCATGAAGCCTTTACATTAAAATTTTTTTTATATTTTACGTTTTTTTAAAGAAAGTTTTGAATCTTTTGAAAGAATATACTACCTTCATTAAATCTGTATAGTTGATATAAATATCTTTCAAATATAAATATCTCACTTATATGTAAATATTTAATTATATTTTATCTATATTTTATCATAATATACAGAATCAAATATTAATAGTTATATGATGAACTATTTCATTGCTACATTCACGTTGACAATTTTTTTTCTAATCGAGTGATTTGGTATACTTCTACATTATATTTTCTGCGTTACTAGCAAGTGAAGATAATCTTTTAATGCATGAAAATTATTATTTTAATATAGATACAAAATACATTAAAAATTATTAACATTCATTTTATTCATGATAATTAATGACGAAACTTTGCATGAAATAACAATATGTCTTTAATTTTTATTCTTAAGACATTTTGTACTAAATATAAAAATTATACGTTTATAATTTTTATACTTGCATTATGAATTTTATTATGATAATATTGTAAAAAAATAATTTAATAATATATTCTCTATAGTGTTTATTATTATAAATTTATAAAATAAAAATTTCTTTTATTACATAATTTTCATAAAAATGATCCAGTAATATTTACATTATTAAGTATATTGTTATGTTTATTTATGTGAATATTATTTTTATTAGTATAATTTTATATTTAATAAATATGAATATTAAAATATATATGATCTCGTTACGAGCTGTAATATAGACATTAAAAAATTCTAATATCACATGTGTACTGTCGAATAATATTGTAGTTAAATATAACTTGATTTTATTGTGAGTTTAAAATAAAATTTCATTATACTTCAATTTTTATAAATGAACATTATTTGGTTATATTTTTATTAAATGAAATTATTACAATGTATTAAAACTATTTTTACTTATAATTATAAATTAAATAAATTAAATAGCGCTAAAATTACAAAAATTAATTAATAAATATACATGTAATTGCAAATAATTGTCAAAATAATATTGTTCATTACTACAAAACGTTCATATATATTTTAAAGCATATGCGTCATTGAATCTTTAAGTTTGCCAAGCAAATTAAAATTTTTTAACAGTCTACTTATAACATGAATACACACATGCATGTGTAAACACATGCATAAATACATATACATTTATATACACATATGTGTTCATATTGAAACATCTTTTTGTCTTAAGCACACAAATCGTAACTTCTTTTGTTGAGGTCGTTTATCTATCAGAATTCAAAATGTAAACATCCCACCAACTTGATTAAATACAAATGAGATTTAGAATCTAACCTTGTAAGTTGATGGGTTCTCCTTTTTTTACGACCTTTCGTATTTTATAGTTCATAAAAGTATACCAGAGAAATATCGAAGTTTCGGCAAACTGTGCAAATAATTTTATTACTTTTATTGGTATGTTAGTTAACACATTATATTCAAATGAACGAAAAAAATTAACTCTTTCAATTTTACTGTTTCAATAAAATTAACGACAATTAACAGTTTTTTTAACGTATACGAATACATATATCATTTATATAAATATATAAATAAGTGTCAATCCAGTTTATCTAAAGTTCCATGATGCGTTATCTAAGATCATACATATTGAGTTATTGAATAGACATGTACGCACGTACGCGAATATATAAATGTACTTAACTTTTAACAAATAAATATACGAATAAATGTGTAAAAGTAATGAAATATATTAAATTATTATTACTGATTTATTTTATTTTAATTGCATATTTAAAATGAATATTAATAACTTTTAATAACTTATAATAATCTCAAAATGTTTTGATTACACGATGTTAAAAGGATTTATGTATTTATAAATTTTACGTATCAATATACACATTTTTTATTCGAAACAAATTGATTCGATTATATAAATTATATAAAAAATGTCTTACTTCTAAAAAAAATACCAAGCTATAAAAATTCAATTATTGAACAATGTAATGATTTGACAGATAATTTAGGATCTGTCAAATAATAACTAATCAAATAGTTAAATAGCAACTAATATCTGTCAGATAGTAACTAATGACAGACACCATTGGTATATCAACGTTACATTTTTTACTGATCAAACTTTTTTTAAATATTATTAAAATACAACACAAAACATAAAATATATATTTATATTCTATTTTATCTATGATTTTTTGAAATAAATATAATATTGTATAACAAATTCATTTACGTTGATCAATATAAGAAAAAAAAGTTTTTATAAATAAACAAAATTTCTTCCTTTTTGTGACATACGCACTAAAATAAACATTGAAATATTATTTAAAAAATTGGATAAAGTTAATCTCGAATAAAATAATTATTGGATATTTTATTAATGCATTAGAATAAAAACTATCATTTAAATTTATAAAAACAGATTTAAAAATATTTCTTTTATAATAACTTTTCGTATAAATATTCTATAAAACCACGAAAAATTAATATAATATTGAGTTATAAGGCCAATTACTGAGAAAAACGAAATTAATATGATGCAATTGGGAATACAAATGAGTTTTTATAATGAAAACATAAAAAATTCATTTAAATTCAAATTGATATTAATGTTTTAATATTTATTGTAATATCGATATTTTTACAATTTCTTTTTAGTTTTATAATTCATACTGTATTGTGAAGAATTTCATTTTTATTCAAAATAATATATATTTTATTTCAGTATTAAAATAAACTATAAATAAATAATATTTAATTATAAAAAAATACTCATTTTTTTATACCAACGAATTCAAGTTATCAAATATTATAATTATGAAATATTCATTTTGATCAAATATATTATGAAGTTTAAAATAACTAATTACATAATCAGCATTACTTAAAAAATTTTTTTTTAAATTAAATGATATACTATTGTTTATTATATCCTTATTCATTAAAATAACAAAAAAAATCAAATTTGTATATAATTTTAAAAAACGCAATGTTATGTTTTCAACGATTTATATTCAAAGTGATAGTAAACAATACTGTTTTAATTCTGATTATTCAAATTGTATTACACGTAAATAAGAAAAAACTAATATTTTCAATATATAATAATTTTCAATTATTAATAATTTCTATAAATTTTGTGTATAAATATCTAAATATAGTTATAAAATTTTTGTATAGAATAAATTGTGAATTTATAAGTAACATAACTCTTCATTAAATGTTAATAAATTATTATATAATTTTTCTGTAATTTTATATTGTATATTACATAAAGAAATTTAAAAATGTTATCAGAGTGATTAAAGCGCTAGTACATGAGGTATATATTTATGAAATCTCGTGTAGTTAATCAGATTCTACACAATATATTTAAAACGATAATTATTAAATATCAATATTTATCAAATTAAAAAAATTGTATATAAATGCAATATTTAAAAAAAAATTTATTTTTTAATCTTATAAATCAATCTTTTATAAAAATAAATAAATATACCTGTTAACATTTTTTTGTTAATATATAGATATATAATCTTGAAATGTAATATTATTCGGTTCAATTTAATATAGTTTTTAGTAAAAATACTTTTTTATAAACTCATATTAATTATTTAAAATAACACGCTTAAAACATTGATTTCTTTCAAAATATATTAAAAATAATTTTGCGTCGGTAAATTTTGCAGGTTTTGAAATGAATTTTGTATATATGAAATCTTTGCTACAATAAAATTTCGATATATATATTTACATATGTCTAATTGTTTACTATTTGCCCACGTAATCAAATTGCTTAGAAAAATTATCATGTCATTAAAACTGCTTAATCTTTTAATAATGGAATATAATTATTTTTAATTTCATATATTAAAAGCTATTACAAAACTTTTATTTGTATTTTATAAGATTTATGATTCACGTGTTAATGATTTATTTTTAATTAAATAAATATAAAATTGAGTACATTTGAAATTAAAAAAAAAAATATAGTATTAAAATAATAAACAACTAAAAATGAAATAAATTAATTTAATTCTTAAAAAATTAAATTATTAATATTTTTAAACAATTAAATTATACCATATTAAAGAAATCTTAATTATAATAAATTTTATGGAAATTTAATTTAAAAGAATTTAAATACATTCCTATTTATCATATAAAAAGAGGAATTTAAAATAATTAAATGATATTTAAAAAATGCTTACGTTATTTGCATTAATTACATAGCGACGGAATGTAACATAATACAAAATTTAGAAAACATTGTTTTCAATACCAATGATTCGTTGCTTATATATATTACATTTCTTTTCACTGTACCGTTTCGTAATCATTTATCTTGACATTAGATGTGTTGTAGATCCGAAAAATATCTATATCAGATAGTAATTTTGAAAAATATTTAAACAAGTATATATTCGATTTATTAATTCTTTGGGTTATGTTTAAAAAATATGGTAACTATTAATACAATTTTAATCTATGAAAAATATAATTTTTATATAATCAATAAATCAAATATATATTAGTATATTTTAAATTATTTTTATAATTCGTAACACTGCTTTTCTTTCATAATACTTATAATCTTAAACAAAATTTAAGTATTTGTCTCAACAAGAAAAATATTGCTTTTTATCTTTTGAATATAAAAAAATTTTTTATGATTTTTTACTGTTTATTTAATTGATAACTTTTATGATATTAAAAATAATTTCGCTATTGCTAAATTTTTATTTTCTTGTAAAAATTTAAAAAATGTATAAAATTCAAACACAAATTTGTATAATTGTATATATCTTATCTAAACGAAGAATACTTCTTTACATAATAATAAATACTCAATAATACTCATTTTTTTTAATAAATATGCTTATAAATGAATTAAAACAAATTTTTCTCGATTAATTTTGAAAATATTTAAAAAAAATTTTTTTTTAATTCAATAAAAAGTTTGTATTGTATACATTTTTTTATTGAAATATTTTTTAACTTTATATTTAATAATATAACTGATATTAAATTTCATATATTTTAATACATTCTAGTAATTTAATTTTATATTTTATTGATTATTGATATGGTTCGCGAAACCTAAAAAAATTTCTCTTTATTTTATAAGGACTTCCTTTTGATATATTTTTTTATTATATTTGAGAATGAATTTATCAATAAATGTACGTTATATTCAGTATTTATGTATAAGAATGGAATTAAATATTATTTCCAATAAAGAGTTAATTAAAATACTTTTTATCGTATGTTTTCTTCTTGAGAAATCCAGAGTGTTAATATTACATTTTAAAGAGATATAATTTTTCATTCATTTATTAAGTTTCATATATCGATAATGATGTTGTTATCCATACATATTTTAATTATTTTACAAAAATTTAAACTATACTTACTTAAATATGATTATTTTCTTTAAATAAATTGAATCATATTAGTTACAATTATGTATTTCTAACAAACTTAACTAATATACTGAAAATATAGAAAAGTTTCTTGTAAAGTTTCAATTAACTAATTTCATGATATGTATTAAAATTTCTTAAACTGAAAATTTAGAATAATATTTAATAACGTTCATTAAATTAAATAAATTTTTGTTATTTATAAAACATATATTAAATATACAGATTTCTCATTGTTCAATAAAAATTAAAAATTAAATTTAAATAAATATTGAAATAGAAATAGGGTTGTAGCTTTTACTTTTAATAAACATTTTATTTGTGCAGGAATATTATGTATTGTTAATTATTCTAGGATAATTTTACATTATAAGTATAATTTGCTTTTCAAATGTAAAACCATTTGATTCAAATGGGATAGAAAATTAGTAATCTAAGTTACCGAAATAGAAGTCAGCCTCCCTAACATAAAAAGTTTTAGCCAAATTTATTATACGATAGTAATTTTTAAGCTGAATACGTGTAATTAAATTTTATATTCAATTTTATTAACTTTTATTTAGTTTTCCAGTTTAGTAATTTTAATTACTGAGTAAATTAGTGACAAAAATTAAAATATTATATCCATCATGGGAATTAATGACGTTCAAGTCGTTAATCTTTCAAAGATTTTATAAGTTTTGGTTATTAATATGTTCAACGTTTATAATCAAATAATAATTTTCGAAGCAGTAAGATTAACATTAATAATATAATAAATTATATAATATTTATAAAGTCTAAGTTTATTACTTTTAGATATATATATTTTATTATGAAAATATTGAATGTAGTACATTTTATTAGTTATTTTTAAATTTCAATGTTTGAAAATAAGTCTAACATATACAATTTCAGGTAAAGGTTAAGATTATTCGATAAGTAATTTAGCGCACTAAATATGTATTTTTAATTAATATCATTATAAAGGTATATTTATTAATATAATAATATATTAATATATAATTAAAATGTAATTAAATTGAAATACTCAGTTTATAATTGAAAAATTATAATTAAAAATAAAACAATAAGCTTATTTAATAATTTTATTAATGTAAATATTTTTCTTTTTGTTTTTATAAATTTTTTAAGGTTCGAAATAGTTGAGTTAACCTTATAATCAGATAAACTATTAATTAAATACGATAATAATATTTTTGCACCGTATTATTAAAATACTGCTTTAAAATAAAATATAAGGATAGTAAGGTATTAAGCCTAAACCGACTACATGTTTTCAATCAGTACATGGATTAATTGTTTAAAAAAAGATCACTATTTTTGTATAAAATAACTAAAGTAAAAATATCATCTGAATTATTTTTTAAAATGAATCATGTATTTTATGTGTAACGTTTAAAGTTTTTTTGTACTTTTTCATTGCGGAATGAATTTATTTTGTCTCAACTGAATTCATTAGATTAAAAAAATCTTATGACTTTTACTTAGTTTCCTAAAATAAATATTTTTCGAGGTTTTTTCAAAGCAAAATTTTCTTTATCAAAAAAGAATAATTAACATATTAAGTTTGCTAATACGAAATTGATACAATAAAAATTGGTTAATTTAATTCGATTTCGTGCAATAAACTAAAAGGCAAGATTTTATCTTGTAATTATATCTTCGTCGGTTTCGCGTTGCTTTTATAGTATCTGAAACTCGCTTACAACAGGACGCTATATCTCAGTCACGCATTGAAAGTTATAGTAGCTAGATGGGCAAAGCACAAAACTTCACTTAGTTTACCGTATCGATAATAATCTCCAAAGAAAGTGCCGGAACATCTCTGCAACAGTTGCATACCTCCAGCGTCGTCAGCGGTTCTGAAGTGTGCGATTGCACCAGCAGCCCTTCTCGGCTCTCGCTTTTTCTCTAAATCGGGTGCCATTCAAATTTTATTCCGCATTCGTTGCCCACTCATTACTTCTACAATTTGCATAATCACCGCAAATTTTAATCCTTATTGAATTGTATCTCTTTCTACGATTTGTTAACGTGGAAATAGTCTTTCTTCGTTATACACTTTTGCGGCATTTCGCGAAAATTTTTTCTGCAGCACTCAAAATGAAAAAGAATCTTTCGCCGAAAGAAACCAACACACACACTCTCTTAAATTCAAACACGTGAAAGTTTAGATAGCGCGATCACCGACTAGCGCGTAAGTGTGAGGGAGACTGACCGACGTGGAAGTGCGGAACGAGTGCGAGTTGAAGCGGCGATGTTGTATAGCGACACGCCAAATAGTCCCAGTAAATATTCTCCCACCCGAGCTCAGCTTTTCTCGACAGAGTATTTTAATGACGATGAAATCGAAACGCTCTCTTTGTCTGTCTGTCTGTCTGTCTGTCTGTCTGTCTATCTATCTTTCTCCCCACCCCCTCGCCTTGTATATGTTATGCGCGCGCGGACGCGCGCAACTCCTTTGCCCCCACTATTTTTCACGATGAGATATCGAACGCCAGCTACAAACCAATCGCCACTGATGCAAAATACCTGTACGAAGTTTACGCGAAGGCTCGATCACGAGTTAGCTCCTGTCGCCTGTTGCATGCGGATTCCGGGACAGCCGGTGGATTTTATACTTCGTTTCTTATACACATGCGGTCGACGCTTAATAATCGATGCATCGCTTCGCGTCACACTTGATTCACTGATTCACTAGTGCTTCAACGATATCAACGTTTTCTTTTTTGCACCGAATCAAAAGATAAAATTTTGATACGTCAACCTTTGAAGTATAACATCGTTTGAAAAATAACACTTGTGCTAGATTAAATAAATTGAATAGATCGACGTAAAATATACTCGTAACAATCGTATTATTTCAACAAAATAACCATATCTTTTATATATAAATTTTTTTATTTAGTAACACGACGAAAATATTATATCTTTTGCAGTAAATTTCTTGTAAAAAGCTTACTATAATTTATGTATGTGTATCTTATTTCAGATATCTAACACGAATAAGCTTATCTTTTACCAAGATTGTCTGACGCAATAGAGTGAATAACTCGCTTTAACAACTGACACGTCATTTAAAAATGACAAACTAAAATGATCTGCTATAAACTTACTAGTTGCATGAATGTCCTTCTAAAGTCGAATTTTACATACAAAATATAATTAAATGTAAATAAATCTCGCGTTGAAAAACAAATAACTAATTCGAGTTTTTTTCGTTTGAAATAGGTTATTTAAAATCTTATAGTACTTTGTGATTGAATATCACATTGATATATATTCAAGATTTTTACTTAATTCTTGCATATTTGCGTTATATGTACGTTATCACAACACGTGTGTAAACCAAGTATATTATACTAAATACGATAAAGAATACGCTTACGAGCGATACATTTTTGTTTATTAATACCCTTTTTTACCACTAAAATTAACTTATCGAAGTGTTTGAAAAAAGATGAGATATCTAATTTATTAATTTTTAATCGTTATTTGGTCAATGTATTTTGGTGATTCACTTGTCAATAATAAATATAATGTTACTTTCAAAATTGCTTATTGTTCGATCTCGTCAACTCTTTAAGTACATAAGTATTTACATAGTTAAATTAATTAATATCTATATTTTTTAATTTACTGATACGTATATTAATGTACACACGCACTCACATACACACAATTTTGGCAATAACTTATCTAATTTGATTCGCTAAGTATTCGACAATTCATTATCAAACATTATATAAGAAGTAAATGGTACTGGTACATGCTTAAATCATTTTATTTTATAAAATTATACTTGAAATTAAATATACTTTTTTAATCAATATAAATAATATTATTATCTACAAAACTGTCTGAAGTTGTATATCACATCTAATGTCACTAAAAAAATTTAATTTACATTCCAAATAAAATTAAAACCTAATCTAAATAATTTATAATTTTATTTTAATAGTTTGAAAAAAGTTGAAGATAAATTTACATTTTACATATAAAATATTTACCATTATTGTATTATACAAATAATAATTATAATAATAGTATACATAAAATTGAACTAAAAAAATTTATAGCATGGAATTATATATATATATATATATATATATATATATTATTTCATAAATTTATTTGAAACTCTATTTTAAACAAAAATTTATTCAAACTTACAATTACCTATATTTATTAATGCAATATTTATGGTAATATTTTCCTACTCTTTATAACGATTATATTAAAATTCTTTCACCTGAAATGCAATTAAAAAAATAAGAACTTTTATTTAAAATTTTGCATTTATACAATTAAATTTGTCTAATTATATATAATATCGAGTATTAAAGATAATTTTTCCATTAATTAATTCCTATAAATTTTAATGATTTTATCGTAATTTCTCTAACTTTATTTATCAGATGTGATAATTTTTAAGATTTACTATATAATAAATTTTTTTATAAAAATGTAATATTAAAATTTTTAATTAAATTTTGAATAAACGAAAGGTAAAAAAACACCTCACTTAACATCTTGAATCAGTCTGTTCAATTATAAAAAATCTTAATTTTCTACATAAAATATTAAGTACAATATCATTTATAATTTTTCCTTCGTAAAATAATAATAGTAATTAACTGTATAAGTTGTTGCAATTAATATATTTAAAAAATCAAAAAAAATTTCGATTTATTATTGAGAGATACAGAGAAAGAGAAAGAGAGAGACCAAATATGTGTATCAGAGTAGATTTTAACTTCTGTTTTTCATTATTTTTTATTATTTGAAAATGACAGTTTTACTACTTTATTTCACTTTCTATCAGTTGACCGATATTTTAAAATTTTTTTTCTATTTTTCTTTTATTGAAAAGAATATTTTAATATATTTAAATATTTATAAATTGAATAAGATTTATATCTGTATTAATAATTACAAATATAAATTTTTAAATAAATTTTTATTTAAAATAAATATGTTTGTGTTCAATACAAAGTCTTATTTACTTTTTTATTATAAGATATCTGCATCAGATTTATGGAATTTGAATTACAAACAAACGAAAGCATTGTAAATAATATCTGATGGATTGGTTATGTTAATAATAATATAATGTGTTTTTAAATTAAAAAACGATTGGTTTATTTGAAATAAATGATTGTTTTATTTGAAATAAACGACTTATTACGTTAGATAAAATTAATAGTATAATTTATTCGAAAAAATTATGATAAAAATTTCATAAAATAAATCTTTATTAAAATTCTAATATTTTATATATTACGTTATAATTATAAGTGTTGTATAATATTAATTTTATCTGAATATAAATATTCGATAAAATATCTTGATCTATTCTAAAATTATTTTTTTATAAATGTACTAATTTAATATTTAATTATTTACACTTATAATCATTATTTGGAAATAGGTGCATGCATTAAATTTCATTAGTACTCATTCAGTCTGCGATAACAAGACAACATTTTTATTTCTTCATACCATATTAGTTTAATATACTTCCTCTATATCATTTTATCTTAACATTAATGCATTTAATTCAATCCCGTTTTTGATAAATTTTCTCAATATAAATATTATAAACATTAATTAATTATAAGATAAAGGAACAAATCATTTATTCTTAAGGTATCATATCATATCATATCAGCATAGTTCGCAAGTAAACAATTCCAGTATAAGTAACATAAATAGAACAGAGCATACATATTTTTTGTCAATAGTAACTAGATTCATCTTAGAATTTTATTCTTTTCGTTCTTTCTATATAACTATATTTTTCTTTGTTATTTTATCAAGTGTATTTATGAAAATATCAGACAATTTATTCTTATCTACTTGCGTGAGTGTTCTTACAGTAGTTATCTTTTATATGTATGTAATTTCTCATCAGCCTGTTTTCTATTTTCATGCTTTTCAAAAAAGATTTGAAAAATATTTTCGCAATAATTAAAATTAATATTCAAAAACTTTTGAAACTTTATTCTATTTCAAATTTATATAAATGTAATCCCAATATAATATGTAATTAAGATTTAATTAATACTTAAACTTATTTGTATTCTGTCATTTGAAATTTAATTTTTATGGTTACTCCTGCAACTTTAGAAATATAATAATTAAAATCGCTTCACTTTTTACTTCCAAAAAATAAAACTATTATATTTAAATTAGTTATAAATTATTTAATACCAATGTTAGACTATAAAATTCTAACAGTGCCATAAAGGTTAAGTTGACACGTGCCAGAAAAACATCTGCATAGATAATGCGAAAACTAATATTTAAAAATGAATTCAAATCATAAGTAAATTTATTTTTATTCCAACAGTAAATTTTTTCTGAAAACTAAAAAGTATTTATAGAATTATTGTTAATTACTATGCAAAGAAATTATTTTTGCGTTACTATTATTTTTACGGAAATTTATTTAGAAAAATGTAATCCTTTCGTTTAATATAAATGAGTGAAGATATCGACTGCAACCTTCTTCAACTTTGATTTTTAAAGAATATGAATTGAACGATTTAGTAGTAAAAGAATATTTAAGGTGTATCACACTTAACATATCATCGATCCAAGATTCACGTGCACAAATATAAGCAACGGATTATCTAGAAATAGTTATTTGACACAACAATTTTGATAGCAATAAGACTCAGTTGATATTGTAGACGAAGTGAGAAGCTGAAGGAAAGAAAAATTGAAATGTTCTCTTAACAAAAAAATTTATCTTAAAAATAAAGCAAAAGTTTTTCAAGATTAGTTTAATTAAATTTAATGAAGAAAAAATTGAGAAATGGCGTTTTAAATGTTTTTTCAAAACAAGGGTAGTTTGTTATCTATAGATTCTAAAAAAATATTCTTACTTCTTTTGAATTATTAGAACAAAAAATTCATGTATGAAAAACAAATTAAAAATGTGTATAAATTAAAAATACAATTTACCGAATTAATACCGTTTGAATTATATATGTACGAATAATTCGATTATGTAGATATGTACTTATTAATAATGTATAATTGTTATCGGGAAACATAAAAATGACACTGATCCTTCTAATTTATAAATAAATTTAGCTTAGTACATTATGTTTTTCCTTTTCGTTATTTTTTACCTCAGTTTTCATCTTTCTTTTTCAATTTCTATGAATAAATATATGATAGTGAAAACATATCGATATGAACCATAAATTTTTTTAATCATGTTATACAGATTTTTGTAACTAATAATTGGATAAGATTCTCATGAAAACGATTAAATACATTAGTTGTTTAATAGAATATTTTAATTTTTAGGGTAGTTGAGTATTTGAAATATTTATTAGATAAAGCTATTTTATGAGTATTAAATATTACTTCAAATATAATATGAACTAAATTTTTACTGTAATTCTCTTTAACGTGTAAGCGTTGTACTGCAATACTAGTTACGTAATAATTTTTTCAAAGTTTCATTCAACTATTCACATACTTATTTTAATTAATTATTTATAAGCTATTTACATTTTTATTTATAAATAAAAAGCTCACATTGAATTAGCTTTACCGATAGATGAATCAAAATGTTTCAGTTACTAATTTTTAAATTTCACTTTATATCTTAACGATCATATAGATAATTATAAAAATTAAAAATATGCTATCTTAGAATGAAATTAGTTTACATATATAGTGTATACAAATAAATAATTATTTATTAAAGAATTAAATTTTTTTATAATAAAAAAATATTGGACGCAATACGCATTTATCAAATGATAAAATATCTATGATCATATAGCATATAAAGAATCTAAATTAAACATATTCACAAAAGTTGTAATTACAAAAATTTGTATAGAATGATTAAACTTATATAAATCAATTAACTTGATTTAAAATTAACTATTCTACAATAAATCAGAATTTCATTGTCGGAAGCACAAAGATGGATCTATTAAAGTTAAAATATTCCTTATTAATGGAACCAAAATTTACAATACATATTTTATGTAATTTTTTCAAAAAAACTTAATATTCATATGATTATTAATTAACTGCATTAATATAAGTTCCACTGTTTATTATAAATTAAAATAATATATATACTATAAAATATTTAAATTAGGTAATGATTATAATTGCTAAAATTATTTGATAAAAGTATAAAGTCAATTATACTTAAAATTTGAATAAAAGTATTTTAAATGAAATACAATATAATTATTTTCTAATTTTACAGCTTTACTGTTGTAAATATTATAAAAATTATAATTTATACTCATGTACCAAATTTTTTTTGTTTATTTAAATTTGGATAGTTTATGCATAATATATTATTTTCAACCTACTTAGCAAACTATACGTTTCTTAAAAAAACTGTTAAATAAATTTATTTTATACTATGATTAAAATTAGTTTATAAAGTTCACCTACAATAATTGAGTATGATATCAAAAATAATTTTAAATCATCTATTTCTGTATGCTCCTTTCGTTATTTTACTAACTTTGTATTAAATTATGTTTTTTTAGTTTCTTTAGTTTAATAATTATATATATACATATCAAATTTGATATTTGTCCAAATTTTATGTGTATAGTAACTTATAACATTCTATATAGAATTTAATTTTTTTTTATAATATAATTTTTATACATAATTTTATATTTAATTTTCTATGCAAAATATTTTAAAATATTTATTTGACAGACTTTACTAAGCGAAATAATTTAATAAGTAACAAGTCATAATAATTCATATAATAGGAAACAAATATAAAAATTAAAAAAAAATTCCATATAAAGTATAAATTAAAAAATAAATAATAAAACATTTATCTCTTTATTAAATAGTTTATCATGCAAGTATAATAAGAATTTAAAAAATATTTGAATTAACAGTATAACGAAAATTATTTAATCTTCATGTTATGATTTTTTTAATTTTAGAACCTTTTTTTCATTTGTAAAGACTATTATAAATTTAATATACATTGTTAACACTAATAATCATTTCCAGATGATATTAGTTTTTTACTTTTATTCTCATAATCTATCGATTAACAATTGATGATATTAAATATTCTCAACATTTTTACTTTTTAAATAATTGTAAATAATATAAATTATAATAGCACAATCCTTGAATATGCACTATACGTTACATCTTCATTAAAATTTTGTAAATACTGTAATAATATTAAACTAATAAAATTGTATTCTTTATTTTATTGGAAAATTTTCTATGAAAAAATGAATAATATTCAATGGTTTTTTTAATTTTAAATAAAAATTTCCTAGTTTTTACAAAATTATATTACAAGTTTAATAAATAAAGGAAGAAAAATCTGTCTAAGCATATTATAATATTTGATTATTTATGTTTCCGCCGTTAAAACGTGTCATTTAATCGTCAATCGAGTTGAGACGCGTATCTATTATTTTGTCTCGCGTATCTCGTCCTTCAATTTCTGCCCTTTTAGTCTTATTTCCCTACGGACAATTACTCGGCGATTGCAGAGAGAAGGTTTAACGATGTTGAATGAACTTTTCCATAGAAGTCCAAGGCTGGGTGCGCCATGGTTGTTCCACTTCTGATCTATATAACGAGTTCGATGTGTAAGTGTTAAGCTATTGAGATGTTACCATGATCATGTAAAACTTAATAATGCGACATTTTTTTGCTTGATAATTATGGAATGCTTTATATACTTTTTAAACTAGTTTTCCAATCCTTTGAGTTTATAAATTAAATCTTATGGACTGTGCATCGAAATTAAAACTAGTTAACAGTATTTATATTAACCGAACCTATTAAATATAGAAATAGTAATAATCTATTGAATATTAAATTTTTGAAACAAAAATTATCCGTTATTAAAAAAAAAATTGATAAATAAATATACCATCACTTATAAATAACTACTTGTATTTGTAATTAAATATATTTTAATATATATAAAATAAAATAAAAATTTATTCTTCAAAATTCAGATAATTAATCAGTTTACAAGAAGCTTTATAAGCTCACTAAAAAAACGTTTGATATCAAAGCTATGAATAAGATTTATATTTTTTAAAATTTAATTAACAAAAATATTATATTATCGCATAGCAACTTAACTCAATTTTATGAAGAAATTGACTTGTCTATTTATATTTATCTATATCTATATGAATCATGATCGATCATCTAAAATCATAGCGTTACTATTAAATAATCTGTTTACATACATTACGTATTTCCATATAATCTAAAGTGCATAGTTTTTTATGTTAATATAAAAAACATCTATTTAAATAAAATGAACATCATTTATGATACAAAATTGTAAGCTTTTAAATATTTAAAATTACGGTATCCGTATTTTATGTTTTAAATTTATATATATATATATTGAAATTCAAAAATTTGAAGATCCTTGAGTATCGGTAGGATGAATAATTGGTCAATACCATTCAATAGTCGAAATATAGAGTCTTCGTATGCTTGTTAGAAAGATACTATATATTATAAAATTCTACATGTGAATTGCACATTTTACTTATTTATACAATGTTATATAACTCTTTTACTTATCTACATCAAAATATTAAACATTAACTTGTATTTCGTATAAATTTAAATATAAATATAAATAAATTAATTTTTTACTTTAAGTATTTTGTACACTAGAATTTTATAATATAATAATAAAATAAATATAATATTTCTATTGTAAAATATTAATATTTAAATAAAATCTTTAATCGATTTATTTTAATAAGTAATAAAACCTTACGTGTAAAATACATTATTTTCTTTATTGTCAATGTAGACATTCTTGATAAAACCGCATTGATCCACCTACACGCCGGCTCAAACCAATCATAGACTAGTCGCGAACAAACGCAAAAAAAGAGAGACGTAAGCATTCACGCTTGAAGGAGAACCAGTTACCCTAGAGTTGAAAGGCCATTTGCACACGGTCGCGGCCGCAGACAGACTTGTTATAACACAGGCGCCACCTCAAGTGTGTACAATGAACACGTAGCATTTTATTAAGAGCCACTTTTTTCCAAAATTTCAATTTTTCTTTTTTACAAAGAAAGTTATGTCTGAAATAAAATAAATACATGTTTTAGCTTAATTATTATTAGATTAATTTTTATCAAGTTCATACTCGTTGATTTTTGTAAAAATGTTCAATTTTTCTAAAAATTAATTTTTATTATAATTCACCGATCGAAACTTTTGTTTTTAATTAAAAAACGACAATTTATTTTAAAATTATACAACTAATTTATGTATAAAATTCATAATCCTCCTGCAAAATATAAGAATTAACAAGATGTTTTCAATTAAGTTCTTCTAACATACAATAATAAAATGTAAATTATAACTTTTTTACTACGAATAATTACAAAAATTTAATATGTTAAATATAATACATAAAAAAGAAATAGAAATCTATCTGTATATAATTATAAAAAAGGAATACTAAAAATAAAGTTTTTATTTAATTTATATATTTAAACTAATTAATATAATTTTTTTAGTTCCTAAATATTTTACATGTTTCTTTTTAAAATTCCTGATATAAGATATGTGCAGAATTCAATATTTATAGTATATAGTTTTCTAAAATACTTAAAAATTATTTTCTTATATCCCTCAAGGAACAAAATACGGAGAATAGTTCTTATCAGCTTTGCTTTTTTCCTACCAATCATGATATTACAACAAAAATATCGTCTTAATTATGTAAGTAGTTTGATAGATATCCCTTGATTCGGTTGCTTAAATATTAATTAAGAGTCATGTTTAACTGTAGTCATCTTTTGACCAAAAGGTACAAACATATTTTATTTATAAAAACAAATCATATAATTGTAAATTATTATAAGATTATAAAATTAGTAAAATGATATATTTTAATATAAATGAAGTTTCATCATACACATATAATACGAAAAGGAATTTTTATTTTATTTGTTTTTATGGATGATAGCAATAACAAATGCAACACGCTGACGTACATAAGTTTTTATAATTTATTTTATAATAAATTTAAAAATAGTTTTTTTTTCAAAAAATGATTTATCTTTTATGAAATATCAACGATTATTACTTCAATTTAATCCTGCCTGACTAATAACATGTAAATATAAAAATAGATAGTTTAAAATAATAAAATAGGCTAATATATTTCAGGCGCTTTTTAAACTAATAAATCTGAATATTCGAAGTAGAAAATATAATATTACAAACGTGAGTATGATATACGCTTAGATTTAAAAATTTTAACAATTCTTACAAATGAAAAATAATAAAAAAAGTCTTCTACTGATTGAAGTCTAATATTTTAGTTTGTTTGTTTTATTTTTCTAATTTAATTATAAGCTATAAAAATCTATTTCGTTTGATAATTGATAAGATTAAATAGATTCACCGAAACATTCTTTAAAAGCATTGAAAATTAATATATTATTTTCGTATTAATTAGTATTGAATAATTAGTATTGAACCGAAATTGAAAAAATTAAAAATAACAATGTACAAATATAATAAATAATTTTTATTGAGATTTAAGTTTGTATTTTATAATAGTAAATTTAAATATTATGTATGAATTCAATATAATTGTATCTTTTAACATAATTTGTCATGAAATATATTTTTTTATATAAATTTTTATTATTTCAATTCTATAAAAAAGATTTCTAAGAATTCTGTCTATTTAAAACTTTTTTTGCTATCTCATACAAATGGCTGCCCTTGATAACAGAAATTTAGCGAATGATTATACATGATAATACGTAATTATTACACTTGTAATTTTTTCTTTAATTCGTTAATCAATTTAACATTCTAATCATAGAATTCTTTTTGTATAAAGTATATTGTTAATAGATTTATTTTTTTAATTAAGTTGTATATATATATATTTATTTAACAATCTCTATGTATATTATAAAATACTACATTAATGTATAAACTGTTTACACAAACAATAGTATTTATACAAGTTTTAATTACTTCAACAAATTTTATTTATTGATTTGTATATATGAATTACATAGCTTTAAATTTTTATCAAAGTAAAAAAAAATAAGATGAGAATCCATTTAAATAGTTTTAATTATTGAGATCATTTACTCAATATAATAATTGTAAATTAAAATTAAACAATTATAAAAAGTTGTATTTGCAACTATAAAAATATATTAAACTTATAAATTACATAGCAAATTTTTATGTTTTATTATTGGTTATAATTAAATAAATATATTTTTTTAATTATTTAAGAAAATTAAAAGTAAAATAATGCTATAGGTCAAATTTGGTAAAAAGTTTTAATAGGATGAATAATAGTTGATTACAAAAGTTTATGTCTGAGAATACGTAATGTATGAATTTTAGTTATCTTTTTATTATCTTTGCTTTGTCGATATACCACTTACATACATCTACTTCACTTTTCTATCTAATCTAAAGTCTGAATATATATACAAATACAAGCGGGCACAACGTATTATTATACAATTACACATAAGTATAAAATAATATAAAATATACTACATATATATGTATATATACATACACACAAGTTTAAATAACCTTTCAAAATATTCAATTCCAATTAAAATAATAAATAATTAAGATTTATATAATTTTATTATTTTATATTTTCAAATGCAGCAAATATTTTTATATTTATTTTTAGTCAACAGAAACTATTATCTTTGTTTTGTAATAAATCAGTTATCTTTTATTAAAAACTATTAAAGTCGATAATAAAAAGACAATAAAGAATCAAACAAATCAGATGATTAAGACAATGTGATTTTTAGTAGAATTTTTTCGTAATTTAATAAAGTAATAGATAGTAAAACTTAAAATATTTTAGCACATTTTTTAATTTTATCTTTAGCAAATATTTAATTTAATTGTATAAAATGTGCTACATCTACTTATTATTCTTAATATATATTTTTTTGATCAAGTGTAATAATTTATTGTAGTCTTGATATTGAGAAAATTATTAAACTAAGATTTTTTTCATATTAATATTATAGTAATTATTTTTAATCTTTAATTAATATAATAACAGAAGGAACATTAAATATTTAGAAATAAACATAAAAATTAATCTTAAAATGGTGATACTTCGGTACTATACAATACATTTTTTATATATGGCCATTAAGGTAACTTTTTCGTAATTTATACTTTTTATAGTTAATGATGTAAGGATGAAAAGATTATATTTTTGATGGGATTAAGAGAATAAATAAAATGAAATATATCATTATAAAGATATTAGAAAAATTTTCGAATATGTTATGCTAGTTTATTAACATTCAAACAAATATTATGGTTATATTTTAATTTAATCATTCAAATTAAACTATTAATCTCTTGTATCAATTTTAAGTTTTAAAGCCGACGTTTTAAAATCGTAATTTTTGAAATAATGCGATTCTATAAATAAATAATTATTATTTTACAGCAACTACTCTTGTTAACCAATTTTATAAAAAAAGTAAACTTTGGACGTCATAAAGAAAAATATGCATATATCAAGAACATCGTACGAAATAATCACTTCTTCATAAATAGAAACTAAAATGGAAGAGCAAAGAGAATAAAAATAGAGGGGTAAAGAGAGTGAAAGTGAGAGAAAGAGAAGCTGAGTAGCACTTACGGGCTGTACTTATCATTAGGTGGATGGCCTGCTATCGCAATAACAAGTCCCGGGGTTCTCATCTCATTCCAAATTTATAAACGACGATACTGATAACGCTCAAGTTTTCAGGTGAAAAGATACGATGTTAGTTTATCAGATGTTGAAACATAAATTACATATAACATTAGTCTCTCGTCAAAATTTTATTTTTCAATTGATTAAAATATATATATAGATTTGTTCTTATTTTGTGAGTTCTATAATTTCTATTTATATTATAAATATTATTTTGTAATATAAAAAATTATGAAATTAACTTACCAAATGATATTTTGTAAAAAAAAAGGTAAAATATAGAAAATTTTTTATTTGAACATTAGAATAAAAACAACAATTTCACCATCTGCTTTATGAATAATATATAAAAATATTCAAATTATATAGTTTTCCTTAATTACATTTCAAATAAAAAATAAAGTATCAACCTGATTTTAAATATGTATAATTAAAAATATTTTATAATCTAAAATTAATTACTCTAGACAACAAAATATTAATGCTTTAGTAAACAGAATTTTGTAAAATGTTGAATAATCTTTTTAAAATATATTAAAACTGAAATTTTAATTTAATATAATAATAGAAAAAGAAACAGCAAAAATAATTTTAGAAGAATATGTAACTGAAATTTCATCACTATAATTTATATGTATTACCAACTAAATTTTAATATATAATAATATATTGTGATCATCATAATAATTAATTTTATAATCATTTCAATATTTATATTTTACAAATTTATAAATATTTATATATTTTTTATACGAATAAATTTTAATAAAAAACAGATTTTATGTTTATAATTTAATGTAAATATGTGCTAAATTAAGAAATTTATATTCTTTATTATCTAAATATAGTCTAACGTTATAGTCTATATTTAATACTATAAATTTTTTTTTCGTTTAAAAACTTTTTTCTAAAGTCACAGAAAGTTAATCTTAATCAGTAATCTTTAAAATACTTAGCTTTAACTCACATAGATCAAACTAATATCGTATTACACAAGAAAATTCGATTACTTGAAATAGTCCGTGTATTCAAAACGATATTGAAGAGACACATTATGGAGTTCCTTATCAAAGCTTATATCGAGTATGATTATTTGCGTGTCTACATATAAAGAATCTCAGAAAAGAAATCTTATCTTCTTCCTGCGCAGACGAACGACGATGAACGCGAGTTGCAACCGCTTTATTGACACTTTTATCTTGCTGAGGAAGCGTCGAACCGTAACGATCAACAAACTACGAATGAACTTTCAAGTACTTGCGCAGGTTATCGAAGATCATAAGCCGTTGCTGCTACTGCAACCGAGTAAACATTGATAGATGATTGAGGTTTTTTTTTGATAGTTGGTACGATTCAAAGGAGAACAATTAAACAATATTTACACACTGATTAAACAACAAAAAAATTCATTTTCGCTTGTATACCTATTCATTATTTTATTGATATCAAGAAACTTTTTATGGCGTGCAAGTAATATATTACATATTAAGTAAAATTTTTTTCAATGTATTAATAAATTAACGTAAGTTATCTTATATAAACTATATATTTGTTAATTTTAATTTCAAAGACCGATTGATTAAATGCATATATTTTTTTATTTCAATATAAAATAAGCATATGAATAAAGCTATAATCATAAACTTTATGACTAATCTAACAATAAAAAACTATATAATTTTAATTTTATTACAGTTAAATTTTTTATGTATAACTGACATTATAAAAGATAGGCAAGAAAAATGTATGTAAATTTTCATAGATAATAAACTTTATATTCATAATAAGTAATAACTTTTGTTTAATCAAATTGTTTTTTAAAACTTATCTTACAGGCAATCTTATATAAATACTGTATACAAAAATACAAGTTCATTCTGTAAGTGTTAATAAACTTTTAACGTTACCATTGCAATATTTATCAATATTATTATCTACCTTAAATATTTAAAAAATATAAAAAATATATATTGTAGAATTCATATTAATTTAAACACAAGTTTTTAGTACATTCATTAAATTTACTATAAACACTAATAGTGTTTATTAAAAATTATTTTTCTTTATACCTAATGCCTTAAGTAAACTTACTTTAATTTTTATTAAAAATTGTTTACATTTAAAACTAATTTTAATAATTTATCTTTCAAATATATTATTTTTTAATTTTATTGATTTTTAAAAATTATGTAATATTTAAATTTCAAATATTTTAAAAAGTTATGTTTTAAAAGTATGCACAAAAAATAACTTCCTTGTAATAAATTTTAGAATACTAAAAAAAATAAAATATTCTATTAATCTATAAATTTAATTCATTTGAGAACAGAAATATATATATATTAATATCTTTGTATATATATATTTCTATAAATTTTAATAGATTTAAATTATTTAAATCGTATATGCTCAAAATGAATTGATATGTTTTTATATTCAAAACATGTAAAGTTTACAAAAATATTTTTTATATGTAAATGAACAGAAACAATGAATGGTTAACAATTAATAAGAGTTTAATTAATTAATATAATTAATTATAGTCTTTCATATAATTTACAACTTATGTATAAAAATTTAAAATAATTTAAATAATATAAATATGATTCTATCAATAAATAAAAGTTAAAAAAATGAACACAGTGTCAATTAAATCATCCTTTATAATATTTATTATATTTTTTATTACAAAATATTTTAAAAAAATTCAATTATCTGCAATGCGTTGTTTATTTATTTATTTTTTTATTGAAAATCTTATTAAATAAAATGCTTTTCAGTGTAAAAAACTTTATTCCACACTGTAAGCCACAAAATTTCACATTTGAATAATTTTAATTACAATATTTCTTTAATTTACCCTTGAAAACATATTAATATATTAAAATGTATATTCAAAAAAATTATAGTATGTAAGTAAGGTTTATAAGTAAAATGTAGAAGTATGGCAGAATTACTATAAATAAGATAGTAAGATAATATACTGATAAATAAGATAATAAGAGTAACTATGTATAAGAAGGAATTGAAAATTAGTTATGTTAAAATAAATAGAGCGATATATTTCAACCTAGAATAAAACCATTTCCTAGTTAAAATAATAAATTACACAAAATATTAATTACATGAATAATAATCAAGGAAATTTTTACATTTAAGAAAATAATAAATACGTTTATATTCATAATATTATTATTATTATCATTATTATTATTAAATATTTGATCAGGTCAGATAAATATTTCCGATTTGAGAAGATAAATTGTTTATATTATCTACACACATAGTTTATAAAATATAATAATAATCTTATTTTCTATTACCTTTAAATCCATATGAAATTTTTTCTAAAATTATATTAAAAAAGATGAGTGAAATAATTTATGAAATATAAATTAATATCGTTGTAATATAAGTTCAATAATTTTTGTTAACGATAAAAAAAATTGAATATTTTGCAAATATTTTTAATAAAAAGCAAAAAATATTTTTCGATTATATTTACATAATAATTATAAAAAGATTCATATATTTAAAAGCGTTAATAAATTATAGTAACAGTTTATAATTCATTGTTAAAAATGATTATGTTATTTAATAATTCAAATAACTACTTGAATTGAAACAATAGAGAAGAACTAAAAAATGAATAAATAAAAACAGACAATGCATTATTTTTTTCTGAACTTAATTGAGCTGTCGCGATGCAAGTGGTAATATATTTGTTTATGTGTGTCATCGACATTTTACAAAGGAATAAAATCAACATTACAAACTGACAATATGGTGATCTACTAAAGATCGATATGCCAAACAAGTTCAAATACAACATTTTCGTTATTTATTCTTTATCTGTACGGATTTATTCGTTTATGTTTATACATTATATATTTCTTTTTTTTTAATTATCTGAAAAGATAAATTTTTTTACAGTTCTAGAATTCAATAAATGCAATCATTTAAAAAATATTCTGATCGTGATGCATCATAAAAATTTTAATTTTAAATGTATTAGCTTCATGTTCTTATTGAAAAATGAAAATTTATTATTATAATTTAAAATGAGCTTACTCTGTTTAAAAAGCTACTTGTTATATTATGTAGTCTATTTCATTTTATTTACAATAGTATCTTTAACAAGCTATATTTAAATTGAACCTTTTCAGAGAAAATAAATAATGTAAATTGAGTAAATCAATCATTTGTTTTTAAATATTTAAGTAGAAAATTACTAACAATTAGTTTCAAAAAATATACCATACATTGAATTAAGTAAATAAAATACATAAAACTTGTAATAAAATACAGTTTTCTATATTCCTAATAATAATATAATATATATTAAACATTTAATTATTCTTTCTTATTCAGTAAAAATAAATTTATATTCAAATTGTTCAAATAAATATGAATAATCAATAATATATATTATTTCTTATGAAACTTAAGTAATTCGTTAAATGAATTAAAATTTTAGTATTCTTGACGATAAAAAGCAAGAAAATATTATATTGCTTCTAAATTAATAAATAATAAATATCATTGAAATTAAACCAAATACCTTAAAAGAATTAACGTTCGGATCACTAATGAGATTAATTTTTATATTTTGTTTATTAAAACAATTAACGATATTAGGAAAAATTTATAAAAACAACTATTATCTCTACTTTAGAATTTTTTTTCAATGTTCTGGTTTATAACATTATCGAGCAAGGGGTGAACAATCAAAGACAATAAAAAATATTAAATTGACACTATATTTCATAAATTTCTAATGATTGATAATAAAATTGAACGATAAAATATTCTGAATAATATTAAAATAATGTATTAAATACCTATTTAATTCTAAAAATGATAAATATATACTAGAAACGCCTTATAATTGATTTTAAAACTGAAAATTTTAGAATAAAATAATGTGAATATTTTATCAAAATAGTTATGATGATTTATAGCATTATATATTTTAATTTTAAAATAAAAGATAACCAGTATATACATTTTCATTATACCGTATTTACCATAGGGATTAGATATTTATTATTTTTTAAATATTTTTAATATAATTGTCAAACGAAAAAATTTTGCTTAATTTTTTAAATTATATTTGAATAGTTTATATCTACATATTTATTGCGCGTGTGTGGTAGTATAGCAAAAATATGTATGCGTTTCTTTTTTAATTTTAATTTTAAAACTATTTACAGTTATTTTTTTCATCAATTTTATTTCTAAATCTCGATTAATTAAAATGATTGAATAACTATAATTGAGTATATATGCTCGTGAAATTAATGTAACTAAATAAGATTGTTTTATAAATTTTCTAAAAGTTAAAAACAAAATTAGTTATAAATTATAAATCATAAATATAAAACTGAACATTCCACGGAGAAAGAGTTTGTATGACCGTCTAATTAATAAGCAGAATGATGTGACGTACTCCATGACGTCAGTGCATCTTTTCAACCTCAACTAAAATGAGAACGATCGTATAATCGCAAGTCGAGGCCAATAGGTTAAATGAATTACATTGGAGACATTATTTATCACGATTGACAACAGGAGTAATAAGGATAAAAAAATCAAGGCATGTCACGTGCCCAAAAATTAAAATGACTCCTTTGCACAAAATAAAAAGAATATGACTACAAAATGTTATAGTAGAAATGAGCAATACTAGATACACATGAAGTGTATTCCATTAAATTGAATTTTTTTAAATTGACGTTACAAAATTCTTTCATAAATTTTATTAACTTTTACATATATATATATAAATACATAAAAATATACAAAATATGAAAAAGCCTTTCGGTCTTACATAGAAATTATTTGTTAAACGTTATTTTAAATATTAAAATTCAATTGTATTAATTTTAAATTTTAGTAGATAATTATATATTTAAAAAAAATTTTTATTTCAATAAATTATTAATATTTATATATAAAAATAACATATGAAAAATGAAAATTTGTTCCATTTTAATTAAAATAAGTTAAGTAAAAAATTAGCTAACGATATGAAACGTATAACTATAGATTGGATATTTTTAAAATGATTTTAAATAAGACTATTAGAAATTTTTTTACAATTAGAGATTGATTAGAAAATTCTGCTATAACTTTAATATAATATAAAATGTAAATGTATTACTAAAAATAAAATTAACTCAGAAAAATATAATTAGTTAAAATTTTTTTATTATTTAATCACTTTATGAATCTTGAAAGGGGTCAAAAGTAAAAAATCAACTTGTTTGTTATTAACATAATACAATATGATAAATAAGATATGCATTATATCATGTCAAAACAATTCAGAAACATATTTATTGAACAAATTTATTTAAAATAATATCTATATTTATCATTACATAAATTTTATATAATACTTTTTTCATATTTCGAAACTAAAAGTATATAAACAGTTTTAAAATTTCTTACATTGAATAAGTTTACATTTTCCAGGATAGAATATTATTAAACCATAAAATACTTTACATATTTTCATAATTGCAGTTTACAAAATGCTTTGTCTAAATTAAATGAAAATTAAAACAGAACTACGCGAATGGAACATAATAATCGGTTAAAATAATTAAAATTAAATAAAACAAAAATATATTATTTGAAATATTACAAACATATATTTAGTTTCTAGTTTCCAAAAATTAATCTATGAAAACCTTTTAATTATAGCAATTTGGAAAAAGTAACAAAAAGATATAGATCTAAACATAGATATTATTAGAATTATTTCGAATTAAAAATTAAAATAAATATATGTTTTAGAAATACTATTCATTATATTTTGCAATAAAAGACTATTTTATAAAAAACATCTTTTGTTTAAAGTAAATTATTGTAAAATTTGGAATTTAGAAAAATTTTGTTTGATTTTTTAGGACTTATGATATAAGTACCTTACATATTCTTTTGATACTAAAATGTAAAAAATATTTAGTAATTTCATAAGTTAAAAGTAATATTTTTAAATACACAAAATTTTGTGAATCACTCTAAAATAAAGAATATTTTTTTATTAACAAAGAGAAATATATAAATTTTATATTCTTTAAAATATTCCTATATATTTTATTTCCTAATAATAGAAGCAATTAAAATTTTGAATTCCTTTTAAAATACTAAAATATAATATTGTTACTGAGCATTTATTATTTTGCGATTAAGGGTCTCTTAGTATTCAATATATAATCAATTAATATAGTAGGGTTATTAATTAGTAGTATCATGTTTTTAAATAATATATCGCGTTGTATTTATTCATTTCTTAATAATATTTTCTAACTTAATTAATTTCTGAATCATCTATTTAACGATTAAAATAATTATTAATAAATCTTTTGCAATAAATCAATATTTTATAAATATTAAAATTTAGGTATGCAATATCAGATTTTAATTTGAAATTACGGACATCAATTTTTAAAAAATTTATCTAAATTATGATGTAGTATACTGTCAAATATTGAATTTACATGTTCTTTAGACATGTAAGCAGGCATTCAACAATTCAACTATGTATTAAAAATTAGTTTTGTATACAGTTTATCATTAGGAACATTTAACTTTTATCCGAAAAAAGACTTCTTAGCGATGATGTAAGATAACCATTAATGTTATCTTTTAAGTTTGGTCTGCACGGTGATTTACCTTTTTACGCACTTGTTCACTATATCGAACTCATTTGCTTGAAATTTGTTTGAAAGTTCAAACTCTTGTTTAGAACTTCTATGAAACATGAAAAAAAGCTTTTAAAAAGATGTAAAATGGAACAAATTCTATATAAAAAACAATTTATTAACATTTATAAATATACTAACTTAATTATTTATTTATTTATATTATCTTTTGTACCAAAAAAACTTAAACAGTATTGGATTTAAATAAGAATCCGGTTACTTTTATTTGCTTTTTTATTATTAAAAAATGCACGTTTTAGTTTTTTATTAATTAATTGAAAAAAATGTCATTTTTAAAAAATAAACTAATGCTGATAAACTAATAATAATATATATTACTCAAAAATTGCATTAGTTATGATCATTTATCTTTCTAAATTTTGATCCTTAAATAAATTATATTTATGAATTTTCCGTTTTTAATTTTTTATATAGTATACTAACAAACTGCAATGAATTATTTTATTGTAACATTTTAACAAAAATATATTATTATCAACATAATATTCAATGCTAATATTTACTACTAAATTTTTATCTTGAAAACAATCATACAATTTTTAAATTATATTTTGTATATTTTTTCCATAAATAAAGGGTTTATAATCATAATATGCCGTATTATATTCATTTCAATAAGACGAAAATGATATTTATAAAACGAATATAAACGGGAAAAGCAAGAAGCATTGCACGCTCCATAAATCAACATTCCCTTGTTTTGTAGATCTTTCGACAGATTCGAATTGTACTTTGGCCATCGTCATCTTTACCACTAGATGTAAATAAAAGCTTCAATCTGAAAAAAATCAATGATTTTTCGCAAGAAGATCGTCTTCCAACGATGTATCCCTCGTATAGGGGAAGTGGAAAGGTTCAACGAGGGCAATGAATTGATAATTACGCAAGATAGTTAGTTGGAACATTAATTCAATCAATGAGACGGACTTCTGGAGTGGTTTCTTTAACACTAAACGATTATTGAATTTTTTTTTCGAAAAAATTTTTAAAAATGTATTTTTTCTATATTATGTAAGTATAAAATTTAAATTAAATTTTTATAAATTATTATAATTTAATTTTTATAAATTTTTTCATATATTAGATGTTAGCAGTGTTATTTTAACGGTACCTTTTTATTTTAATATTATTAATTTTTTAAATAAGTTTTGCTAGACTTTTTTCACTCATTATATATACCTACATATTAGAAATAAAATTTGTTTTTATTAAATATAATTTATTATAATTATATTTTTAGTTTAATATAAAAAAAATAATATAATATTGAAACAGTACAATTACACGTAGAATTTTTTAAATGCATTATTACTTAATACATGATAAATGTTTATCTGTTATCATGATAAATATTTATTTGTTATCTTGTATTTACCTGCAAAAGTTATATTTCAATCATATATTTAAATATCTTCTATAAAATTTATGTCTACTTTTTTCAAAATTTTAACACCTTAATAAGAAGTCATAAACATACATAAATAAAATTAAATATGGATTTTTTCCAAGTGTCTAATAATTGAATGATTATATTCATTTTTTTCAAATCAAATTTTTATAAATAAAATAGTAGAAACAGAAAAATTCGAATTATTTAAAAAAAAAAACTTTATATACTAATTTAAGATAATGTAAGATAATTTAATTGAAATTATTAGGTTTTTATACCATGTAAAATACTGAATTTTCATATAGAACAATAATATAACTTTTATAAACAAACATCTACATCAAAATAAATTTGGTTCCAGATAATTAATAAAAGAAAATAATAATGAAAAAATTAAATATTTTCATTTTTTTCATCAAATCTTTGAAATCTAACAAAAGACTTTATCATTTATGAAACCATTAATTCATTTTAATTATCGTATTTTTAAATTAGCTTATTGAAATCAGAGTTAAATTTAATTTTTTTCTATATTCCTGGATTATCTTATGATATAAACGTTTAAAAATATTTATAAAAATTATATTGATATCAAGTATTAGCTTTAAATACTGTTTCTAAATAATTAATTAGTAAGAAGTTTCTCTATTCCTGCAAGTAATCGATCAATTGAGAATTTTAGTCTATTCTATTGCATGTAATAATACTAATACTACAGCAATATTTTAGTTACAAAAAATATATACATAATGGTCAACACAGATATTGTTCCACAGTTAACATACTACTATAAATTTGTAATTTCAACCGCAAACAATTGATGATAATTTTTTATCTAGTTATTTTAACAAATATTTTTTACTTTTAGAACATTATCCTTTGTTTAACTGCTTCTAACATAAATAATTAGTAACTACATTTTTCTAACTATTCGTATGAAATACTAATCATTTTTGTATTTTTTATAAATAATAAAAATATAAACGGTAGTTACATTCTGCTTAATAATCTGATAAGTAATATAAATGTCAAGATAATTTTTTAATATTTATCGTTTGAAAATTAAGCACGATTTTATGTTCACTATATAAATACTAATTTTATTTATAACCTTTGAAACTTATTTTTCTTATTATGTATAAAATGTTGAATATTATGTTAAAAACTTAATTATATTTAAACAAATTTATTAAACAGTATATACTTTATTTTACATCACAATAACATTTTTTTATTTATATTCGATATTAAACACTATAAATTTAAATAAAATAGTTTTTTATTTAATAAGTAAAATTTCTTTTATTATGCAGTTACTCTTTGCTAAATAAAAATAATTAACAGTTTTTTACTGAGATTATTTGGTTTAATCTTTTTCCAAATCCTAGAGATTACAAAGTTGATTTAACTTATGTGTGTGTACATGCATATCAGTGATTGAATCACAAGTGAATTTAAATAAAATTTATAAGTCTGAACGGTTAAAAGTGATGGAATAAACTGGACTAAAATAAATGATTCGAATGTTTTTAAAAATATAATAATATGAAATTACAATCTTTATAAAACTTTTTTAAATTATCCATGTATTTTAAACAATAATAATTAAAAATTATTACAAATTATGCATCAATGTATGAAGAACACCAATATTTATAAAATAAGAAAGGTTAATGTTAGCGAAAATATTTTTTAATTTATATTTATATATCTAATATACAATTTCTCGAAAGTAAGTTAAATTTACAATCATAAATTTTTTGATAAAAGTTTTTAGTATTGTTTCGAAGCAAACTAGTTAAGCGTGTACATTATTTATATTAAATTTAATTTTTTATTATTAATTAGAATTTTAAAAAATTTAACTAAATAATTTTACTTTTTCATTAATATAAATATAAAATTGTAGGAACACTTTCTCTTAAACTAAAATCAAATTCATTTAATGAATAATATTTAATAGTAAACACTCAAAATATTAACATATATTCGTATTTATATAGTAACATTTTTATAAATAAAAATAGGAAATTATTGTAAAGCATGTTATAATAATTATTATGATGAATAATTATATAAAAATTGCGATTTATCTTTGATTATCCATATTTAAGTTTAAATATATAAGAAAGGTAATAAATAAAATAAACTTGATAAATTATTGAAAGATAAATTACTTTTTCATACTTTGGTAAAAAATACGTTAATATTTAATATATAAAATGAGAAATAATTTAATGAAAATAGCATAGTTTAATATTTAATAGTTGATTTAAATGTCATTTCCTTTATTCGAGGGTCCAACAAGGAACTTTAAGCGTTGCATAAATGCGTGTGCAATAGTGTGAGAGAAAAGGAAGCGTGAATTCAAAAGGTGGTCCACTATAAACTAATATGGAGGAAGGCTTTTGATTGGCTACGATTGGAAGTTACATTGCAAAGACCTTGAGATGTTTAATGTCTCTTGCTGTACGCGAATGAGTGTTGTATACGTTTACTAATGATATGTAAATAATCATAAGTTATTAATTTTATTTTAAGGGCGTGAAATCACAATTTTGGCTTATACTTTTAATAACTTAATTGAACATCGATAAAAACCTAATTTAATAACTAATAAAATAATGAGATATTTTTTAATTTTTTAAATTTATTAAAATATTTAAAACATTAAACGCGTAAATAAACTATTTTTATATACATGAATCCTTTTTTAAAATTTAATTTACAGTTATAAATAGTATAGAAATAATCTGTAAAAATTATAGCAATAAAGTTTAATCAATGTTAAATTAATTTAATAAATGATTAAATAATAATTATTCTGAATAAATTCTATAAAATAAAACAAATACATGTACAATTTTTTTAACTATATAGTTAATTTTGGTAGTAATATATAAAAGAAAAAAAATTATACATCAAATAGAAGAATATAATGCAATTTGGAAATTATTTTTTATTCGAATATTTTATATATTTTATACATCTTTTTAAGTTATCCATAATATAACAACAAAACATGTGTTAAAATCACAAATAATGACAATGAATATATAATGCATATGATATTTATTAAATCGTATACAATGATTAAACATTTCCAATTTCAATACATAAATTCCTAATTTTATTTGTACAATAATTATAAATAAAACTTAATTAAAATAATGAAAATCTATTTTCAAAAACATCCAATTCTTTATTAACAAACTAAATATAGAGCCTGAAATTAAAAAAAAAATAGAAGAAAAATATGTTCCTTATAATGATCATGAAATCGATTGAATAAGTAATGTTTTTTTTAGAGATAAAAGACCACTTTTTTATCAATAATAATATAATGAAATATTTACTCGATTTGGTTTATTATGCAATATTCAGTTAATTTTATATATTTGTTCATAGAAAAAAGAGATATTAAATATATTCATAGTGTAAATTTCTTTCATTACATTACATTACTCATCAGCTTACACCGAATTATTATATACACATTTTAAAAACTTACTTTTTAGTTTAAAATAAATATCTTTTATTATTTTACGATATTATTCATGAACATTCAATACTAAAAATTTTTAAATTGATATAATTTTTTACATTCAAAAAATATATTAAAGACCTTTAATTTACTGATACTTAAACAATTTGTGTGAAATTATTTTAAATGTTCAAAATTACAAATTGTTTATCTAGTTCATAATAAAATTGTATACATATATATGTAAAAAACATAATAAAAAAAAACCTACTGGAAAAACATTTTATATTAATTTCTATAGACATATTCCTTATGCTCTCAATTATATATATACATTCATCTTTTAATATTTTATTTTAAAGACATTGAAATAATTTTTTAATTTTTTAAAATAATAAAACAATGTATTTAGAAAAAATATTTTGAATTATTATACATTAAAAAAATTATGATTTAAAATGATTAAAATTTCTGTAAACAAAATCAACAGAGATTATCAAGTTATTATTTCCTCACACACATGTTCTTCTTATGCAATCTTTACAAAATTAGATTTCAGCTACAATATTTCTCGAAATGTTTTCTAATAATTACTACGTTCAACTGAAAACTAACCTTAAATTGAAACGCGTAAAAATGATCAGAGATATGATTAGAGAATCAGAACGTCTTTTTACTTATTAAAAAATGTACACAATAATTTTTCTATTAAATTTAAAAATTAAAATATTTAGTGTCATTATGTAAAGTTTTGACCCAAAACAAAAAGATATTTCAAAAATTTATATATTCAGTAAATGTACATTGAATTTAAAAAAAATCCCGCGTTTTCTTTTGAATTTTTAAAAAATAATTTTAATAACATTTAATTATATTCATTCAAAATATTTACATAAATTTGAAAAAAAAAAAAAATAAAATTCAAATAATTTACCAATATTTTTAAACATTGAAATCAAGTTGGGGTGTACCTCATTTCAATTCTCTTAATTTATTCATGCACAGTTTTGGAAGTACCTCAACCTTATAAAATGCGTAAACAAGCCTACCTAACCTACAAATACATTCGGTTGTTTCTGAAAATTAAAAACTAATTTTACTTGTTAGAAATAATTCGAATAAAACCATACTTTCAAAAATATTATCATAAGCAATCATTATCTGAAATATTCGATAAATTGGTAATTTTCTATAGATATTATTCGAAAATAAATACTATTTTAAATACATATGTGCAAAAGTAGGAAAGGATAACCTCACAAAACCGAAAAGTTTCTATGCAAAAATGTTTATGTGTAAAGTGGAAAGCAATTATCGAAATAGACGGAAGATACGAATAAATGAAAAAAGGTTAATTTGCTCGCGCGTGCAATGAAATTATTAATGAACATTGACTTACCGGCTGTTGTCGACCTGCTGTAGGCTCTCCCATTACACCTTCGGCCCTTTTTTTGATCTGAGTTTTGGCCTTTCAACAACATCTTACGTCGAACGCACCGCTTCTACGCATTATTACATTCTCAGTTGCGCGGCAGCCATTTGCACACTGCCCACACCGATAGATTATATGTATAAGCTGCTTTTGCTTCTTTCGATTTCTCTGTAGTCCTCCCTAAGTACGCATACACACACGCGCGCGTTCATTTATACAAATGCCTATGCGAGGAAAGCACTTACCGGTACACTTGTGCTTGCTTTACACTTTATGCTAGATTTCGAGAATCACAATGATTGTCCTTAACTTCTTATTATTGAAGACTCGTGATCCGCTATGATCATTTGAGTTTGCCCGGAGAAAAGTAATATCAAGTACTCTGTTCTATAAGGCGCACGAGCGCAAACGCGTGATTTCAAGGTTAAAGTACAAATTCTCTTTAAGTAAGCTAAGCGATCGTGTCGCCACCTTTGATCCTGAATCGAGTACTAATGTATAGATAATTACTATTAGTCAAGTAGGGATCTGCTATAACCTTGAAAAAATTTTGAAGAACGTGTCGATGTTTAGTTGGTTATTTACACAACTTTCGTCAAGTTCACATTATTATAGCGAAAAATAGAAACTAGAAACTACGACTATGAGTACATTTCTCCGTATACCTTACGAAACAGGAGACTACCCTATTCCACACGAAATTAAAGATCTCGAGAAATCATTCATAATATTATCATATAATTGTTTTTAAACTAATTTGTGATAAATATTCTTAACATATGCAAATAATCGTATAGATTATGTAAAAAAACACATTTTAAATTTTGATTTTAGGAATAAATAATACTTTGAAGTTGTTTCAAAATCTATTTTATTTTATATACACTTTAGATATTACATTATTAAAACCGCGAGAAAGTTGATTTAAATATTAAAATATTTTCGTACGTTATTGTAAAACCATATAAATTAAATATAATGTAGTAAAATAAATAGATCTTTTCTACAAGTATTGTAGAAAATAAAAATAATAATAAATTAAATTATGAATAAAGTTTCAAAAGTGCATTGACAACCAAGCTTAGTGAAATATGTTTATATAATGTATAGTTGAATTGTGAAAATACAAGAAATAAAGTATGTATGAAAATAATATAAAAGATTCAGAAAAATCGTTAATTAAGAGATACGGTACTTTGGTAGAGAATGCACAGCAAAGATGAAGACATGTTTGGAAAAAATTTTAAAAAGCTTTCATCAAATTCAAGATTAATTTTTATGGTAGCCTATTTAAAATCAATTATAATACAAACAGGATTTATCCTATGAAATAAATATATTCAAGTCTACAATTAATAATCCATATATATTTACAGTATGATAACAGAAAGTTTTAATCACATGATAATTCTTTCTTTTTTTCTGCCTCTGTCAGTCTCTTTCTCTCTCTCTCTCTCTCTCACTCTCTGAATCGGTAACTCTTCCGCGACGTATTCTTTATCATTCTTATATACATATATATTCTTAATATTAACTTTTTACTGTTGATAAAAATGCATGATGATCATTATACGACGGGAAAGGATGAATTACAGAAAAATCATTGCAATTAATTTAAAAAATTTATATATACATATTTTCTGCACCTCTTGATTTATTATACATTAATTAAAGTTTTTTTTTGTAATATTAATTCTTTCTCTATATGTTGTATATAATAATAAGTAATGTGATATATATGAGTATCTATACTTATTTACGTGCGTCTATAAACGTATCAATTTCTATTATAAATTTTTTTATGTTAAGGTGTGCAAAAATTGTACGATTACTGTTTTATTAATTTTTGTATTATAAATAATTAATTTTAATAAACATGTGTTACTATTAATGTAAAAATTTAGAGATATTGATTGTATATATATTAGTTATAATATTGTTATATTATGACAAATATGTAAATTTATAATTGTTAGAAATAAAAAAATATTTTTAATTAAAAATAAAAATTTTAAAGTAATAAAATGAAACAGCTATGAAATTACATCCAAAAGCATTTGATCAATAGAAGTTAAGAATACTCATCATAAATACAAATATTAATTCGCAGTTAAGTACATGAAAAGTGTCTCGAATAGAGGTATAAACAATTCTTTTATTTCGTATTATTTATCAAGATACTTAAAAAATATTTTTTGAATTTCTTTACATTTTAAGAGAATAAAACAATAGTTACTCTCATGATGATGAGAATTCTTCACTTTTAATTAATTGTGAATCTAACATAGTTGCATATTTTAAATATTTTTTTAGAACCTATTCAAAATTCGTAAATTTATTCATTATACATTCATAACAAGATTTTTTCTATACACTTATTCTAAACTATGTTACTTGTTACGTTACTTCTGAATTTTTTATTTTGTATTTATACAAATTTTTTTAATTTAATTTATTTTTAAAAACATACAAATTCCATATATTAAAAAAGTTTTATATATTAATTTAAAAATATATAATATTCTTATCTAATATTATATAATAATAAGTAATAATAGAATATTTTAAAAATACTAATTTAATTAACTTAAAAAATCTTTACAACATTCCAAAAAATTTTTTTTTGATTGTTAATAAGTAATTTTGATAATTAATACATTTTAAAATAATTACTCTTAAATTGCAATGTTATTGACAATAATATCTTGTATTTTATAACAAGTTTTTCTGATAAAAAATGTATTTCAAAATATAAGAATTAATAACTACTTATGGTACGAAATTAATTAAATTATTATCGATATATTATATAATTTTTAAAAATTAATAAAAAAAGCCAAAAAACAATGTTTCTACAAATATTTGATCCAGCCTTTTATATTGATTATTACTTATATCTACTGTTATTAGATTTTCTTTCATCTTTTGTATCTTATATTTTGACAGTTATGAGCAGTTTACTCTCTCATACGTAAACACAAACTTATTCATACATAGATATACTTTACAAAGTCGGATTGTCCCTATATAATGATATAATCAACAATCTACTTATGTTATCATATTTTTTTAAGACATTCAACGCATGACGTATAACAACTAGCACTTCATTGACGACTATAACAATTAATAGTATATTTATCACTTAACTCTTATACAAGACTTGTAATTCGCTTTTTGATTCTTTCATGAAATATACACCAATTTCTTGATTTTTATTATTATTTCAGATAGGTGTTATAGATACATATAATATACAACAAAATGTTAGAAGTTATAAATGTTTTAACATGTATGATAATTATTAAAAACAAATTTTAATATTGTTCTCGTCGAATGTATTCTAAATCAATTTTATTTCTTTGATTTCTGAATAAATCATAAATAACATTTTTAACCCTAAAATTCATAAAATAATTTAGGTTAATAATTAATCATTACAGATTTCTATCAATATTTAGTAATTTACAAAAATTTTCATCACTAATTTTATTTCAACACATATATGACAATTTCAGAATTCAAAATTACTTCTGATTCATTTTAGAAAATATTTTATAAATATTTAAATTCTACATCTATCATTATACATTGAATTTTATGCATATTCTAATAAATAAAATTTAATTATGCAACAGAAATAATTTTATATCTTCTAGTAGTAATTTTGTTCATCCTCTAATTTATAAATATTCAATTATAATTTAAAAATTAAATGATAATTAATTACTCTATGCACAATATATAGTCTATTTTTATTTTTGAATAAAATAATAATTAATACAAAGTTTTAATATAAATTTTAATTTTCAAAAATTTAAGTATAATTTATATAAAATCTTAAGTAAATATAATACGAAAATTATACACAGTTGAATGTTTTTAAACATATAAAATTTAATTCATAAAGCTACATTTAATAAATAAAGAACTAAAAAATATTTTTTGTAAGAAATCAAGATATTTAACTTTATAATTTTTATATTGTATTTTTTTATAACTAATATGAACATCTGTTATTTTGATTAATAATTTTGAGGAACGTCTGGTGCTCGTATTTTTCGTAATAATTTTTTTCTTAAAAATGTTTATAAATTTACATTAGCTTTATACTTATTAGATCGAATATACATCACATTTTTGATGAATTCTTCTATTTTTTTAAATGGCATTTTGGTTGACCTAGTTTTTTATTGTGCAATTTATTTTTGATTTATAAAATAAAGCCAATGAAATAACTCGAGCTGTACTGTGGGCTCATATACGGAAGACGAGAAGTTTTTTGTTTATAGTAGTTTATGTCAGGATAATCATATTATTCGCTGATACATTTCTTCATTATTCTTTTTATTTTATTTAATGTCGGACGGTATTAGCGATTTACTTAAGATATGTCGCGTTCGCCCTAATTTGTTAATTTCATGGTTTTGACCACAGAAAAACATTTGCACTGGCATAATTTTTACTTTTTTAAGCTCTTTATGCATGCCGACAAAAACAAAAGTTTCAGACAAAAAATTGATAATCATTTTACTGTTATTATTTTGAACAGTATTTCTATGTGTTTTTTATATACGACGCTTCAACTGAAAAAATATGCAAAACAGTCTTTTATATTCATTTTCCTTTTTATTTTTATAATAATTATTTTTCGCTTTATATTACATTCATACTAACTAGTTATATTCTCCAATAAATTTTACATTTAATATATAAGTTAATGTGAAATTAATAATAAATGGAATAATAACAGTCATAAAATAATAAATGTTCCATTTATACAAGCATTTTGAATCACCACAAAAACTTTTTTTTATCATTTTCTGTTTGCATAGAGACTATCCATATTTATGCAAAACAAATATTATACTATATATATTTTATAAACATATTCTTTAGCCAATATATCTATTTGTATCTAAGTATTTATACGTAATTTTGTAGAATATATTATAATATTACCTTCGTTTTAATTCAGACTTTGTTATAATTTAGTTCATAGATTTATTTTGATTATTGTTCTGTCTGAAAATTTATTTATCTAGTTCATCACTGATTCTTTAAATATAAATGTAAAATAATCTTGCAAGTGAGTTATTCACTTACAGTGAAAACTGAAGCCACTGTTTATTTCTAATGGTAAATAAAATTATTATCATTATTATTATTATTATTATTATTATTATTATTATTATTATTATATTTCAATACTTTCGGCGTCTTTAAGATTAAAGAAAAATATAATTCAATCCGAAAAACGAAATATTTTTTTTTTTATTAATACAAAAATTATTATAATAAATTTCAAAAATTAAAATTTATAATAAAATGTAATGATTTAAATACATTTTATATTTTACTGTTAAATAAAATCAAATAATATCTATATATTGTTTTCTTTTTCATTTTTAAAATTTTTTGAAATTTACTAATAGCAAAACAATATATGGTTACGATTATATTAAAAATAATAAACTATATAAAAGTTATTTTTTTAACAAGAAAAAATTTTCAAATCTTCTTCATCAGCAAAGTAAATAATTTGATTCAAAATTTTTTCAATTTTTCTTACACAGTATATTGATATATTAATCTTCAAAATTATATATTAAATTCATACATAAAGATTAATAAAATATTTTGGAATAGTTTCTTAGTCCAATAAAAATTAATTGTGTACAAAATTACACAGAATAGACTAATATTTTTCTAATGTATTTACTATATTTAAATACAAATCTAAATTTATTAAGAATTAAAAAAAAATTACAGTTATTAATAGTTACATATTTGTAATAACAACACCTGTTTTAGGCTATAAATTAACTTCAATCAATAATGTTTCAATATTAAATAAAGTATCATTTAATTAAGTCTATTTCATATTTGAAATAGCTGTTTTTATAGTATAATACGATATAGAATATAATTTTTGAATATAAATTACTCTCTTTTCCAAATACATTTTAACAACTTGTCAAATATTACATCATCAACTCTGAGTCATTTTTCAAATATAATTTATTGTAATAACGTATCATTTTAGTTCAATAAATGTACTAATTAAAATATTTCAATATGAATTATTTCCTGTAAAATTAAAATCATTATCTTATAATTAAAAAATTCTTTTAATAATGTAATTTTAAGCTAAATATTAATTAGAAAAAATTTATTCAGTAATGTAAAAATAAAATGTTTATTTTTAGATGATATTATTTATCTTGATTATTAACATATTTATAATTATATAAATATATTATTTATTAAAATAATGTACAAAAATATATGTAAATAATTTAAGAAAAATAAAGTTATTTTCATGGTAATCTAAATTAAAACTATATTAATTAAAGTCAATATTGAACTAACTTAAATTAAACTAAATACGTTTATATATATTACATAAATATATAAAAAAATTCAGATTTAAAATCTTAAACCAATTTATATTCTTTAGTTGTTCAACAAATTTTTTTATCATTTCTTAAATTCTTGATGGTTTAAATACTTATATTAAAATTTTTAATTTTGAAATTAAAAATTGATAATAATATTCAAATATTATATTTTGTAGAAATTATAAATACAATATATAATTGATAAATTATTTCATATAATTAGAATTTTTTTAATATAAAAAAAAATATTTTCATAATGAATAATAAGATATTATACCGATATGTACCATTTAACTACTAAAGATGAAATTTTTTTACATAGTATGTTCAAAATTAGTCTAGTTAATGTAATTACTAAATATTTTTCAGATTTAAAATAAAAAAATAATAAATTACTTATATATATATTTACATATTAAGAATCTTATTATTTTATAAATAACAGTATTTATAGATAACAAATAGTAGAAATAACCAGTGGCAACAAAAAGCTTGGACTTCTGTAACAGAAGGCTTTATGATTTTTAAAAACACACATGCATTTGCGCATAAATGTTTGTGAAATATGCAAAAATACACGCGTACATTTTGGACCACACTTCATTAGAGAAGTGTCGAGGCGATAAGAATATCTGTGACGAGATGCTTAGAAGGGGGTTCGAAACGTCAAACATGCATCTCGTCAATCCCTGACTGCGATTGAACTCGCCCTGAGACCGTTGTTGTTTGAACGCAGCTCTGAAGTAATGGTTGATTCTCCGGTGGACTTTTTATCCTTGGAAATCGTGAAGACCGGTTTGTCATATAGATCAATCCATTTGGTGGACCCTGCAACCCCATCACACACAAAAGGTCCATTATATAAATTGGAATTTCATTTTTTTATTTTTCAATTTAATTATTCATTTTTTTTTATTTATATGTATAAAGTTTATGCGAAAAGTTTGATTCATTAATAATATAAATTATGCTGAAAGAATTATTTTATAAAGATAATCAAATAATAATGATTTTTTATTAATTAAAATTTATGAATTTATGATAAAAAATTTAATTATTTTAACCTATACTTTCAAAGTAAGAAAACACTAATTGTTATCTATTGGCTTTCATCTGTGTATCTATTTGCGCGCCCATGCACGCATGCACGTAACGCAGTTAGATAAAAAAAACTATGTAAATAATATACATTATGTAAAAAAAATTATTAAATAAAAGTTAAACCAAAATTGATACCATAATTAAAACAGAGAGAATTAAATATAAACATTTAATTATACATATATTATAATATTGTAATTAGTTTTATAGAAAAAAAAAATTATTAAGATAAACTATTATACTTTATGTACTTATCATAAATATAGTGTTAATAGGATAGAAAATTTTTAAATTATATAATAATTACTATATGTAAAATAAATGCTTTTTCTTATATTTATTAATTTTTTATAATAAATTTTTTTTAATTATATACAGTCTTACTTAATATGCTCGTAACTTATAAATTTATTACTAAAAAATAAATTTTCATTTTATTATAGACTATTAATAACAATTTAATACAGCTATTTCAAAGCATTCTTTAAACGTGATCATAAATAAATTTTAAATTTGATTTTAAAAAATTCAAGTAGAATTCTTTCAATGATTATCTTTTACATATGTTAAAAGTGAAAAATAAAAACCATCTAAAATTTTTAGAGTTAATTTAATAATATGAAAAGTTTTTCAAATCTTACTTTAAGGATTATTTGTAAAATTATATTATAAAAGGAAATAACTTTCGCTGTTAAATTAGTTTTCTGAAAAATATGGAATAATTATTTATGAGCCCTGAGTGTACAGCTGTAAAAGCTGTGCAAAAATTTTAAGCGAATATATTTAGTCGGAGTTACAATGAAAGCGATAAGAAAAACTATAAAGCGACTTAAAAAAATATTATATGAAATCAAAGTAGCAAAAATGTTTGCAAAAATATATTTCTTTTTATCAAAGTTTATATAAACGAAAATATTATACATGCACATTTTATTCTCGTGTTAAATTTATTTGTAACTAACATCAAACATATTAAAATGACATACATATTAAAAATAATGTCAAAATTTCTTGTTCGTGAATTGTCAACTTTCATACCTATTTATCACGGAAAAGTCAAAGACTATATTTAATTTTATTTATCCTACTATACACTTAGGGCCCAAAGTGTTTCCTTTCGAATCTAAAAAGAAAATACAATAAATGCGTTTATAAAAATGAAATAAAATAAATAAATTTGAAAATTGGAAATACTGGATAGTGATACTAACTTGACTCTGTTGCGTACTGATATCGGGAAGTACCGAACCTCTTGGAAGTGTTGAGTGTTGCGCTTGAGGTTGTTTCTGGTAATGGTGTGGATGAGGTAACGTATGGGTTACTTGAGTTTGCTGTAACAACATGCTTGTATCGCTTGTTGGCATGGTTTTCATAATGTTTCTAAAGAGAAGTAAAGAAGTAACGTATTATAAGAAAGAAAAAAAATAATTATAATAAATATGATTCGTATTATTTCTAATGATTTTTTGAAGCGTAAATAAAGTATATGTAAAATATAAGAGACACTACTTAATTTTATCGCGAAACTGATAAGAGTGATTTAAATTATAAAATAATTACTGAAAATTTATCAATTTTATAAGACTATAAATGTAATAACAAGTTAAACATATTTAATTTATTAATTACTTATTAATTTGTTATTAATCAATAAGTTAATATAATTTTCAAACAGCTTCTTTAAGATATAATCATTACAATATATTGCTTAATTATAATGATATCAAATATTCATTTCGTTATAACATAAATTTCTTCTTCATTATATGCCGAATAAATATGTAATCTAGGTAAATAAATTTTCTTAAATAAAATAAAAATTCATTCATAAGTAGCATTTGAGTTTATTTTCTATAATTCGGTCAAGTGAACGGAGATACTATTTGTGAAAAGATAAAATATGTTTTTATGCGTGAATATATCAACGTATATTCCATAAAGTTTACCAGTCCCTTCTCTTATTACTTATTATTATACCCTGCAAACGTAAAAATATGTTTCAAATCACGTATAATTCGAATATTTTAAAAATGAATTTACGGCATCAAGGATAAATGCTTCTTAAAATAGAAAGATCGTTTTAGAAATATACCTTCGAAGCATTTCGTTTTCAACATCGACAATGACTTGTCCTCCGCCAGGAAAGTGTGTGTGCGGCGGTGGTGGGGGTGGAGGCTGTTTGAGGTCACCAAAGCCTCTCGGAAAGCATTGTTGATTCATCATTTGTTGTTGTTGCAAACTTTTTACTTCCAATCGCGTCTTGTCACGTTGATAATATACACCCGCGAATATAAGGACATTTAGTATAAGAAGACTGCATCCAATAGCTATGGTTACACTGAGAGCAGTTGAGTATGCGGCATATCTACAATAAACACGACAAATGAAACAAATAACAAGAGCAGTTCGAATAAATTTATTATATATGTATATTAAATATTTAATCATATACTCATTTTACGTTATTACTTTATTTACAAATTTTTAGAATAAACGGTAGTCATATAAGCATATATCAGATGTTGAAAAATTCCAAAAATTTTTATGTCACTTTCATGTTTTGGTCATGAAACTAATAAATGTCATCATATAGTCTATGCAATCTAATAATTGATATATATTCGTATAGGTTGTAATCATTTATAAATAAAAATTATTATTAACTTAAATTTAAGAAATTTAATAATATTCTTGTTTAAGTAGATTTTTAATACATAGAGGAATACGTAAGGTATATAGTAAATTATTATTAAATTTTAAATCATATAAACTGAATGATTTTTTATTTATCGCGTTCAAGTAGAACTGAACGATAAAAAAAATTTATCATTTTCATTTTGTATTATATGACTATAACGATCATTAATATATACAATAAAAATTTGATTTCTCGAGGAACTTCCTTAATTTTCAATTTTATTTCTAGGATGGACTATAAACATATGATATGACGTATTGAGTTTTAGACTTAGAAATTTATAAATCATAAAATTTAGTATAAAATAAATGTTGAACTGCGGCTCCTATTCATTGAATGTTTAACGAATGAATTTAAATTTAAATTAAACGTATAAATTAAAGTTATTCATTTGTCTTTATAATAAAAAATATATATAACATAAAATAAGTATGTACTTATAAATAAAAAAATTCCATAAAAATTAAATAAAAATGAATGAATTCAATAAAGAATATGTTAGAAAATGAAAAGAAATTTTTCTGTAGTTCAAAATATGTAATCGTGTCTGAGACGATGATTCGTGCAACAATTATTCAACCGTACTTTCTCGAAGATTTATAAAAATTGTAATATATGTAGACTAAAATATGATACATAAATTAAAGTGCATTGAATAAATGAAATTTAAAAAAAAATTATGTTTTAATTGTTATTACAACGACTTTTAGCTCTATTTTAAAAACAAAATAATTATGAAAATAAAATCGAAATAGTTTTAAATTAAATTAAAATATGTATTTGTACAAAAAAATATTACTAGTCAATGTAATACTCTTAAAACATGTATCAATATATATATATTGATTACTCTTTAATATAATACATTAATTACATGTTAAATTTAAATCCCGCAAATAAAATATTTTCCAATTATTGTAAAATTTTATCGCTCTCACTACATACTAGATCTTTAAAAAAATATCATTTTGAAGTCAATGTTTGATTAAAAATTTAACTTTTAATTTATACGGGGTGGAGAAAATAATTTAAATTTTTTTATTTTCCGAATTTTGATAAAGTTTTTATTTAGCTCTTTGTTCATATAAAGACGAATTTTTCTAATTTAAGAAAGTATTTTATATTAAAGATTTAATACTAAATCTTGTACAAATGCAACAAAATAGTCTTACAATCATCGCAAATAAATAATTATTTGGAAAGTATTTTTTTTAATTTCTTAATCTTCAGGTATCAAAAAAAGAAAGTTTTACATCAAGCTTATTAATACTTACCCTGCAGCATCGAGACTAGCGAGTGTATCTGTGCTAGCATTTTGTAAGTTTTGAATATTAGTGCTTTGAATAAGACTAACACACGTAGTAATGCTATAATCGGCAGTGGTGGGTAGTTCGGTCGTCATATTATTGGATATACGCTGCGTCAGATCAAACTCATTACTAATGAGCCTATTAAGGGGATCGGGTCGTACGAAGCCATCGTACAGGTTCGGATCAGCGTAACCCCGAAATAAATTATGGCGTGGCTCTACGTCCTCCATTCCTGCACGATGTAGTTCTGGGACTAACCTTAACCAGACAGATAACTGATGTGCTCTGTAGTGGTTTTTCATTTTTGGTTTCATACCTGAATAAGCAGTAATCGGTTTAGGAGAATATTTAATCCGATAATTTTTAATGGTATAAGAAACTGATAATTATAAAGCCCAATATTCTTTTATTATATTAATATTTTAATGTTATTAAGCACCAATTTAAAGTATATTACACTATGTTTTAAGTGAGCAGTAAGTATAATTATATTAATAATGTAAAATATATCAACAAATTTTATATTTTTGTGTGTTCAATTATAAATTATCAAATTATATATAATGTGATGGCTCTTGGATAGAGTTTGATGATATAAAGAAAAATATTTTTAGAGTAAATCAATTTAGTACCTTATGATGGATTATATTGCAGTTAAATTGAAACTAAAGCAGAAAATAAGAACTTGAGAAGATAAAAGAAGATTTTGTGAAAACGAAAAGTATTATATTTGATATGAAAGTAGAGCAGAAGTGTAGAACAAAGTATACGATAAGTACAGTATAATGAATACATTGTACCTAAAAAAGATATCAATTTCCAATACTTCGGTATTTTTTGTTAATATACTTTGATACTGTCTAAGGTTAACTGAGCAGATGCAGATAAATTTACAAAGCTTCACTTTTTCTGTTTACGAAATTTTATATCCACTGATTAAGATATAATTTATTGGTATGTTTTGAAATTTATAACATTACATTAATTTTTATTTGAAATTTTTTAGAATTTATAGGAGTTAATTTTTTTATTTAAAAATCATGAATTAATACAAATTAAATAAGCTTTTATAATAATTTAAGTACTTTGAAAAATAAAATGAATGAATTTGCAAAAATATAATTTCAAATTAAAAGTTTTTGTTTCATTTTTAAAATACAAACTTATTTTAACATTTGTTTGTGAACTTTGATATAATTTATAGTTATATAATATTTTAATAATTTAGTATATCGTACCAAGTTCTAAATATTTTTGATGTACAGGATCATATTGATCCCATGTAAGACTTCGGAACCGACTTTTCTCTCGATTAGAAGATAAAATTGTATCTTTGCCATAAAAGTGTTCAGCTGCATTCGGATTACTGAAAAAATGTAATAAAGAATATATTTTTAAAATATATTCTAAATATATATAATAAATTAATTAGGATAACTAATTAATGATATAAAAAGTATGCTATTGTTTTAATTTAAGAATATTATAGATATATATTTATATATTTTTCAATAATTAGTATTATTTATACTTAAAATATATTGCTAAAATATCATAAAAAGAATTTTTAACTATAAATATTATCTCTTTTATTAAGAAAATTCTCTTTTTTTTATAATTTATTAGAACAAATAAAAAAATAATCATATTTTAAAATCAAGATCTTTTTCAATATTAATTAAAGAGGAAAAAAAATCAACGTATTATTATTTATATAAAATGTAATAAAGTTGTTTGTATCCTTAAACGGATAACCACTTCAAATAAGCACTTTATATTTCGAGTGTAACGATATGAACTATAACTAGAATAATGAATTTAATAATAATTGTATTAGCATTTTATATTATAGAGTATGTATTCTTTATCGAATTTACACGTTTTATAATCTAATTAAATTATCAAAATATGTAAGTTTTAATTTTTAAAGAATATCTGTTTATTTTTCATATTATTTATTTTCTCTATAATGTATAAATATATATAATATTAAATAAATGTGATAATCAAAATATAAAAATTATTTAGAAATAAAATCAATATAAAATACTGCACAAATATACCAATTTAATTATAAATTATTAAAGAAAATTATTTTTAAATAGTTTTTTTTTAAATAAATGTTTTAGTAATATTCCATTTATATTATATTATATTATATATATATATAGTATGTACAAATTTTATATACATACTTTAAAAACGTAATAAGGATATAATGTTAACATTCCTACATACTTGCGTTTCTATAACCTTCCTATTTATGTAGAAATACATTAAATTCTTAGAATATAAAGAAAAAGGCATCAGTAAAATCGTAAACAGGATGGAATAGCCCATAGTTTGATATTAGCATCGCACCATTTGGTGTAGGCGCTTAATGTCCTCTTTTATATCTTATTTATTTACGCACAGCACGTATTTAATGTAAATATAAGAACTTACTATACTACAGCTATAGTTTGGTCTGCAACTGAACTTTGTATAAGTTGTAAATTCATGCAAGACACGACATGCATATAATTTAGTGTGCCCAACCGGGTTAACTTATATAAACTTATGTATACTTCTGTTTCCTGTCATTGAAAATTTCACATAGTCGAAATTAATAAATATGAATTTAGTGTATATATCATAAGTTTTAGGATGTATGCTTATAAGAAGGTGTAAAAAATTTCATTACTAATCGCTTTTCTGCAATAGATCAAATGATATTTATGAAATATCAATAATTATAAATGATAAAATATATTCATTTGTCACCAACGAGTTTATTGATTTATTCTCGTCTCATAAATTAGTGAATTTATATTAAGTTGTAGTAAACTTATTTTCAAAATTAGAAAATATTGACTTTTTCTATGCTTAAAAGCTTGATCGCTGAAACTCATCACAAAAGCATTGTCGTTCTGTTTATTTTTTATAATAAATGTAATATGTTCACAATCGAATTAAAACTTGCATACTATCAGTATTTACTACTATTTAAATAAGTATTTTTAAACAATCACAGTATTTTCATACTATTTCATCTTAACATATATTTTTTTACAAAGTATATTTAAATAGTTAGAAAATTTAATTTTCCAATAAAGGTATATTTTATCAAAAATCAATTAATGAAGTATTTATAATAAATTGACCTATTTTCAAAATACTGAAATGTATTCATTTAAATTATGTATAATTTTTTAAATATTGATACATAATATTACCTTTATATTATTTGATATGAGATAGAGATAGATGGATGGATATATATATCCAGCATATATATATATATATATATATATATATATATAAAAGAGGGGGGAGATGAAGAGAAGTTTGCTTTAGAATTTGAACGAATCAAACTAAATAAAATAATTGTAAATTTTTTAATATATAATATATCTTTTCTATTCATTCTAGCTATAATTATCAAAGCATGAAAAATATTTGTTTTTATCCGTATCTAGTTCCGTAACCAAAATTAAATAATGCTTTTAGAGTAAAAATGAAAAATTTAATAAGAAAAATGAATACGAGTAATGTTGTTATTATTATTATGAAATAAAGTAAAATATCTCTATAATATGAATTGTGTTATGTACAGGACAAATTATTTTCTTAATGTTTTCAGAGATGCAAACTTAGATCACAACGATTATCGATTTATAGAATAACGAAGATGCGTTGTACATAATTATTTTATGTTTATTTACTTTTTTTAGTACAAATATTATGAATACAACAGTAGTTTTTATTGTAATGAAATTTTGTATTAAAATAAAAATATCTACATCTAGTTATTTACTTATTATATTGCATGAATTATATCAAATAATAGTTAATTTTATTTTTTAAACATACAAAATAATTATTCGTATATTAAAATTACAAGTCTAATTAATTTTGTATGTATTATTTGGTATAATAATGAAATTTTTTTGTAATTTTATACATTAATTTTCTAAGTAGAGTATCTAAAATCTTTTAAAATTAAAAAATTAAAATTTAATTAAAGGTATTGGTATGATATTAAACAATTTAAAATAGCATAATCGACTTACCCTGTTTTTATAAAATTGGTAAAGTATTGAATAATACTTTGGGATAGCGCAATTTCTGCTCTTGTATAATTTCGAGAAAAATGGCCAAATCCATCTACTAAAGGTGCACCAAAGACAAAAGGCAGCTCCTCGCCATGTACTGAACCCATTTTCTATAAATCAGAAAAATACAACTGCTGATTAAGCGTTATATTTTGCTATGTATCTATCCAACGGATTATAAAGATTTCTTTTATTGTTCCTTTAAATTTCTAAATTAATTTTAATTTATCGATAAAATATACGAAGTATGAAAGTTTGATAAGTAATTCTAATTTAGATAAATTTGTGCACACCTTTATATGTTGAACTCAATACATATTTTTATTTAGATTACATATTTATTACCTTTTTGAAATATACATTCACAATTTTCAAGAAAATTATAATAAGTTTTTTCAACATATTGATTGTTTCACTGTATTATGTATTTAAAAAATATAATTTATACTTTTTTAAAATGTACTATTAATATTTTCTAGCTAAATCAAATAATATAACTCTTAAGTTAAAAAGATTTATTATTATGAATTTTATAAAAAAGAAAATCATAAAAAATTACACATCAATTTTATTATATTCGGTTATCATTCCGATTATTGATTAAAATTTTATAATTTTATTTGCATCAATGAAATATATATTTGTTTATATTTTATTTCCATAAAAATAATTTTAATATTATTCTTAAATATAAAAGTATATAAATTATTATGAAAAGTTTGAAGATTATACGAACTCAAAATATACCTATAAACAAAATACTGCATTTTAAATAAAATTATATAATTCAATATTCAATATACAATATTTTTTTAAAATCCATGTTCAATCGCTATTAAATTTTATATTATATTATAAATAATATACATTCTTTTTTAATAAAAAGTTTGTTTTCTTTACTATATATTTTAACAATTATTATTTGAATTAGATAGTATATAAATTCTTTTATGTATTTATGTTTCATAAAATTTTTATAAAAAAATATTTTATCACGTTATTTAATAAAATATGCTTTAAAGTGGTATACAAAATATTTAAAATTTTTTTACAATATAGGTTTTAATAAAAAATTTTATTTTATATACAGCTTGATAATTGAATTATACATTTGTAACAAATTTATATTATAAATCTAGTTTTATTTACACGTAAATAAAAATACCGACAATAGATAGAAAAAATATCAAAAAGAATAAAAAAGAAGATGTCCAAGTTTACTTATCTTATTGACTGTATATTTATTTATTATGTTTAATATTGAAGTATATTTAGGTATCTATTGTTATTATGCAGTGTTTGCATACATTATTTTATTATATCATAAAATCATTTGTATTTTTAATATTATCAATGTATCTAATCTATAATTTCTATGAATAAGTTGTTTTAATTAACAATATTTTGCTAACTGTTAAAGCAAAAGCAGCGATAGTATTGTTTTTTATATTAAATGACTTCAACTCTTTCTTTATCATAAGTTATCATTTAAAATTATATAATATTATATTATGCATATAGCTTTGTTTCCTCTTACCATTTTAAACTGTATAACATTTTTTACTTCCTACTCCTCCTCGTAAATGTTTATTGTAAATGAGTTTTTGATGAGAAGATATGTTTGAATTGCAAAATATATATTTTGAAAAATATAATTTACTTATTAAATTTATAAAAGTTTTAGGAATTACTATTTCAATATCTAAAAGTTTTTTATTATTCTGTTTTTAATTTATAATTTAATATAAAATTTATATTAAAATTATATGGTACAAAAGTTAGTTTAAAATTTTAAGAATTCTAAATGTTAAACATTTATAGCATTAGTAAATATATTCAATTAGAATTTAAAACTTTTATTTTTTAATATAGACGATATAAAAAAACCATAACTCATAATTTTCCTGCATTTTTCTCAAATAGCTTTTTCTTTTGGTATCAAAATATAAATCATTTGAAAGTATACTTTTCTTTTAACTTTCCAACACTGGTTTAAACAGTTTTGTAGCGTTCTCTTTTTCTACTTTTCATTTGAAGTTATGTACTTAAGCAAGTACAACTTACAACTCTACTAAGACTTACTTTTGTTAGAGTAGGTTATGAAGTCATGTAAGGGAAGAACACATATCTCCATCACCATTATTTACCATTTTGCACTAAAAACTACTAGAAAATTTTTTGTGTTACAATATTTGAAGTCATGTATATAGCTACTAAAAAGTTACAAAATCAAATTTTTTAATTTGTAAAATAACTAAAATATTTATAAAGCAAGAAAGGAACGTTCTTCTTCTTTAATTTTTTTTTCTTTATATTAAATAAATCATAAAAATAATTATTATAAAAGATTCATACGGATTATTTATCATATTGCTTTTATTTATATTTTGAAACTACAGCATTTATTTATAACAATTATAACTGAATTTTAATTAATAAAAACTAAATAAATTACTTTTAATTGCTATATATTTTCGATTACTGTTAAAGAATTATTAATATTTTCAATTTTTTGCTTAAAAACTAGCAGAGATATCAGATTCCCTAGAATTTATGAAAAAAAAATTTTTAATTTATTTTACATCATTTTTTTAATTTTAAATTGATTTAAATCATGATTATGTGATTTAAAAGTAGCGGATTTTTTTATAAATTATTATTAGATAAACTATAATATAAAGATTTTCTAAATATATGCATCTATTATTTTAATATTTAAAATAATAATATTTTTAAAAATTATTCAATTGAATCCAGTTCTTAAGTAAACAGACATTTTAAAGAAATTAAAATATTGATTTTTTTTAATTTCAACAATTTTAAAATACGATAGGATAAAAATAAAACATTATATTTGAAATATCTTCTGATGGATTTTTATAATAAATTTATTCATAAAAATAATGCATTAGCTTTAGTTTTTAAATAAACTTTAAGTATAAGTAATCGAATATCTAATTATCTAACTGTTGCGATTGTTTATATATTCAGATATTTAATATCTACATAATTAAAAATCATACGTGAACATACTTTTTGAAATCTTGCATATTCTTTTTCAATCATTTTATTTATATAATACTGGATAAAACTATGAAATTCTAGTAAAAAAATAAAATCATTTTTTTTAAAAAAAAAATTTTCTTTTAATATATAATTATTAATATTTGATGTTTATATATTATATATTAAAGAATATTTCAGTAAGAAGATGATATAATAATAAAGCCATTTTACTAATTAGAATTAATTGAAATAGAATTCGCACGTTGCTTTAACTTTTTTATTATATTTACAAAGAATTGTATTTTTAAAAATATAATAAAAAGATTAAATTTTACAGCTTTTTGATCTGTTTACAAATTGATCATTTTTTTGTACATTTCGAAGTTAATTGTATATACATTCTACATAAGTGTTAATTTTTAAATTTACTTATGAAAAATTATTTTTGTATTTTTAATTAAAAAAGAAAACATTAACTATTAATAAATTTTTTTTTAATATAAAAAAAGTAAATAATATTTCATACACAATTATTTAATTTTATACATAAATTAATTACTATATAATTAAAAATATTTTATGTAAAAAAAAATAAGTTATAAATAAAACTGAAAAATCTATAAATTATTTATATTAAAAAAGTTTTTTATGTTGCATAAATTAAAAAAATATTATTTTCAGGAGAATTTCATTTTTTTATAAATAATGGAAAAAACTAAGAACAGATGATGTAAAATATTATGAATACTATAAAATAGAATTATATGTAGTTCTGACCTGGGGATAATCTCCATCCTTGATTTGATAGTCGAAGACATAGAAATAGGTCTTTGGTAATGGATCTTTATCAGTTTCATGACCTGACAATGGAATATGTATACCATTTGACTTTTTTGTATGACGAAGTGTAAAAAGATCGCCAGTTTGGACAAGTGGTGCCACGAATTGAGCATCGCTCAGTGCTTGAACACAGGCGTCACGTGTGTTTACTGGATGCTGAACCGTTCTTTCCCAGTCTGTATATTCATTCACTATCTATAATGTGACATAAATATAATAATAAAATTTAAACAAAGTACAAGAATCTCGTTTTTGTTATTTATGACTTCTTTATTAAAAGAATTGAATAAAACACGACTGAAAAATAGCTAAATTACCATAATTTACAAAATATAAAATATAGATAAATATATATGTATTGAAATTTATTAAAAAATAAATTGCTATTTAAAATTTATATTAGTTCTTCAAATTATAATAGAATATAACGCTAGGTATTACATTTTTACTAAATTAGATGTTTAATTGTATTTTGTTAAAAATTATATGAAATATTTATAATAATTTCTCTTTTTTGTAATATTTATTTAGATATTATGAAAATTATGTGTATTCAGAGAAAAAATTCTGTCTTTTTCTATAAAAAACTTACGGTATAAAATATTTCTGTAAGATGATACATGTAGGCATTTCTCACATAAGTTCTTATAATCCGATCTCTGCGTTCGCCTTCAAAGCCTTTTTGAACATCTCTTTCTGCAAATCTCCACAAAGATTCACTTGTTGTCACGCCAAATAACAAATCGTATTTGTTGTTACTGGTTACTACCGCTCCATGTTCATTTCTTTTTGGATAAGCTCTGAAATAATTGATACATAAATTTTTTCAATAAATTTTAATGTAGCGAAAAAATTTATATTTTATAAATAAAGTAATATGAATATATTTTATTCTACAGTTAATATATATAAATATTAAATTATGATATATAGTAGAGTTATTTATTAATTTTAAGTTAATTATGAAAACTATAATTATTATATAAATATATAATTTTTTTTAATTCAATTTTTATAACTAATTTATTTCTTTATAAAATTAATTTATAAGGATTATATTTAACCATTTAATTATATTATTGAACTAAATTAAATATTTACTCAAGTTATAATAAGATAATCTAGCTGAAATTGTAAGATATGTAACTACAAATATATAACTATAACTATAAATATATAATTACGTGTGTAATTCAGTGAAATCGTGCATGCCGTATAATAAAAAATAATCAAAACATTTGTAAAAAAAATTTATTTAATCATCAATCATGTATTTCTATTTCTTAACTTTGGTACTAACAGTAACAAATAATCATTACATAAATTAATTTTTAAGAACGCTTACCCAAGTCCCTGGAATTCGGAACCAAGATAAGATAGTAAGTCTTTTTGGAAGTCAGGCTTAATGACAACTCCGTCGACACTTGGACCAAAAGCACTTAGAAAGGTAGGTGGTTTTATATCGACTTGCATCAAAGCTTCCAAGCTGCTTTCTCTTAGACAATCGACAAGAAGCTCGTGATCTTTCAATAGATCTTCAGGTACTGAGCAATTTAACGCTCGTGCTAATTTTAAGGCGTAAAATACAGGATCGTCAACGACAGCCCAGGATGCAAGCGCACTTCCAGATAATAGTATTGCTCTTTTAAATAAACCTGTAATGTTAGAAAATAAAAATACTAGATATTTGTATGAACATTTTTTTTGAGACTTTTTAATTTATAATAAAAATTTAATATAAAAAATGAGATTACTTAAATACTTCATTGTTAAGTAACTGGATGATATTTATTATAGAATAAAATGATCAAAAAACCGATTGAATTATTTACGCATTTAATTTCTTTTTAATCAATATATTATTTTATCGTTAGAAACATTATTGAATTTATTATCCATAAAATGGTTAAAAAGTAAAGTATCTTACAAACAAAATGATAATCTCGTAATTTCTTTTAATTTTTATGAATATAATTTCGATATGATACTTTTAAGTTTTTCTCTTTAATTCAAATAGTAAAAGTAATCTTACCAGGCATAACTGTGGGACTAATAGCAAGAAAGTTGACACAAGCTGCACCGGTGCCTTGACCCATAAGAGTTACATTACTTGGATCACCTCCAAAGTATTCAATATTTTGCTGAATCCAGTGTAATGCAGCAATTTGATCCATTAATCCATAATTCGCTACTCGAGCTTTCGTGTGGGGTGAAACATTAGCGTTCAGAAAACCAAGTATACCAAGCCGATAATTCAGAGTGACGACTACTTGTTCAGCATAGCTTGCGAGAACAGAACCGTCGTACATATTACCACTTCCCCAGTCATAGCTCTCTCCATGAATGAATATTAACACTGGATGTTTGCGAATGCCTTCCGATATTCCTAAAAATTAAGTAAAAATGATTTCTTTTGCATTGAATTAATTTATATATAAAATATAAATTTATATATATATATATAATATAAATTTGAAATATAAAATAATATTTTGTAATATATTATAATGAAAATAAATTTTTTTATTTAAATTTTTTTTAATATTATGGAGAATTTAAATATACCTACATTTTATAAAATTATAAGATAATAAAAAAATTAACTTAAGATAAAGTTTATTTTTAGTTTAAACCTTAAATCTAATCCTTAAATTTAATCTAATGATTTATTCGTTTATACTATTTATTACTTTTAATATTTTTCTTGATATTGAATTATTAAATATCGAAAATAGTTCATTTTTTAAAACGATAGAAAAGATATTTGTGATATAAAATAATAGAATATGTTTTTAAAATACAAAAGAAATACATAATAATTCACATTTAAAATAAAGAAATAAAAAAATTTAATGAATAAAATGAAAATAATTGACTATTTAAAAACTAAAAATTTAATAGAAAATTCTTAAATCTATATTGCATCTTATTCTGATAATATAGTAGTATATAGTAATGATTCATGTAATGCAATTTAGTTTTCGTTTTAAAAAGTTAAAAAGAAAAAATGAAATTAAAGAACGATCATTATGATAAATTATCAGTTATTTTAATTTAGAGAAGTTTTCCTAATTAGTATGACGTCCATACACCTAATTTCGATAAGATAACCCTTGATCCATATTATAATATTTAAATAACATGGGTGATTTAAATTTGTCACTTGGGCCCATTATAGAAATTATTGCATAACTGAAGTTAATGTACATATTTTGTCATAGTTCTTTAAGACTTGTAAGTGTACATTTAACAATACTAAAATAACTTTAATATGAATATATTTTCTATTTTGAAACTAAAATGTCAAGTATAAACTATAAATATCTAAAAATAATAAAAGAAATTTTTAATAATTAAAATAATTTATTTGGTAAGGTGTTTAAATGATTCAAATCAAGTTAATCATTATATTGAAATTGAATTTATAATTTACAAATTAACCAAATACTATAAATTTTATTTTTATAAATAAATATCTTGACAGAATATTTACAATCGATTATATATTTTTTAATGCAATGAATAATATTAATTTTAAAGAATACACGGTTCTTTATTATTATTTTATTAGCAGACGCTGATAATCATAAGGTATATAAATAATATTATAAATTACGTACTCTAAATTCTAACTTTGTTTTATTTCATTCTTTAACCATTGACTTTTTAAATATTTACAATGTTTTTCAAGTCCATTCATTAGGTATTACAATTAGGTATATTGAGCACGAACTCGCGGTTGATTATTTCTAACCGATAAATCAGCCTTAATAGTTACCAAAATTAATATTCAAAGTGATAAAATTCTTGGCATTGTTGCTATTTTATGATATAGCGAGGCCAAAACACGTCTCAGAGTACATTAGAAGCAGCATTATTCAACTCATTGTGCTCATATCTTTACCAATACTTGAAGTTTCTGAAACTTTGTTAATACTGGATTTAATTGAATAACAAGGCCAAATCATATATGAGAGTATAATCAAGGTTATATTATTTAAGATAATTTGTTATGTAGAAAGTTGATAACATATCAGAATGACCAAAACCTCCCAGTTAGTACTATTCAGGAATTGGAGATTTAGTTGCATATTAAGTTACCCTTTGGATAGCGTTATTCAACGTATCTGGCTAATTCCAAGTTTCTTGCAATTTTCCATACTTTTTTTTTAGTAATATAAAAATTCTATCTGACTGACGATAAATCACTGATATTAATAATGTTATTGTTATCATCATCGTCGTTGTTGTTGTTGTTATTATTATCATTATTCTTATTAATTTTATTATTATCAATTGTGTGTTTGTATGATTTTTATATTGCAATTTATGGGTATAGTTATATGTTTTGCATTAGTATGTATTTTTGTAAAACTGTACCGCATATGTGTAAGGAATAAAATTGGAAAAGTAAATAATACAAATATAATCTATTTTTATTGTAAAATATTAATAAAAATATATTTTAAAACTTTATTTTTCTTATTATATTAAAATTAATTATTATTTTATGTATAGTTGACAAAGACATAATCTCTAGAATAAAGAAGATAAAGTTCCTATTATTATGAGATTAAGGTATGTATTACTTTCATAAAAAATCTTAAACAAATATTATTTTACATAAAAACAAGTTATAAGGTATATATATATATATATAATATAAAAAATAAGTTATATTTTTTACATAAATTTACTACGAAACCTTATGATTTTTTAAATTTTCATTTTATCCAATGTTAAGAAAAAAGGCAATAGAATTTTAAGTGAATATGAAACGATATAATTGAATAGAAAATGAAGAGAAAAATTTAAAGTTTTTTCATAAAATTACTTTTACTTTAAAAAAAAGAATCCCTCTATTAATTTTTTTCGCTATAAATAAATGATGTATATATATATATATATACAAAGAGAGACAACAGAAATTATAAGAAATTATTAAAAAATGTAATTCAGAATTAAATTTTACTATATAAGAATTATTTTAAGATATATTGTTTTCTAACAAATATAAGTGGATTATTTATTAACATATTTTAAATAATACAACTCGTAAACAACATAAATTTTATTTTAAATATTCATTGTATTATAATTGAATTACAGGATTTAATATGAAATATTTATCAAAAATTCAACATTTTTTATTAGCTAATTAACAGAATTGCCCATCCCAAATTTAACACTTAAAATTTTAATGAAATCTGAATTAAGAGTTAACGGATAGAAATATTATTATCTTGAAAATAATTATACTTTTTTAAATATATAAAATGAAAATTAAATATTCATATGTATATAAAAATTATACTTATTAAATAAATTTTTGGGAATATAATAAAGTAAATATTTAAAAAATGATGAATTCATAAATAATATTTAGAAATACTGTGTCTAACTGAAATTTACAGTTCAGAATTAAATATAAAATATATTATTTAATAATATTAATAATTCAAATTTCTCGAAATAGATAGATTAATTTATTATATTATATGATATTGTAAAATTTATGGCATTAAGCATAAATATGTTAATATAGCAACTATGGATATTAAAAATTCAAAAGTAACTTTACTAAGAAACTTTACTAAATAAAAGAAAAAAAAAATTTCTGTATTATTAAAATTACAAGTTTAAAATAAGTTTAAAAGTTGTAAATCTATTCAAATAACTCAATTCTCAAAATTATCCAAATAATTATGTTAGTTCGAATAATTACAACAAATTTAATCAGAACATCATCTTTAATGTCTATCTTGCTTCTGTTTAGAGCAGTAATATAATACGTACTAGCTAGTTAAGATTACACCATCTAAGCCTCTTGATTATTCTACATCCACGAATCTTTTCGCAGGTATATTCCAGGAATGGTGTTTTATTTTATTATTTTATAAATATTATATTAATTGCAAATAGCTAAAAATAATATAACTCTAATAATTATAAGTACTTACGATATTTTCTTTTTATTTAAATTAATTTATAATACATATGATAAATAATATTTGCTTTCTGCTCTATAAACATGTAGAATTTCGTGTATTCATATAAAAGTGAAGAGATTGCTGACGTAAATGGAAATGCGAGAAGTATATATCAACCTAAGGAAAATGATACTTCTCTCTCTTCCATACACTTAAAATTCAAGTTGTAATGTAAGTATATGCCAAGAACTTAGATTTACGTATATACATTCTGTTGAAGAGTAGAAGAGGCATCGTAATTAATTCGTAAGAGGATACTTGACCGCGACTGTTATGAGCCTTGTGGTACTACTACGAGGCGACACTATTGGGCTGAATTATATATGAAGTCGACGGATGGAGGAAAAGAAAGACAAAGGTAGAAAATACAGAAAAAAATAGCTTTAGAAAAAGAAGTGAAGAAGTAAAAGGCATTCTCAAAGTATTATATATTTTAAGACTTTACTGTTTGAGTGTATATATATAATAATAATAAAAGAAATCTGAAAGGACAGGAAAATAACTACAATGGACACTACTTTTTAATTAACTGCCAATACGTAGATTTTGAAAAATAATTAATAGTTAATTATTTTATTTTACTTCAACCAAAAAACATTATAGATAAAAAAATTAAGTTAAACATATTAGCATAAATTTTTATTATAATTTTTATAAATTCAATAATATTAAATACAAAAATATCTACTTTAAAATAAAATAACCTATGTAACAAAATGAATGTCTAGATCGATTACTATATTTTATTCGAAAAAGTATCTATTTTAAGAAAAATTCTTAGTTCATAATCATAATTTCTGAAATATTTACTGATCAAACTGATCAGGTGAGGCTCTTTGTGTTATAGAGTCCTCTAATAGGAGTCTATCAAATTTCACTTTATAGCTGTAGGGTATATATATTGTATCCTTTTTTATTGTAATAATATATTAATTATAAATTCGAGTATCCGTTTCTATATAGTGATATGATTTTATTTTATTGAAATTTATGAATTCTCTTTTTTTATTTTAAATTATTATTTTTCGTTACCTGGAACTGTAATCGAAAAAATAAACGTAAAAGTTTTTAAGATAATAAAATTTGTTTTTGTTTTTATATTATTGTTAGCAAATTTAAATTAATTAAATTAGAAATTTAATTTTGTTTAAGTTATATTATATAAATGTATCTAATATTATTTCATACTGTACTAAGATACAAGTATCTACATAATTTGTAATAATGAATAAAGATTGATATATAATAGTAAACCAATAACTGAAATTACTTAAAATATCAAATAAAAAAAAAGTATTTCTGTATGTCACATTTTATATAAATTATATCGAATATTTAATTATAATGAATTAGATCTTATAAATGAATAACCTGATTATTATGACATCAGTCAATATTAATTAATCTTTTTAAGTAAACTAACTTGATATTTTAAATTTTTAATTTTATAAGTTTATTCTATATAATTTATGAAAGCAGAAAGTTAAAATACACTTCCAACTTAAGTTATATAGTAAAGTGAGCATAAAAGAACTATATGATATGAGATGCTATATCAATTATTAAGAACTTTTGAAACTTACTAAAGAAACTGGGAAACAAATGTCTTTGTTAAAAATAATCGTTAAATATAAATAGATAAGAATTAAATGTGTAGACTATTAAAATGTGATTTTTTCAAATAAAAAATATATACATCAATAATTACTATTTATTTGACTGAGAATAAAAGTTTTTGTTTCACTTAGGTATACATTTAATAGTTATTCTTAACTCTTCGTACTATAACTGTATTATATAATATATACTAGAAACATGGAATGTAAAACGTTTTTCTTATTTTGCTTGTTTCATAATTTATTTATTTTTTTACGAGATTTCATGTTAATTTTATTTAATTTTATTTGATCAACATATCATTTTGTATTCAAATGAGAAATTTATGTATAAACTACTTATTGACCTATAAATATTTTCAAAACATAACTACAATTTATTTAATAATAGAAAATGGGAAATTTAAAAAAAAACTTTGTTAAAAAGTTTGTATAAAAAAAATAGAAAACAGATTATTTCATATATAAGATTGCAAAAGGAAAAATGGAAGAGAAAGATGGTTGAAGGACCTCTAAAAAGGAAAAAAAGCATTTTAGTAGAAGGTCTGCTGCGCGAATAGCCGTATTTCTTAAGTGCAAGCATATTTCTTTTAGGTGTCTACGGTATCAAGAAAAGTGAGTATAAGAAAGCGAGAGAGAAAAAGAGAGATAGATCTTTGGCGAAAAGAGAACTTATATACCCATGTCCCTCGTAAAAGTGTTTCCGTATCTTAGAATTAGAAAGAAGAAACAGAAAAGAGGAAGAACAAAATAAATAAATTTTTCATATTCTTACAGGACCTTATTTATGTGTCCGCATTTCAATCTACCTTGATGAATAAAGAGATACCAGAGTATAGGAAAAAAGTAGAAGCTTTCACTTTATATAAACATTAATATATAAACCTACATTTAAAGACAAAATTTTGGAAAAGTTAGAAGTTTTTATTTACTTTAATAAAAATAATAATGATAAAATATATAAAACTCAGAATGTTATTAGTTATTATTTTCAATGTTTTATTATTTCATGAAATTATAGTATCAATTTTATTTATTTATTTTACTTTATCTGTATTTTTCATGTATAGAATTAAAAAATGAACGTTTTCAAAATTTTCTTTAATATTTTATTATATTTTTTTAATTTTTTTTTCTTCGATTTAAATGTTCATAAATTATTACTTATAAATTTATATCCACAGTTATAGTGTAGTATATGGTTATTAATTAGTTTTAGATTATTTAATTTTTAGTTTTTAGAAAAAATTTCTGATTATAATAAATATAAATTTGTATGAATGTATATTAAAAATACAAAAAAATATAATTTTTATTCTAAAATAATACATATTATTACATAAATATTTTTATATTTTTTAAAAATTTTTGTATTATTTTTGTTAAAATTTAAATTTAATCAAATGTTTGGAATCATTATAGTACATTTTTTTCGATAAATTATCAATTTATGATTTATGAACTACTTAAAATTTTTTCTGGTAATAATAATAACTATAATTTGTTTTGTTCACAAACTGAAATTGATCAATATAATTTAATGAACATAAAAAAATATTATTTTTTAAATATATGAATATTTATAAGAATTTCATATAAGTTGAAAAAAGTTAATATATAATATTTATATTTTCAATGATTTTAAAATTTATATTAGAATATTTTTAACAAAATAATGTATTTTACTAGAAAATATTTACTTTATTTTTTTAATAAATATAAAATTGAACCATTTTTTAGTACGTTATTTATATATTTTATGTGAAGTTTTTGATATATTCAAGGTATTATTATATTTAAAAATTTATATGATTCTTTATATTTGTTTTAATTAAGTTGTCTTTATTATATTAAAAATGTTTTGGATTGTTTAATTAAAAAAATTTATAATTGATATATTCAAAGTATATCTATATATAATAGTTAATAATAATAATATATATTATCATTCAAATTTCTGTTTATAAATTACAATATAACAAATATTATTTATTTAAAAGTTAATACTAAATAAACATGGTTTATAAATACTTTCTGTTACTTTTTTTACTATTCAAATAGAGAAATAAAATTTATATAATTATTTTATTGTAACTTATAACCACATTTTTAAATAAGATACTATCGTAAATAAAATTATTTTTAGTGAATTCTTATAGAATGTTAGATATAAAATATTCTTTACTGATCAATAATGATACTAAATGATTAATCTTATTTCATTATTAAGAAATCATGAAAATTAAATAACTATTGTTACCCTACAGATTAGATGACAGAACGCCAAATAATTAAATAATTACATGAATTTAGAAACAAGATTAGTGATTATCGTGCTCTCTCTTTTAAATATTAATTTTTTTCAAAAATTTTACTTCAATTTTATCTTAATAAATAAATAGATCACAAATTAAATGCAAAAATTTGGACGCAGAAGCAACAAAATAAAAAAAGGCTCTTGCCAGGAAATCGATATTTTACTGTATCAAGAAGTATTCGAAATTGTTGAAGCAAATACATTTCTGAGAAAACGACCGATGACAAAGGAGAAAAGAAGCGAATGAATTTTTATACAAGGATTTATATTTACAATAAATATATGAGCTTACTATCGGATAGATATTGAAATACTTAAGACGATTTTTATTACTACTGACATGTGTGATATCTATAATATAAACAGATATCTGCATCTGACTTTCTAAATATAACTGTTAAACCATATTTACGTACTGAATTTAAAATATATAAAAACTATAAAAATACGTGACAAAGAGAGAGAGACATCGTCAGATTCAGAAATCGACAAAAGTTAGTGCAAATGTGAATGACAGGTTTATGCATCGTTGCATAGCAGAATTTATTTAACCTAATATATACATTGTCAATGTATCAAGTATCAGATGTGTACAAGTATCAGATAAAAAAAATTTTTTTAAAGGTAAAAACATCATGTTGATAAATTTATTAAAATTTGTGTATTATATTTTTTATACTTTAACACTAATAAAATTAAAAGATTTTTATTATGCCATTCGGCCACGAAGCAAAATTTATATTCATTTCAATTATAAGGCAATAATTATACGTTTTTATTTTTATTTTATTTATTTTGAGTTCATATAGCATACATTTTTAAACGGAATTATAAGAATAAAATTTTACTAATATGAGTTATTACATAAAAGGATAAGTAATAATATTTGATGGTTTAATTTCATGTAGGTAGTCGATGTTTTTATAATTTATAGTTTACTGATTTATCAATATATCCAAACTAATATTTGATATATTATTATGGAAATAATTTATTTTTTGGCAAATAAAATGTTTTTTTCATTAGATATTAAAATATTAATTTTTTAAAGACTATAGTTAAATCAGTAGTCACTATTATACTGTGTTAAAAAAATATTAGTAATTATAAACTGTATTTAAAATATAATTGCTTTATCTCTATTTTTATTTTCTTATCTATGAACAAAATTAACTTTACAAGTAAAAGTGGTATAAAAACTTATTTTGTAAGCAATGATATCATTTATTTTATAAATTAAACAATTGAATATCAAAACCTGTTTTTGAGGATTAAATATTTAATCATAGCTCTATTATTTATTAACTGAATTTTGTAATGAATGAATCTAAGCAGATGAAGTATAATATTATTTTTTACATTTATTTATGAACTTTTTAATTACGTTTATTGCATTTATTTATCCTAATTATCTTTCATATTTACTGTTTTTTATAAAATAATTTCTTTTTCTGACTATCTTCTTTAGTAGATAAATTAAAATATTTTTTATTGTATCATCTGAACAGCTGCTGCAAAAATACAAGAGCTTACAGATAAATCAAGAAGACAAAATGCGTTTTATGTTTCTCATGAGAATCGGAAAGCGATACTGTACCTTAATTGTCGTTGAGTTATATATATTAAATATATATTAAATTAGATATTAAATATCTAATTTTTTAAAATGCATTTCAAATAATTTATGTAATATTTTTAGCGTAAATAAGTTTTATTTAAAAAATATCATATGTACACACTTCATTAATAAGAAATTTAAATTATTTTCTTATTAGAATAAATTTATTTTTAAGTACATACATTATTTATATAGATTTACACTATAAAATATTAGAATTAATGTAAATTAAAATCGTTAACCAATAATATTTTAAGAAGATGGTTGGTAAATTTTTTAAGTTAATGAGAAGATTGATTTTAGAAATCTTTAAGATTCGGATTTATGAACTTTGAAATAAATGAGATTAATTTTTTGTAAAAAGTAACGTAGAGTGATTAATTTTAGCTAATCTATTTAATATCAAAGTTGAATTGCTTTAATTTAATCATTTAAGTTAGAAATTAGTGATATAGAGTTATGTTTTAAAATAATATTATCGAGATTTATCAATAAATCAATAAGCAATTTTAAATCATGAAAAATTGTAATTACAACTATTTTTAATGTGTAAAAAGTCTCCTAAACTTTTATCATGTAACTTACTATGTTGTAATAGCATAGAATTTTTGCATTTAACAATAAATCTATTGATAGTGTTTTTATGATGATTTTATTGCTTTTATTCACTCATGTACAGCTGAAAAATAATTTTTAGAATTTAAGTTACGAATTTCTACATTACGTATATATACAAAAGTAAAAGCCTAAATGTATTTACATGTATATTCAGAGATACTTCTATAAATTTTATAATTTAAAATACTATCTTTACTATATATATTACAATCTTACCCATTGCTGGTGTATAGATATTTAGGTAAAGACAGTCCTCGCTTTGATTTCGAAGATTCGGTAGTATCCTTTTTAAATACTCGAGCCGACCCCTAGGCATACGGTCAAGTGCCTCTTGTTCAATGGAAATATCGGGTAGCTTTTGCGGACAAACGGGTCCTACTTTTTCTGCTAATCTAAAATTAATATCAGAATATACATTGTATTAGAGATTTAAATATACTGAATCAAAAAAAGTTTTAAAAATAATATAATTTTATCAATAACTTCTAAACACGTTAAATAAGTATTTTTTTCCAAAACTGTTTTTAATGTTTTTGTACTACACTATTTAAAAAAATTTATACCTTTCAAAACAAAGTTTTGATGTATTTGGCGTGATTGGTAGATACTTAAAAAATCGATTTTAAAGTAAAGTTGATACAAGAAAAACATAAAAATATGCATCAGTGATAATATACGCTTAATAACTCACTTGTTTCCATCCCAAGGGCTTAACGCCCTCGTCGGTGAGAATCGATTTCCCCCTATCGGGGGTGTAGCGTATGGTACTCCGAGGTAAACGTCGATTGGTTTGAGGTACCTCTCATTTTCAAATGACATGACAAGACCCTGTATCTTACCGTACCTGTGAAAATAATGAAAATAGATACCAACATGTGAAAATTAAGAGAGGTTATTATTTCAATGTAGCATAGAATGAAAAATTAAAATAACGATTGTTATGTGTATTATATTCCTAATTCAAGATACAGAAGAATAGAAATTATTGTAATGTTAGGAAATCAAATGTACAGTTTTTTAAATTACCTATTTTCTGTATATAAATAAAACTGTAAAAAATGTTGTCAAACAATTTGTTCTCCGTAATTTGTTCTCCGTATTAATCATAAGCAATTTTTTATATAAATCATTGCTTTATTAGGATTATAAAAAGAATATATTGTATTTATTGGGTTTAAATAAATAAACATTAACAATAAAAAATATTATAATATTAATTTTATATTTTCTAGTTTGCATTATTTCATATCGAGACTAAAATTCCTTGTATTTTTTGTAGAAATCAGATTATTTCAAATCATACGTGACATTTTATAATAATTTTTTAAATATAAGTATTTTAATTAAATACAGAAAATATAATTTTTATTTAAATTTTTCAATTGTAATTCATATTAAATTTAATGTTAAATATAACATTAAAGATATGATTATTTGTAAAGCATTTAATATAACTGTATCTTCAATTGATAATCAAATAAAAATGGAACTAATTTTAAACTACCCCTTTTTATATAAAATATGTATATTTAAACTTAATTATATTTAAAACAACGTAAATATTTATTATCAGAAACAATATTGAAAATTAAAATAACAATTTTAAAATTAATTCTTAGTTAAACTTATCAAGTCATCTAAATAAAAATAATTTATTTTAATCATATAAATAAAATAAAATATAACATTATTACTTCGAATAAAAGAATTCTGTTCTATTAAATAATTTTTCTATTCATAAAATAATCCACATAATGAGCTCCGTATAGACTGTATGATATATATAAACTATAAAGTTTTTTTTGCAATATTTGTATTTTAAAACATTTTTTCTTTCTTTAACGTTTCTATAATTTTAAAAATATTGTTTTGATTTTTATTGAAAAATTACATTAACAATTAGCTTTCATAAATTACTTTTAATTTGCATTTGTAGGGTTTCACTAAAATCATACGGGACAAAATATATCTACATCCGTAATACCTTGTCTGTACGATACGATGGTTAAGCTTCGTTTTGGTAATGATGCCTTGAATCCAAGGCACCATGGCCAATAACAGCCATAAAACAATCGTCAGCAGCAATTGCCGCTGTAGTCCTGGCGGTTCCATCCTGAGGGCAGCCACGCCCTCGGGTCGGCCTCCTCCAGCTCCTCAGATTCTTCCTCCTCTTCTTCCTCCACTTCTCCTTCTTCGGCTTTTGCCGAGGTATTCCGTAAGAACGGCGCCACTCTCTCGCACTAACCACACTTTCTTGCTATGATGTTCAATTGATACACACGAATCTACACTACTTGCACGAGCGCCAAAGATACATCTTCTTTATTATTTTTAATCGATACTATAAAATTATTTTGTTCCGTAACAATTATATTTTAGAATACTATTATCATTGCTGTATACAGATGTATCGGAATCATTAATAAACTAATTAAAATATTACTACAAAATGTCGATCTTAAAAGAAGAGTGAAAGATAAAATATATCTTTCTTCTTTCTTCTCTGTCATCTATGATCTCGATTATTTTTTTTAATGTTATAGTTCGTCGAATAGTCTCAAATTTTCTTCTTCAATTGATATTGCTTTCATTTATATTTTTTCTACAAATTCCTGTAACAGCAATAGAAGTATATTGATATTAAGATTTTTATATTGATATTAAATTAAAAAATTTGAGTACGTTTAAAAGAAATTAAAATTTTAAATAAAATATTGATTTTATATAAAATTTATTCAATTAAGCATAAAATATAATGTTGGTATTTGTAATTATTTCTATAAACAATTTTATATTATTTAAATTTTTTATTTTCTTGTATGGATAGTAATATAGGGAGTAATTACAAAAAATTTTAAAAAATTCGCTTTTAGTGTAAATTACAATTAATTATAATTTAACTGACTTTTAAGCATTAAAGATATAAAATAGAATAAATAAAAATATATATTTAGTTATATTCATACTAAATCATATTTAAGAAAATTTCATTCACTTTTAACACTTAAAAACTAATTTTAATTATAAATTTATGGTGATGAAAAATAATATTGGACGGGGTTCATATATTAGTAGCTAATATAAAAATTGTTACATTTATTAACACTGGTTAACACAGTTATATAAAAATAAATATATTAAAATTTAATATCAATTTATTTTATAATTAAAATGAATTTTTATATTCAAAACTATAAATTATATAAGTGTTTAAATTTTTCAAATTTAATACATACTATATTATATTTCATATAAGATTATTTTAGTTAACTTTTCAATATATGGAATAGTAATATAAAGTTCAATGTAATTAAACATGTATGATAATATATCGAAAAATTGGATATGTATATGTATACATCACTTATAATTTACTATAAGTTTATATTACTTTAACTTTATATAAGGCAGTAAAAAGAAGATAAAAAGCGAACAAAATCTGATAGTAAATTGATTTTAGAACTGTTAAAATTGGGGACACTCGTGTGTAAATATGTATAATATGGAATTTTTTTTCCCATTCAACCTCATTTTTATATATAGTCGATTTTTATTGTTTTTTATTTATAAATTCTAATTTTTATACGTGTAAATTTTATAAAAAATCAAGTATAATGTATGAAAAATTCATCACTTCTACCCTAATTTTCAAATTCAATAACTGTAGCATATCATGAAATAGCAAAATAATCTATATAAGATAATTTTATACCTATTAAAATTTAAAAATATCAATGAATTTTATTTAAAAGTTTTTTAAGAGTTTATTTATAGAATTATTAATTTTAATGATAATTATATACATATATGTAGAGAGATATTCACATGTATTAATTGTATATACATAAAATTCTTAAAATTTAAATAATAAATATTGACAATCAAATTTTCTTTTACTAATATTGTATAAAATTATTGATCAATATATTTGAGAATAAATATTAATTTTATCATATATTTATTAAAACTTTTATTTTATATAGTTATATATTTTCAGTTTTCAAACGTAGACTTACATAAAAATGTATTTACTAATATATTCCATAAACTTGTTAAAAAGTTTACAGCTATGTTGACATTTAATTATTCATTATAGTTCATCCATATAAGAGTTAATAATAAACATACGATACTCAACCGTACGTGATACTTCCATTATCTTATGTCTGAAGGAAACCTATCTTTGGGAGAAAGAGAAAATAAAAGAAAGAGAATGAAATAGGCTACATTTTGTCTAATGAACTGAGAACTGCGAAAGAATGTTGTTGGAGTGAAAGAATACCTAGCATATATTTTCATGCTCGTTAACTTTGAACTCGGTCTTTTATCAGAGTCGTATTGCACCGTATACTTTTTTATGCCGTAATATTTTACTCTAAAAATCGTATTAAAAGTAATTATTTATTAATACTACAAATGCAATAATATATATATGAATTGTATTGAAAAATTTATAAAAAATTGGTTCTATTAAATTGTACAATTAAATTAATAGTTATAATGTATAATATTATTATTTTATAATTAATATAGCATTTATAATAAAATATACAACTATAATATTTCATCAAATATTTGTAATAATTATATTACTTTATTTTTCATTAATTAATTAAATAAGTTTTGAAATTTTGACTTTAAAATAAAGTTTTAAGCGTTTTGAGGAACGAATTGAAGCATTAATTTTTGTAAAAAAAACTTTTTTCTGTTTACACTGTATGCATAAAGTATAATAAGAGACAAAATCGTAACTTATCTTTCATTATATTCGAGTATTATATGTTTGTATTTCAATTATCTGTCATCAGGTAATTCAGTGCTGACAGAGATTCCCAATCTGTCTGCATACATATGCAGTTCACCTCAATTTTCTATAACATTGTCGCCTATAGAATTATTTTCAATTAAGTTTTTAAAATATTTCATTCGCATAAAAAATAGTTAACTATAAAAAAATAAATACTTATAGTTTATAATTAGAATTTTTTTGGTTGAATTAATTTCTTTAATTGTGATTTTTCAAATTATAATAACAAATAAAATATTTTCATGTGGACTTTAAACTATTATTTATTCATTTATATATACTATGTTTCTTCTTCTTTCTTTATACTTGAAATTGGAACAATAGTTTAGTAAAACTTATAGAAGATTTAAATATCTGAATAATAAAGGCATTATTATTAAAATCTGAATTTCCTCTAATTAATGTTTTAAAATATATATATATATATATATATATATATATATATATATAAATGATATACATTATATTGTATAATAATTTCTAAAAACCTATACATTCTAAATTATTTAAATTTATTAAATAAAAACTAATATGTAATACTATAATATTTTAGATTATAAATTTGAAACATATTTCTTTCTATTAACATAGCTTTTTAATATTGTTATAACAAATTTATTTTTAAATCAATTTTTAATGGTACTATTCTATGTATATTAAAACTATTTTGTTTTCGTAGATTATTCTATTTAAATAAAATAATCTTCATTTCACTATTATGATATTCAGTTTTCAGACAAGGTTGCAGTTCAATATTCAAAGTTAATAAAATTATCTTATGTTAAATATTATATTAAAATAGAGATTAACCAACAAATTAAGTCTTGCGGTCTTCATGAAGAAAATAAAGTTACTAAAAAATATTAAAAATATTATTTAATTTATTCATATAATCATTAAATTAAATTAATACATAATATTATTTTTATTAAAAAATTGTACACATAACTAAAGAAACATTATTAAAATTAAAAAAAATAAAATTCCAAAATCTTAGCGAAGCACAAAAAAATAACTAAATGTATAAATATAAGTATACATGAAAAAAGTATTTTAATAAAAATAAACGATTAAGGTAACTATAAGTTAAATGTAATTTTCAATATTATAATTCTATAAATCTAAGTTGTAGTTATTGCATTTAAAAGAGTTTTACAGGGTCGATTATATTTATATTACTTTTTTTCATCCAGTCAAAGAAATTCTAAAGGGTTAAATGGTTGAAAATAATTAGACCAAAGCAGTGAATGTAACATTCAAAAGAAGTTACGAATATGGTTACAATCGAAATTGAATGACAAATAAAAAACTGATTTAAGTAATTTACTGAATGTGAACAGTACATTATATAGTATATTTATTCATACTTTTTTAATAACTACACATTTTATAATAATTAAAAAGCTGTTATTAACAATCTGTACCTATAGTACTTAATATAGTACTTAAATTTGTAGCTAATAAAACATTAAATAATAAAATTTTTGGATAATACTATTTGAATGAATATATATTTAAAACTGAAAATAAGTGAAGGTGTTATTAATTTTTCAATAGTGTTATTAATAAATATTTTAAATTTTCATAAATTAAGAAAAGGGGTATTTTACGCATATAACGATTTATCGATCTTTCTTTGAATTTCGAAGAGATAAGATTCTATGTTATTGATATAAATCATATATTAATCGTATATACTTGCTTTTTTAAACTTTTTTACTAATATGTGAAAAATGTAATAAATACTTTTAATGTGAAATTTATAATATAGTGTTAGAGATTTAAATTGTTTTATATAATAATAATTTGTATAATAAAAAATTATATTATATATGAATATAGATTTAAACAGCACTGAAAATAATTAATACTATAAAATAATAATGATAATAATTAATTTTTAATTATGGATTTTTTAATTTTAGTAAGTTTTGTAAAAACATATTTCAGGATTTTATTTTATTTAATTCACATATACATGTTTAAATAAACTTAAGCAAAAATTTCTAGCTATTTTAAAAATAATTTTATCTTTGTGATATTACCATTGATGTATATAAATTTCTTCTGAACAGCTTGTAATAATGTATGTTAGTATTGCATATTTTTATTACCTTTTTATCAGAATCTTCTGTATTTGCTGTATTTTTTTTTCTATATCGGTACACATTGAATATTTGGAAATAATACAAAAATCATTAGAAATTTTTTCTTTATAAAATAATAATCTTTATAACAATCTTAAAATTAGTGGAATTTTAAAAGAAATATATATTCAATTTTTTTATTTTATTAATTAAAGAAATATTCAAAAACAAAATTAATTACATTTCATATGAATTAATAAATATAATTTAAACTGAATAATTATGATTATGAAATTTTTCTTTGTCTATAGCTGAATATAATTATTAACAATATAAATTTTGCTGTTAGATTCAACGAGGAACCTATATTTTTTATGAGATTTATTTTGAAAATAGAGAATAAAAATAAATTGTGAAGAAAAGAGAAAAAATAAATAAAAAGAAGTAAAAGCATTGATGTCAACTATCCTCGAAGGCCCTTGGGCGTTTGAGCATATAAGAATTTCTTTACCCGTTTGTGATAGGCAAAACGAAAAAAATAGGGACAAGTTGTCGACTGTAAAAATGTCAGAGCAGCTTTATGTGTTGCTTTCTCTGATATACATTGGAATTGAAGCAAGTTTAAGGAGAGAAGATAGTGAAATCAAGCGTATTTCGTGAGCAAAATAGAAGGTATGGAAAATGCCCATTAGAATTATAGGTTAAGTTAGATAGCTATGACAACTGATGCATGAAAATTTGCACTTAAAAAATAAAGGCATTTAAAAACAAGTTTTCAATATTTTATAATAATGTAAATAAAATATTATTATCATTAATATACGCAATAATAACAACAATACAAACATGTAAATATACAAATTTACATTATTTTATACCTGCTAAATTGAAAGTAACCCAATAGTTTTTTAATTAATAATTAAATATGCATTTTAGTTTTTTAGTTTAATTATAAAATATTTAAATATCATTATTCTTATTCATGCAAATTAATATTAATAAAATAAATAATAAATCACTCATCGCTTAAACATTATTTCAACTGTTTTTTAATTCAATTTTGAAGGTATGATTTAAAAGGTAAGTAATCCGTATTATTCATTGTAATATTGCGATCAATATTTTAAATATAAAACATTTTAATAAGCTATTAATATTATATCTAATACAATTACACCTTCAATTTTATAATTAAATTTTATAATTCACAAAATATTTGTGTACTTTTATTATTTGATTATATATATATATGAAATAAAATTAGTTTATACATTTAAAATTTCTCGATTAATTAATTAAATTAAAATAATGTATGTATTATCATTAAATATAATAATTTAGAATGTAATAGTTTAGAAGATAATGTTAAAATAAACATATCATTATCAATTAGAAATAATTAAACATATACAAAGATTTTTTTTATGATTATTCTAAGTAAAATATATTATTTTTTATGTAAATTCATAGAATTTAAAAACATAAAATTATCAAAATAAACTTATAGTATATGTGGATAGGATATAAACTAAAAACAAAAAAACCTTTTCTTTTATTACCAGGTCTTATATTACGTACGAGAATTATTAAATAAACAGGATCCAAATATTATTGATTTAATTGATTAAAAATGATGTTTTTTAAGTGAATAGACAATATTTTACATTTATATTAACCTTATGATGATTATTATGCAGTATATTGAAAATAATACACGACTATATATTTAGATGCAAATCCTGAGTATTAATTACGATGGAAATTAAAAAATTAAAAACAAGAATAATTATTAAATGTCTTTTATATTTATAAACAATTTTTTTAATCGAGTTTTCTAGATAAAGATAATATGAAGAGTATTATTTTTACATTATTACTGTTACAAAGATGCTAATATTAATAAATAAATTTATAGTAATAGGATAATATTTTTAAGATAAATTACAAGCGAATGTATACACACGATTATATTTATATTTATTAATATTCATTTAAATTTTAGATGCAGTTTTTTAAGGAAAAATAAATAACTAACGATAAAAAATATAAAATATGTAACCTAAAAATAAATTGCTTAAATATATAGAATCTGAAATTTTTTAAAAATAAAAACAAGGTTTCTTCAATAAATATAGTTAAGTATTTAACAAAGAAAAAATATTTACAGATTATAGCAATACCATTTTAAAGTAACTAATTATACGTGTTTTATTATTTTTACAAACAAATATAACGAAATACTATATATATCATATTGAAAGAAGGACTACCAAATGTAAATCTTTTTGATCATTCATATTGAATCTTATCTTCGTCAAGAAGTTTGCAAAGAATAAATATAATTTATTTTTCTTAGATGACAGTTATACAATAATAAAAGAATTAGAAGATTTAAAAAGTATCATGTATCAAATGATATACAGAAGACTTTTTTGTAGTAAAGTAGAAGTTGTAGTGAGTACAATAAAAATTGCAAACGTATGTACTGTGCACTTCGAATGTTGGAAACTGTAGGCTATTATAAATTTAATTGAAAAAGAATAGGTATTATCACAAAGTATTATAGAAGACTAGAGATTTATGAACCCTAAACCAAAATTAAAATATCGAAATACTTTTTCTTTAAAAAGTAGTAAATAATACACAAGGAATTCTCGTTCTGATTCATACAAGCTTGTATATGACGATGTAAAAAGTAAGTCCTGGAAACAGATTTTTTATAAATATATTATAAATTATGGAAAATAAAATACCTGAATTCTTAAAAATTTTATAAAAAATATGGGTTTAAAAGTATATTCAGGTAAACAGTCAATTACAAAAATATGCATGTTAATAACGATATTTCAATACTTATGGGATGAAAAAAAGCAATTAATAATAATTTTAATAAAATGATGTAAAAAAAAGCCACAATTTTTCTGTATTATAAATAATACGACTCATTAATTTGACGCTCAATAAAAAGTATTGGGCGGAAACTGTTAAAAAAATTAATTTCTATTATAATCAATTTCTCACGAAAGAGGTAAAAAAAAAGTTATTGGAATCTTAGTATTTAAAAAATTGTATCAACAGAAACTTGAATATCAAGTATTTCAATAATAATCATCAAAAAATGATATATTTAAATTACTTTACAAAATTTTTGATTTTTAGCTGTTCAATGTCATACAAAATGAAGGCACTCAAAAATAAAAATAGACATAAACTAAATAAAGTACTTAATAATGATGTAGTTTTCAGTCTCTTAAAAATATTCATACATAATTAAAATATTACTAAATTTTTTTATAAGAAGAAGAAAAAAAACTATTAAGTTATTACTGAATGAATTTTTAGATATTATATTCATTTTAATAGAATAATAAATTAAATCAAGAAGAAAGGCTTTTTTCTTTAAACCTAAATTGCATTACATTCTAGGTTTACCATTCGAAAAAATCATGAGAAATTTTAATTCTTAAATCACTGCCAATAAATATGGATATAATTAATATATAATTTGCTACACTCTTCAGCAAATAGATGAATTTTACCATAATAATAAGTACTCGATATAATATATGAAGAGCATTTAAAAATATCTAAATTTATTAAACTATATAAGATCATAATATTCTAAGTTTTTATTTACATTGAAATATCTTTCAATAAAAATACAGTAATTATTCTCGTATTTCTTTATAATTTATTCACTAACTATCTTTAAGATATCCCAATGAAGATATTTTTCGTTAATTTAAAACTTTCTTTCATCTTACATCTAATTTTATCTAATCGTATTAAATTAATTGTGAAATGTATCTTTCTAAGTAGACTATTAAGCTTAATGGTGATGAGAAAAAACTCTTTATTTACTTAGCTTGAAATTCTCTTATGTATTATGTAATATATTTAATAATATAGAGTATATTATAACTACATATATTTTTAATTTATATAGTTTCGTGATTATATACATATTATATTATTTTTTTATAAAGTATTATATTGTATGTACTTTAATGACATAGTACTACATTTTAAATATTTTCAAATTAAGTATTGCAAAAAATACATGCTTCGATATTAAATTTACTTTTTTCTACTAAGATAAAATGTAATTTATAATAAACTTATATGTTAAATAGTTTTTTCGTTGTCTAATATATTTTAAATAATTTTAGTTTGAAATTTGATAATATTTCTCTTTTTTCTTTATAATGATGAACAAGTATAATTTTTTACACTAATTACTCTTTAGAACTATTGTAGAAAATGTATACTTTAATCGCGTAATATCTTCTACTAGCACTCGTCTGACTGCAGCGTGATTCGTTCTATTTAAAACATGCATTTTCGCGTATAGTAAAATTTATGAGATCCAGAAAACCAAGAGCGTACATTGCGTCGATTCATTTTACTTAATTAAAAGAAAATGGTGGAGGAAATCTTATTTTTTTCTAATCTTTTCCACTTAAGATCTCTAAAACGTTTTTAAAATTATTCTGAAATATATTTTAATTAAATAAAAATATATTATTTATATATTATAATATATTATAAATATATTATAAATATATTATATATACCTTTCTAAATATCAAATATCTCATATATTGGGCTTAAGTATTTCTTAATCGGTGTATATACATAAAATTTTTTTAATATATATTACATATAATAGCCCTTATATTTTAGTTGATTATGGCTGAACGAATGTTTTATTTATGAAAATATTAGAATCTTAAATCTTTCTAAAACTTTAAAAAAAATAATCGCATACATTATGTATAAATTGAAATAGATGAATTAAAGAAAAATCAATTTATGAATAAGAATAGTACATATTTTTATATATTTTTAAAACAACGATATTTAATGATATTTCACATTATTACTGTGTTCCTAATTAAATAGATATAAAAAAATATATTAAGATGAGTATTACAATTGAATAGTTATAGTCATTTTTATATTGCTTTTGAATTTTTAGTATAATATATGTAAAAGTATTGAAATATTATTTTAACAAATGTTAGTAAATAAAAGCTATTACGAATGTTTTTATCTACACTATATATGTATTTACGTCTATTTATTATATACTTTATATAATTATAGTCCCAGAAATAATATTTATAAAGCTAATCAGTATTAAAAAATTTGGTGTAAATTAAAATATTCCATTATTTAATAATGTATTTTATTAAAGAAAAAATAATGTAGTTATAAAAGAAAACTTTAGTAATTTAGAAAATAAACTTTAGCAAAAATAATATAAAAAAGATACTATACAATAATGTACGTCAAATTTGTCAAAATCATGTTTAAAATGAAAAAAACAAAAACTAAAATTTTAATTGAATCAATATCAAATCTAATTAAAATTTATTCTCTTATATTTATATTTCATACACATTCGATACTTTAAAATAAAATTTGTAGCAGTTAATCTGCTACGTATTACTAAATGCTTAATACGTTGAAAGTTTGAACGAAAAAGCAAGTATTGATCTATAAAAGGATTCATTAGAATTATCATACACTTTTCTGTCTATCATAAAAACGGTCATATGATAGCCATAAAATTCTAGTACACTAATATTTATTGTATTTAAAATTTATAAAGTCTCAAAAAATTGATATTTTAAAATTTTATTTTTATAATATGAGATTGGTAATAAAATTTATATTTTAAATTCCTAAATAAAATACCAAGAATATTTTTTTTAATTTTCTCAAAATAACAGTAAATTTTTTATATTTAGCATATATGCTTATGTACATATATACTTATATTTAACAATGTAATATTTATAAAAACGAGATCCAAGCAATAAAAACATTTGAAGTATTATATAGTAAAAAGCAAGAAGTAATCGACAAAAAATGAACGGTGTCAGAGATATAATAGACATGCATATATAAATCATGTATTTTCTAGCAAAAATAAACGGAAAAATATTGTCGATTTACATTGTTAAAAATTCAACTAGTACGGAATCACAATATGATATGAAAATTATTATGATGATAAAAAATATTGGATTATGAACGATAGTGCATAAAAATAAACGAATTCCATTCTCTACGATACTTTTTAGACCTTGTATTAAAAAATATTGAAAACTATTTGTATATAAATATTTTGAAAATATGTACATAAATGTTTTAATAGAAGTAAAAATTTTATTAATAAAATTCGATTATACTAAAAATATGAGTTTACAGCAACGCAAAAGTTTTTAATTCTATTTGGACATGATAGTAAATACATAAATAACTGATAAAATTTTTTATAGAAATAAAACAAAATTATTTAAATAGAATTACGCGTATGCTTGTAAAGGCATATTCTATCTAATATACATTTTCTAAAAGATCAAAACTTAAAAAAATTAAAAATTATATTTATTACATTCTATTTTAAATTATAATAAGAAAATAGGGAATTCATTTCAAAACTAAAAAAAATTTTATTCATATTTCTTTAAAAATAATTCTAACATTAATTTTAAGAATAATAATTAAAAATATTTATAAAAAATTTAAAATTATCTTATATGTAAGTTTAAAGAATTTTTAAACATTATAATTTTATTTAAATATTTTTATAATTTTCATTTCTTAGATTTATTATAAATTTATATATATATATATACGAGGAAAATAATTAAAAAGTTTTTAAAGCAATGAATCTATGTTGAAATGGTTATAAAATATAATGAAATTTGTCTATAATTATTTTAGTAACGTGAATACAATTTTTTTATTAATAATATTTTGAAATAATTTTTAATAGTATTAATATTTAATAAAATGGAAATAAATTTTTATTTAGTTAGCTGATCAAAAAAGAATAAATATCATGTACTTTTTAAAATTTGATATTTAATAGTATTAATTATAAATGTATACATAAATAAAAATATAGCTTTATTTTACTTTCAAATATTTTTATCTTGTTATTTAAAAATGTAATTAAAAAAAAGGTATATAAAAAATGTGTTGTTTGATACATTTACAGGTTTAAAACGATTTTGAATAATAGTTATTTTACATTATACATTAAATATTCAAAATTACAGATTGTAAACAGGTTATGAAGAATCCTAAAATCTTGAATTTAATACAAAATCACTTAAACAAATAATCTATATTATTTTAATGTTTAGAAATATTTATAATTTAATTTTAATTATATAAAATAAATAAAATATTTTTAAATTTTATTGTAAGAATTAATTAAAAATAATTAATACGTAAAAATTTATAATTTATATTTTATAATTTATAATATTTTTGACAATATAATTTAATTGTGAATATTTAAAATAAATTTTTTCTGTATCAATTATTAAATTATTAAAAAATTATTTTTTAAGTGAGCTTATAAATTATTGGAATGATCTACGTTTATCATGAATTGAAATTAATACAGTATTGACTATTATATGTTATTGCTCAAATTTTATATAAATTGATGTAATAAATATAATTATTCTTACAACGTCAAATGTTATATATAAATTCAAAAAATAAATCAGGAAAAACTGTGAAATATAAATGATAATATATACATATTGTTATTATATAAATAATTATATTAATTATTATTATATATATAAGCATATAACTGTAAAATGTAAATAATTATAAAAATATGAATAATTATTTAGTATCCGTATTAATATAATAAATATGGTTTACAATTTATATATAAGACAATTTGAATATATATATATTAATATATCAACACAATATAAACATGTGCCAAGTTTCAAACGCACATAGAAGATATATTGTAAGACATAGAGTAAAAATTAAAAACGTTTTAAAAATTATTTCTTACTAATCTTATGATAATAATTATCCTTATGATATGGAATAATAATGAATTAATATATTTTACTTTTTCTTAATTTTTATATTTTGATCAAACTCACCTAAAGCCGGCAGTTGTGACTCGTAGATTTTCTTAATACAATGTTGGAGATCGATCGTATTGTTCCATTTTTTATAATTAAAATAAGACTATATTTTACAAATTATAAAATAATATTGTTCACATATTGTAGTATCGTTTACATAGTTTGTCACATTTCGTATACAAAGCGCCATAAAGCATCGAAATTAAAAGTTCGATATAATTTTTTGATACAAATACTCAATAATATAATTCATATGAATATTGATTGTCTACGCTTATTTGATTACATTGGAATTATTTTTAATTTATTTTTTTAATTCTGTTCGCATCAACACAGATTTTTTCCTTTTTCGATATATTAAGTAATTTAATAGAAATACCACATTTCCTATATATAAAAGAAAAAACTTATTCTTTTCCAAAACGGTTAACTCTCACGCGATCTGAAGATTCTTGTATTATTTTATAGGGCTTCTAAAAAAACAGTAGAAACTACTGTTCTAATATTTTTTTAATAATATAACATGGGTCTGATTTACTCGCGATATGCGAATTTAAGAATTGATTGATGTTGCTCATAAAATAGTTAGTAATAGGTTTAGTTAATTAGCATAATCAACATCAGTTTGTACGAAAAAGTAATATTAAGAACAATACACAAAGATTAGGAAGTCACATAAACGTAATTTTCACTACTGGAAACCACTGCAATCAAATCAACACCAAGATCCCTCTATTAATTACCTAACAACCGTTATAAGTACTTTTTACAGTAACGCCAATTTGTAAATATCTTTCGTTGAATAAAAAAGCGATGATTTGGCTTCGATTCCGAAAATTGAATTTGAAGCCACAGGTCAAATAAAAACAATATAACGGTGAAAGAGTCCGATCAGTAGCCAACTGTTAGTGTCAATGTTACTTATAATACATAATTTTTTTAAATTCCGAACAATATCGTGATCTACCAACTCATTTTAATACATCGAAAAGTATGAGATCAACTACGACACTGAAATGGCGTGACAACAGACTCGGTGGTTTTGAGACCGTAGCTGTCGTTAGAGCCTCCACTTACTCGGCTACACGGCTACGCTACGCAGCCGCGGTGGACCGATAGATCGAGGTTGTTTTACACTATGTATATATTAGAAGAAACTGTAATGATTTCACGGTATAAGAATATAAACTAGAATTACAAAATTATATAATATTTTAATACACTTCTTATTCAGGATGTGATTGAATAATATATAAAAGTATTATAATTAAGTTTTACTGAAAACACATATATAGTATTAACTATTATATAGTATATACAATATTTTTTGCCTTATTTTAAAAGTATTACAAACTTAAATTTATAGATAATATTTTTTCTAACAAATATGATAACAAACCATATCTTTAAAATTCCATTCAGAACAATTATAATGTATAAAAAAATTTGTCATGCATTATTTTATAATAGCATTGTGCAGTATAATTCGTATTTTTTATTTAATAATATTTAAAAATATTATATATATAAACAAATATTTATATATTAATATATAACAAATATACTAGGTATAAATAAAAAATAGTTCTTTAATAAATTGATAAATAACTAAGTAAACTATACTGAATAAATTCATATAGGAATAAAAAATAATATATTTCAATTCGTATGTAGTGAATTGAACTTATGGTTTTTAATATCATATTCTAGTACATATCTAATTTTAAACTAATGAATCATTTAAGAAAGTTCAATATCATAGATATTAACAATAATAATAGAAATATTAAATTTGAAGAATTCATAAAAAATCTTGTCTTACATACACTCAACAATTACAAAGTAATTAATATCTAAATTTTATTCTATATTTCTATTAATTTTATATCACTTGAAATTAATAAATAATAACATTTATTAAAAAATATAGTTTTTAAATTTTTTTTGTTGTATTAAAAAAAATAACTTGTAATAAATACAAATAATAAATAATGTACACGATTATAATAACAAAAAATATGTGCTAAAAAATGAATGATATTTTTGATGCACACGAGAAAAAATAAATATTTTAAAACATAAAATTAATGATTATAATTAAAGACATATGAAAAATAACATATTATAGTTAGTCATTTCTTTTATAAATATTTTAGCGTTTATGAGAATTTTTTAGTTTCATAAAGAATATAGAAATTTTATATATTATTAGTATTTTTTATAGAAGAAAATGAATTAAGGTGTATACGAAGAAATGAGAACTCTGATTCTTCATTAAAAAAAAATTAATAATACCTAATACAATAAGGAAAGACTTCTCGTAAGGTATAAAGTGAATCTATGAAACATGAAAATAAAAGTTACAAATTTTAATAATTGTATAAGTATTCACATTCGTATACATTAATTCTATTAGTATTTTATTAATAAATAATATAATTGTAAAAATCAAACAATAAATGTACGATACCAATAATGTATTTTATTATTCTCTTAATATTAATTATAAATACTCATAAAATTAAATGTCTCCGGAAATAAAATTTAAATAAAATTTTAATTTTAATTATATAAATATAATTTTGCAAAATATTTAAATATTTTAAAAATTAGGAATTTGCTCGTGAATAAGGCGCGCAACATAAAGTGTGTAAGAGCCTCGAGGATGGATGCTGGGTCTGCGCGAGTAGTGAGCTTTGTCGCAAACTTTGTCGAGTTTGCGCGCAGCTTGAAAGAGAGACAGATATAATAGCCGCCGTTAGAGTGGTTCATGGCAGCAGCAATAGCACCGTAATATAGCCCTCTCGTGCTATTGATTCAGTTCTACCAACTGATCGCTGGCATACAACGCTAAGAGTGAAAAAATTAAATATTCATCCTGCATTCTTATGCTACAATAGCATCTTTTTAATATTCGATATTTGCTAATCGGTTGGAAAACTATTGGGCTAAAATATTTTATCATAATGGTTTCAATATTTTTCATACTTTATCTAGTATTAAAATAATGAACCTTAAAGTATCGCGCGTATATATGAATAAACAAAAAAAGGGACATAGAGTGAGATAGATAGATAGATAAATAGATAGATAGATAGACAGATAGAGAGGTATTTCTTTAAAAAAGTATAAATGAAAAAACAAAAGAGCGTATTTAAATTTATCCAGAGAATATAGCGAACAAAAATAAACCGATTGCAGGATTTCTGACTCATTATATCATGATATATACTACTAGAAAGTATTAAGATTTTCAGTTGTATCGGAAATTGTCTTGACAAAAAAATATTTATTTTAATGTTTCAAAAAATTAACTGTTAGTAGGATAAAATAGGTACACTTTTTGTTATATATGCATAGGTACATATCTAAAAGCTAAGTTATGAAACAAAACCGAAACATTTTATTTTATATAAAAATCATTTTAAATAAAATATTTACAAAATAATTCTTTTAAATTTATGTAAAATTATATAAAATAAATTTAATTTTAAATTTGTAAAAAGTTATCATATAAATAATCATATCCTTGATAAAATGGTCATTAAACACAACATTGGATAAAATTAAGTAATTACACTAAAAGTATTAAATTAACCTTACAGTGTATCTAAATTGCATACAATATGATAGACTTAAATGAATAAATAATAATTGAATAAGAAATTTATTGGTACAAAACTACTATTATTATTGATATAATTTAAAACTAATAATTTTTTAAAACCAACAAATTTAATATAAAATAAAAAATTATTGTAATATTTTGTATTCTTACAAATATTTATAAACGGAGGTAAAAAATATCATTAATTTAATATAGTTATCTTAGAATATGTAAATTAGACATATAGAGTGTGTATAACATATCGTAAAACTATATATATGATCGAATGGACTCTAATTTACTGTAATATTGCATGCTTTATTTTAATATATATTTTCTCAGTAAAGCAGTTACATATTTAAAGACACATTTGCATATTATATTTTTATAACTATACACGAAGCTTTTTAAGTATTATTATATTAGTCAAAAATTAGTTTTCACAAACTTTATCTGAGCTGAAAATACAATATTTACCCCACATAGACAATCTTCTTATAATACCGTCTAAGCTAATAAATAATTAATGTATATAAATATTATTATAAATACACTATTTTGAAATGAAGTTTAAAAGTAGATTATCTAAATTTATAGTCTATTATATAAAATTTTAAATTATCATTAATTTTAAATTATCATTAATTTTAAATTAATTAAATTATACTTTTCAAACGAAAATTGTAATATTTCACAGAAAAAAGCTTTTTTTTTATAATTTTTAACATTTATAAAAGCAAGTAAATGTTTTGTACAAGTTAAAGAATTCTTTTATGATGAGAATTTTTAATAGATATATTTAATATAAAAAAAATATAAGAGCAAGTTTTGATTTATTCTAATTTATCACAATTATTTTAATTTTTAAGAAAAGTATATATTTGATATTAAAAATTATAAGTAATTTCATTATTCTATTAATGTTTATACTAGAATTAATTATTTTATTTATAGTGTATTTTTATAAAGCGATATAAAGTTAATAAATTTACACAAAGTTTTATTGTAAAAAAAAAAACTAATTCTTGTATAGGATTAATAGAATAATATAATCTTGTTTGTATGAATTTTATTTTTCTTATTGGACTAAAGCAAGTATAAAATTCTAAGCGATATAAAAAATAATTTTAAAAGATTAGAATAAATTCTCTTGCTATATCAAAATGCCAAAACTATGTGTATATTTCATATAAGAATAGATTATATCAAATATTAATACAAATATTATAATGAATTATTATTCAATTATATGAAAAAACATATTCCATATAACATAGTATATGTACATTTATTTTTCAAATTAAATCCTCGATACGAGTTAAATATTTTAAGCGTTTATTATCGAGTAGAAAGTATAGTAAATCAATATTTAAGTAAAAAATAAAACGTGAAAGAGAAGAAATGAATGAAAAATAAGTACAAAATTAAGATATAAGGATACGTCATAATTAATAGAAGAAAGTACGAGACAAATAAATAACTATATATATTTATATGTATACATGCATATATATATATATTTGTCTTACTCTCTTTTTCTATCAGATTATGGAATATCATTGCATGTATATATATATATATTTATATATACAGAAATGAAAAGAGAAAAAGAACTTAAAGATAGAGATCAACTTTACGAAGCACATATTTGTATTCTACTCGCACGAATGCTTCAAAGCAATTACAGCTTTACTAGAACGTTAAAAGCTACCTTAAAAGCTTTACTCTTTACTCAAAGTTTCCTTGCGTTTTTTCTTTCCTCACTTTTGGCTTGCAACAAATTTTCATTGTATACCTGTTCTTTATTATATGGCGATTCTCAAGAATGCAGAATAAATTGCATGTAGACTTAGGCTGATATGAAGCGCATGCGTATATAGCGCAAGTCAGAATATTTATATATGAATTTATTTGTATTAATAGCGCAAATTCTCTGCGATATAAAAATCATTACATGGATTCAATGCACATTGTTTTCATAAGATTTACATATATTATATAATAATTTAATCTTGATGTATGTCGGATTAATTTAAATTATAGGTATGTTAAATTTTGTCCATGCTTAGTATATTTGTATTCTTTTTGTGAAACTTTTACAATCCAACATAAGTGTATAAACTGTTACACCGGATATTCAAGATAGAGATTTTTCATAAAAAGAATCAAATAAGAAATGCAGCAGTTTAAACACAGCTAATATAAGAAAGAATCTACCATCGATGCTAAGAAAACGTATATCAATTAAGAACAAGAATGCTGCAGTCATTCGGAAAATGTCAGTTGTTTCTCCTCTCTCTCTTTCCTTCTTACAGTCTCTCTTTTTAACCCTGACGATATTCTGTCGATCACATTTCAATATCATACCATCATTGAAGAAAATAAAAGAAATATTTTTTTTATTATCTATCCACACTTTTCTTCTAAGATTAAACTGTGCTTCTAAGTTGAGACTTAAGGAAATCAATCTCTCAATTTTTTATTTAATAGTCTAGCTTTAATATTGCTTTCTTTGAAAAATTTTCAGTTAAATTCTAAATTATATTACCATGCATGCGTTTGACTAATAATTTATATTCAAGCAGATTTCAGTTTTATATATTTTGTTAAAATCTTTTGTTCAAAATTTAGGATTTATCTATATGTTATATAAATTTTTCTATAATAAAAATTTTTACGGATGATTTAATTTTCAAATTCTACATAAAAAATTTTTAACTGATATAAGCATATGTAAATAGATATATTGTTTAAATAAAAATTTGAATGTCTTTGAACTGAAAAAATGTAGAGCCCAAGAATAAAATATATTCTTTATAAGTTATATTTTAATCATCATATTTATCAATAGATATGATGAATAATTATATCTATTTAATAACATATATTTTAATATAATATTCAACTGAATTATATTGTTGATAATTATATCATAAATTAATAAGTTTTAACAGTAATTTTATATTATAATTTATGCAGATAATAAAAAAGTCATTGCAAACTATTCTGTGTGCATTTTACATTAAGTAACAATGTTTCAGTATATAATTAAAGGTGAACCCGTATGTTACAAATTATAGCTATCCAAGAATTAAAAAATAAATGAATTAGCAAATTGAAGCATTCAAAGATATATATGAAAATTCACGTAGAGAAGTTTTTAGTTATTCTTTTCATTCGACTTTTTCGTCAGCTTTCTTTTATTAAATAAAAACTAAAGGAATTCAATGAAGAGTATTCAGAAGTCATTAATCAGGAAAGACATAAGAATTCGGGAAGTCACTGTGAGGAATCAATCATTGGTCGTCAAAAGTCAACAAGAAGCACCAAAATTTAATGGATATTTATCTACCAAAAATGAATAGATAAGCCTTTAAATAACTGTTAAGAAGTAAAAGACGAATAACTAATAATTTTTAATATATATAATATATTTACTTATTTCAATATTAATTCTTTAGAATAAATATCATATTTAGTAAATTAAAGTTTCATTATTTTTTCTATATTACAATTATTGTACAATATACTTTGGTAGTAAACATTATATTTATATTCGTTCATTTTTAAACATTTTATTTAAATTTGTATTACTTTTGTCTACTTCTCAAAATAATAGCGATTTCTGAAAAAGTTATTCGATTAATTTTATACAAAATATAACTTCGTGTACATCACTTACATTTAATACTATTTTAATATAGATTAGAAATAAATTCATTATTTATTCATTATCTAAATTGGATTGCAATATTACTTTTTTAATATTTATGTACTTATGTTCAAAATTATTTTCAATGTTGCATTTCTAATATTAACAGAAATAATAAATCTTCAAAATATAATTTAAGAAATTATGAATACGTATAATATTAGAAAATAACAATCTCTAGCTTTGTAAATTCATAAATTGGAAAAATAAATAATATGCAAAGCATGAAAATACAAAAAAATTTTACTCAATCTGTAAATTGTACAAATTACTTACGATAATATCTTATTAATAAATTTGAATGTAAAAGTCAGCATAAGTACACACATGCACACACACACATACACAACCACTCATATAAATATATATAACTGTTTTAAAACTCAATTATTTTTATAATTAACATTCATTTATAACAATTATTCTAAATTTATAAATTTTTCTTTTTCAAAACAATTAATGTATATCTACATATATACATGCTTGTAAATTTTTAAATCATGTATATGCATATTTAAGTTTATGATTACATAAAATTCGAAATACTAAATCGACTCAAATCGACTCAATACTAAATCGACTGAAAAACTTGCTACTGAAATTACTAAAATTAAATATATTTAAATTTTGAATGTATAAAAAAATATATGACGTTATATGGTGTAAATAATAAATTTTTTTAACTGTAATTTATTCTTTTGTTCTCTTTTTACGTATAACACACTTAAAGAATTTACTTAACAAGTTTTTGAATGTTATTATATTTTAAATAGTCATTTGAGATTTTAATTCTATAAGTATACCATATTTTAAAAAATTTTTTAATATGTAAATATGTATGTAAATATTTCATAGATTTTATATAATCAAAATTTTTAATTTTAAAGTTTAATAAATAATGTTTTGCTTACATCAGCATTTTTAATAATATAAAAGTTTTATTGGTTATAATAAATATTTTTTAAAATAAATTATATTATGAAAACTTATGAAAAATTATTTAGTAATTAATAAATTTTTAAATAATTACATTTTCAAAATTAAGTTTTAAGTTATTTTAAAAGTATCGTGTTATATATTTAAGTATATGCGTTTAGTTCATTTTCATACCTATTTAATGACTTGTATTATATAAATATAAACACCATTGTTCTTTATATGTCATAACTTTTTATCAATACATGTTAATAAAAATAGTTTTAAAAAATATTTTTATTTAATCTATAAATAAGTTTTTAATATAATATTCCTACATTTTCATTAAACATAAAATTCACCTAATTATAAATATTTTAGTTTTTCGGTATTGCATAAAAAATAAACTTGGTGATATTTTATCTTTAAAAGAAACTATTTTGTTATATTTAATGACCTTTTTTTAAATATTTATATTTATTTATATTTATAAAGACAAATATTTTTTTCCATCACTTTTTAATGACATTATTATTTTAAATTGAAAAAAAAATTACTTTATTCGAACTATCATTCTTCTATATTATTATATATAGCAAGCTTTAAATATTATTCGATGTGTATAATTAAATACTTAAAACTTAATAAAATTTATATTATTACAATAATAATAGATAGAAATTATACTAATTATCTTTATATACAAAAATAAATTGTATTAAACGATCTAAAACCGTATTTTTATGTAATTATCATTTAAAGTAAAATTAATTTTATAATGGTTAAAATTTATTATAAATTTAATATTTATATATTATTTTACCTGATTTAATGTATTTTTTTAAGAAAAAATATTCACAAATGTATAATATCAAAATTTATGTACTTAATATTGTTGGTATTTTATTTATATTTATAAATTAAAAATAGAAACTTGATTTTTAGAGTAAATATAAATTATATTCATAAAAAATTTAAATTATTTACATATATATATTCTTATAAAAATATGAACTCGTATTTTAAACGATAATTATCTGTCAATAATAGTTTTGCTATTCATGTATCTATAAGACACTTCACAGTAAATATGTGTTCAGATAAATACAAATAAAAAATTAATAATGAAAAAATACCAGCAAGTTCTAAAAACTATATGATATGTATATTATATATCATTATTTAGTTTATCTGTTTTTACTTTTGATTTGATTGTCACACTATAGAGACAATAGATAGTATTATTTTATGATCTTTTTAACTCAGCTGCAATACCATTACAGATACAATGTATTCGAATAGCTGTGAAGAAAACAAATATATTCTTGCACAGAGCTCACAATTTAGTAACGGTAGCATTGTTCATATTTATCCTTCGTATAATTTCAGCTCTTTCTAGTTGCTCCACTTGTGGAACATCTCGACGTAAATCACAAGGCGGTATTCTATTAACGGATATTTCATTTGGTAGAGGCATCTTTTCTCTACGAGCTAATAAACGTTGATACGTTTCGTTTTTATGAAGATTCGTAGACGTAATACCTGACACTATAGGTTTATTCATCCGTACATTTGAATTTGAACGAGGAAGAGTACCAGCAGTTGTGGTAGTTGGTTTTATAATTATGCGAGGTTGCTTTATGGATCGCTCTGGTACCATTCGCCGAGGATGATCTATTTGATCCACACCCGCAACTGTAGTTTCTATTCCTTTGAACTGTTGGTAGAAACATTAGATTTATAATTATTCACATAAATATATCTTTCATTTTAGTTCATCTTTGAACGTGTCATTCAAATTTGAAATATTGTTAAAGATTACATAGTATGTTGTAACAATTTTTATACAGCTATATTTCACAAGCAAAATGTGTGATAATTTACATTTTATATTTCATAATTCATTATAACGTATTATTAAGAACCTAGACATATGAGATTAAAATATATTATTTTAGTTATATGTTGCGTGTATACTTCATACCTTTAGAAGAGCACATACTTTTTTCTCAATAAGTTTTAAGTATCTAACAAGCAAATTATTATTTATTGAAGTTTTTTAATAAAAATAATCGAAAAATAATTACGCCGTTTAACGTCTTTTAATATAAAAATTATTTTTTGTACAATTAATTCTTTTTGTATTATATTGGTATTAAAATATTTCATTTGTTTGCTTATGTCATAGATTATATATTACAATTATTAAATAAATTTCTAACCCTTTAGTACTTCTTACCTTAGTAGTATTTGCACTCAAAAAACATTTATTTTTATCACTATTTTTTAAAAATGTATATATATATATATATATTGTTATATACATAAAAAAAGAAATATTTAGATATATCTTTAAAGAATAATATATAAAATTTAAATAATGATTATATAAAATCCTTAAAATAATATTAAATATACAAAATTAATTACTGTACGTTGCGTATTTAATTTTAAAATTACAATACATTTAAAAAATGTTTTTTTATTTTAATTGATAATCATAAAAAAATATTATAAAGAAATAAAAGAAATATTGATTTTTATTTCCGCGCATTTTATTTAGACAATTTTTTTTATTTAATATCAGTTGCTTAGTGATTATGATATATTTATTACTATAGTACAAATTTTTTACTTATTGCGATTTAAGAGCTACTATTATGAAGGTAACTTTAATTAATATTTGATCATTTTCATTATTATAGGATACTATATATTGATACATAAATAAAATTAATTAAAGGTTTTATTAAAAAACAGTATGATAAATATTATTTTCAAGAAAAAATTAGTAGTAGCTTATACATAACTTAATTTTATTTATATGTTAAACTAAAAGCAATATTACATATATGATTAAATTAAAAGTAGCTAAAAATGCTACTTTTAGATAGATTAATTTAAAATAAAGCATAAAAAATTATAGAAAATTTATTGTTCTGATTTTTTAATATTAATTACATTATACGTATACTTTTATTTGTAAGATATATTTATCAATGCTATTATTTAATTTTGAATGAAATACAGAAATTTTATGTATATATATTAAACGTTTAAAACATTTTAAACTGTATAATTATTATAAAATTCTGATCAATATTATTTCTAATAATAATAAAATTATAAAAATATAATTTTTAATGAATTAAAGCAATTTCCAAAATTAGCTAGTATATAATTTTTTACCTGTAATTCTTGACCAGTCTCTATCCTAGGTGTAATAACAATTCGTGGCTCACTTTTTGCTCCAGGAGCTAATAGTTCTTTTGAGCTGCTGTGAATTGGACAGATTGGAAGACTCACGGAACTAGATAATTGTACAGTATCAGAATTATCTGCGAGACTAGGCACAGATTGGTTTTTTAACGAATCTGTCTTCTTTCTTAATGGTCCGACATGTAAATTTGTTGTAACCGGTGTCATCGTAATTCTGTTACTATCTTCATCGTCCTCCTCATCGTTGTCTTCTACGAAGTCGAGACTTCTATTTGTAAAAATATTGAAATACGAGGTTGATTAAAGTATTTCGAAAACAAAAGAACTAAAACAATATTATTTTGTTTGAAGTTATTATATTCATTTCATATTTTATTTTTTATTGCAAAAATATAAAATATTATTTATGAATATTATTGATTTCTTTCGTGTGATCCTTTTTTATATTTAGCAATCATACGAGTTATTGATAAGAAAGATGTATAAATTCTGTGAGATGGATATCCTATAATTTTAGATATACCATTAACTTTGCAGAGAATAGATCGCGAACAATTTTTTTTTAATTGTTTGCTATTTATACTAATGCTAGTATAATTTAGTGTCTAACTATTTTTATAAAATAATCGTTCTGAAAAAATAAATTTATTTAATTTTTATTGTGAAATTATGTTTTTTTATCGAGACTTTTTTATAATATGTATCTATCCTATCAAGTCTGATTTAATCGATATCGGTATATCGATTATATGTTGTATTTTTTTATAATCTGTAAAATCTATGGTTTATCTATTATGTATTTTTTATTGTTTTATTTTATTACGTTAAAAAAAACATGATTCGTGGAAACAAATTTTTTCCGTCTCTTTTACCGAGTGAGATGGAAGAAGACAGAATATCCACAAGTCCTAACATGAATTCTAAAAATAACTATAAAATATAGGAAAAAAGTTTCATTGCTATGGTTAAAAAACGTATTTGAACCAACTAAGTAGTAAAAAAGCTTTTAAAAGAAATTATATAAATAGAGAGAAATTTTAGAACAACATTCAAATCAAACATAATGAAAAACTAATATCACAATTGAATCCATTGATGAAATAAATAATGGCTTATATTTCGAGCAAAATACAAAATTTTAAATGATTTTTTTTTATAAATAAATTAATTAAAAATTATTAAATATAATTATCTTATTAAACATTATATTGTAGAATTTCTAGTATTAAAAAAATGTATATTATTTTACCTAGAGGTACTATATGTTCTAGGTGGTGGTGATGGAGCTGTAGATCCTTGTCGATAGTTGTGATAATTATTATGATACCTCGTTGTGCCTTCGACAAAAGAGGCATTTGGTGGCAAAGATCTCCGTTTTTCTATGTCTGGTAACACCTTAGGATAATTGCGCCGCCTTATTGTCCTTAGAGCCTCCTCATGACTATCAGTTGTAGATGTAGTACTTATCGTAGGAACAGCAATATTTTCTTCGCGGCTCGTTACATTTATATCATTAGGATTTGAAGAAGGATTTCGAAAAGGCGAACTAAAAGTAAGCAATCGTGGTAGTGTTTTTGAGATACCTTCTACCGCTATTGGTTGTTCATTTATTTTTAAATCTGAAGATTCTTGTTGTTCCTAGAATGGAAACGTATATTTCTTTACTATTAGTTATTTTCTTATTTTGATTAGTTTATTCTTTATATACATAATTTCCTATATATATATAAACCTTTTTAATATTATTGTTAGTATTTTAAAAGAGTATTTATAACTTCTCATTATCTTAATATTAAAAAAAGTAAATTTTTAATAAGTAGAGTTTATATTTATGAAATATAGATTGATTACTTGTATCTTACTAATTGTTTTTGAAGGATATATTGATGAACAGGTAAGCGAGATTTCATTCTTGGATTGATTTTCGCATAAAGGCTACTTGTACTACCGGAATCTGATTCATTTATTCGTGCTGTTGATGGAATAATTTTTTCCACATGACAATTATGAATTTTATCTAATGGTAAAGGATCACTCTTGGAATGATGATGCTCAATTACAACAATATTTCCTTCTTTCCATGCTTCATCCTACACAAGGTTGATTTTTATTATGTTATTATAATAAGTAACTGACTGATAAATTAATAGTAAGTGTACAAATATAAAATTTTGCATAAAATTATATATTCAATTTTATATTTATGTTGAAAAATAATTTTCAATAGTCATTTTGATAAAATAAAATTTACTAGTATTTATGTTTTCTTTCATAAATTACTAAATTTTACAATTTTAAGTATTTTAATTATGTAAAAATTTAGGAATTATCATATATTGAGTCATTATATGATTGAGTATTAAGATACTATTATAAATTCTGTAGCTTAATCAATCTTAATAAACTTTTTATCATAATTGAAATTATTAATTCCTAATGGAACCTATTGATGCACTTTAGTATTAAAATATGATCGTCTTATATGACATAACTGTTTTGTATTAGTCCATACGTGACGAATTTTCTCATCTGTTATCTAGAACGTATCTAGTAACTTATTATTATTATATCATTATCACAAGTTTTTCCTTATAAAAATTATTAAAAATTTTCAAAAGATACTAAAATATATATAAATAAATTGAAAATTAAACTTAAAATACAAAAAAAATATAAAAAAATTTCAGAATTTTAAAACAGTTGTCAAAAGATGCATAACATCGTTTTTCTATTATAATGAAAAAGTTGTAAACTTTCTTATACCTTGCATATATTAAACATGTTAATTATATAACTTAAACTTGAAAAAAATTTTTTAATATTTCTAGTAATAAATTTATTCAATCGTTCTAATTAAAATTAAATTTTATAAATTAAGATGATATTAGACTAATATATTTAGAAATTTTTTATTATTTGAAACTAAATCTGAAGAAAAGAAATGGAAAAATAAATAAATTGGTTATAAAATACTTATATGTAAATTGAGTTAAGATATCATTAATAATTAATGTTAATTAATGTTAATTAATGTTCATTTCAATATAATTTATTGATTTAAGTTAAATGGTTTAATTTTAACCCACGTATTAGTTTACAAAAATTACATTCATAAATTAAAAAGATACAAATATATCTCGATACATTATTATAATGTATATTATAACTATGAATTACAGTATTTAGTTTTTATAAATATTTAATTATAATATTTTTTATAATAATTAATATATTTATAATTATTGCATTTAAAAATAATAAATAAATAAAAATCATACAATTTATGAAACTTATAAAAAGTAACTATATTGTAAGTTTTAAAAGAATTCATTTTAAATATATAAGACTTTAATACGAATGATAGACGTATAATATGAAATAATAGGCGTATATTGATAGGATCGAAACTAATGTTATGATTTGTACATAAAATAATAATTAATAATAATGAGATATTTTGTAAGTTATAATATAACAAAATAACGTTGAAAAAAAATTTATAAATGTAAATCTATTTGAAAATCATAGAAAATAAAAAGAAAGAACAAATTAAAAAATTTATAAAAATAGTCTTTAAAAATATTTAAAATATACATTATGATTCATACCGTATTAAATTGGTTTATAACGTTGGGATGAAAGTCAGTGGGCTCGCAATACATAGATGCTTCCAGCGTCGTATTCATATCTTCGAATAAGTCAAGATACTCGCTCGAGGCTCCAGTTCTAATTAATTCTATGGGTATTTGATTCAATACAGAGTCAGTAAGAGCGGAAGGTGTTGCATCTACTGCTACTGAAACTTTTGACACTTTCTCGCCAGTTTTAGGAGTATTGCAACTAGGACGAACACAGATCTGATGATTCTCTTTATATAGTTCTTCATTGTCACTTTGCACATTTTTGCATTCATTATTCGTACCGTGTTTCTCATGACATTCTTGCTTCATTATTTTTTCATGATGTTCACGCTGAAGGGTTTCACGAGTTTTACGTAAAAATCGAGGTGAACATCTGTAGAACGAATCAAAAATTATCAAAAATTATTTTATTCGTTAGCTATAAATTTGACACGTTGCAAATTTTTTTATCAGTAATCATGGTAATTATATCAAATACATAAAGTTTTTATACTCTAAAACTACTTTACTCACTATTCTAACAATTATTGATTATATTTTAATTAATCTTAACATATTTAGGTATTTAAAAATTTTTCAACAAATTGAAATTTATTAAATTCTATCTTCACTTTTATAAATTTTTTCAAAATGATACTTCAAATAGATATACCGGAATAAATTTTACGTTCTTCAAAAAAAGATTATCCAATAAGTTTATTATTATTTCTATTTACAATTATAATGGGTGAAGAGTACAGTTTAAATGAAAAAATAAATAAAAATATATTAATTACTTGATTAAATTACTTCTATTAAGTCTTAATAATTTTAAATGTTTTAAAATTCAAGAAAGTTCTAAATATTTTATTAAAGATGTTCAAAATTATTTTTACTAACAATTTATAGCTTAATATATAATATTATGTATATTATTATTTCTTATTTTTTTAAACTATATTTATATAAAATAAAAATATTTAATTTAATTATAAAAATATTCAACTTTTATAAAACAACTCAATTAGAAGATACCGCTCGAATAAAATTGCATCGGCATAATATAAAATTGAAAAATATTTATTGAAATACTGAATTCAAATATTAATATAGATAAAGATTTATTAAAGATAAAGAATATTTTTACAAATTAAACGTAATCGATTATGATACTATATACATATTATTTATTTTATTATATGTGATATTAAATAACTCAATAATATAATTATTATATAGTCTATTATTGATCAAATCTGTTTGCAAAACATTAGAAATGAGATAGATGTTGAAAAAACTGAATAAGGCTTGGTGATCGGAGATGAAAAGAGAGTCGCGTTAATGAAAGGAAAAAATAAGAACTGAGAAAAGTGCTGAGTATAAAGTGATAGGCCAGACAGTAGAACAGCAAGCCGAGCGTTTTCGCATCCCTAAAGATATCGCAATCAAGTGCTCCTTGGTGGAGAAAGCAATTCGACCGAGAGATGACGTTGACAATTGTGAACGACAGGAGTTTTGCATACGGTTGACTTTCGTTCCCTTTATTGTCATTACTGTTTCCAGGAAACCTCATCCAGGTTTCTACTAACAATGACAATGAGCAAAATAATGAAGAAATCAGCTAAGAATTAGTTAACTTTTAAACGAAAAATATCTGCAAAACCTTCTGATAAGTTTCTCTTCTTTCATCTCATATTTTACATTTTATCGTAAAAATAGAGCAAAATATATTATAGAAACAAAGTATGTTCACACTGTAATTTTTTAAGAAAACGTATCACTTTTTTTATATAAGTGAGGTCATAATGAATAATGATTAGAAAGAAAAAAGAAGTGGAATCCAATCAACATGTGATGATCTTTGCCACGTATATGAAAATATCAAAAGAATAAAAATAATAGTCCTCATATAATTACAATCAACTAACTATTATTTATATGCATTAAAGTCAACATAAATTTCTCTTATTAAAATAAAATATTATTTTCCAATCATAAGATATTATAAAATAAAAAATATTATAAGTATATATTCTGTAATAAATATTGCCTACCTGTGAACAATTTCCTGCTGAATCCACTCTCTAACCTTAATTTTTGTATCAATAGTTGACGATCGATTCTCCCTAGATGTTCTTCCAAAGTTTGAGTTATTGTCATACGCTTTATCATTTTTTATGAGTTCATGAATATCAGGTTTACTGCTACTACTACAATAGCCTAATTCTCGATGCTGCTCTGCTTTACCACTTTTTGATCTTTTCATTAAAGTTGCAGAATTTTGTAACATATTACCTGAGTTTCTATCATTATGGATATTTTCTGGCAGCTGATTCAACATTTGATGTAAACGATTACTTGTACTGAAAGCTTTACTACGCATTCGTTGACGTTTGTGATAAAGATATACTAAAGCTATCGTATTGATTAGAAGGAAAACTATACCAAAAACTATAACCAAAGATACTGCTGAGTTATTTTTAAGTGTACCTTCGCTACTGTTTTCTTTCTCATTGAATTCCTGTAATAAGTATGAAATTAACAAATAATGAAAATAAACTATATAATAAAATATACTTATAAATTAATAAAACAAAACGTATTATAACTTAATTAAAAATATACATATTTAGTATATTTTACAAGAAATTGAATTATTTCTAAATGTAAATGTAGAATAAATTCATTGTTTTACAAAACATACAGTATAATAATATTATAATGAAAGTTAAATAGCTAAAAGCTATGTATTAACAGTGGACTATATATTATTATTAACAATGTTAAGTAATATTTCTAAATATGTAAGCTTTGACAAATATTCGAAAAACTTTAAAATATTGGAGATCATTTTCAATATTTTATTGTGGAAATAGGTTTCATTAATCATATAGCGATAAGGAAAAGACATTTAAAAGACAATTACATTCTGTTGATAATGAAAAGACTAGATTCAGTATTTCATGTAGTTATTAAGTAATACATGTTTAACGTTTAATTTAAAAATTTTGAAAGTCATCAGACCATGAAAATCTAGATATATATATGTGCGTATAATTATTAAAAAATATATTAATTAGAAACTAAAATGACTTACTCCACTATTTAAAGTTAGTTTGAATTTAGGAACTGATAAATATAAAATTTTTACTTGAAATTTAACATGTTTCAGATATAAAATAACAAATTATAGAATGTAATCAGATTAAAGAAATGAAAAATCTGTAAGAATTTTGTATATTAAAATGTTAATATGACAAAAAATTATTCTACTCAGATAAATTTGGAAAGAATTTTTAAATATTTTTTGATAAACTTATAATAAAAATAACATAAACAAGAGGAAAATAAATAAAACGTATATGAAGTTTTAATAAAATATTTATAAATTGTTATTTGTTTTTTTGTTCATATACTTTTTTAATAACATTGCTAAATTATATGTATATGATTATAAATATACATATAATTTTTTTAAATATTATTTACTATTAATATGAAAAAACTTTGGTTTTGAAAATAAATATTGAATAAAGTTAACATTTAAAAATAAAACATTTTCATGATTTTTTATTGGAAATTTATCTGGCTTGAAGTTTACAATAAACCAATTCATTTTCGATATATTATTTTGCAATAGCTTTAAAAAATTCTAAAAGTAATGATATTTTATATTCGAAGATCCATAAAATCATTATACTTACATTAATTTTATTGATATTCTTATTGCCAAGATTCAATGGTGCTTCAACTTCATGGTTTGTTTTATTATGAGAATTTTGAGAGTTAACTGATACAGCTGCAGTTTCATTATTATTTTTACGATCAGAGATATCAAAATGTTCTGGACGTGGACGTCTCGTAGTTTTATCGTGAAATATTGCCAACTCGCCCTTAGGTCTTCTTAACAAGTATGGAATTACCTCATTCCAAAACTCCATTTCCGAAATCCGATAATGATGGTTAATTTGTGGTGGTATCACTATAGAAAAATGTTAATGATGCCATTGTTTCAATAATAATAGTAAATAATAATGTTTACATAAAATAAATAAAAATACTTCTTATAGAATTTGAAAATTAAAATTATTTTTTTTTATTATTCACTTTACTGATGGAGTAACTTATTGCACTTAACATCTTCATATACCAAAAAGGTATTAATAAATTAGTAATTGATTAATTTTTTATATCATATAATTTTATATATCTATTTCTATATTTAATAATGCTAAAGACTTACTCAGATTAAAATACGCCTGATTCTCGGAATCATATTCTGGCCATTCAGTTTGGTATGATAAACTGGATTTGTAGTTATCCCTCAGATGTGATGACTGCCGTAATGATAATCTATTACTATTGGGATTGCTAAATTTAAAAAAATTAAGATATATTATAAAATTTTTAATTTTATGGTAACTATGGAAATATTTTTAAACAATTAATATTTGCTATCCAGCTCAAAATTTTGAATATTGATTCATAATGCTACTAGATTATTTTTCTGTTAATTAAATTAAAACTAAATTAATGTATTATAAATTAAGAACTAGAAAAAATAATGTAAATTAAATAAATTATTTTCTATAAATTAAAGTATTATGTCTAAAATTTTGATGTTTAATATCTTAATCTCGTAAAAATATAAAATAAAATGTAAAAATACTATTTTATATACATTATTTCATAATATTGTATTTATACTGATATATTATAGATATTTATACTGAAATATAATAGACAAACTAAACAAATAATGTAAAAGCAAGAGAGTTATACTTTAGTTCATAGTAAAACACATTCGACAAAATATCAATAGCGGTGATAGTACTAACTAGAATCTCGGTAAGAATTAAATATCTTTCGATTCGAATCATATTTCTATTTAGCATCATATAGTTAATTCTAGATAGATATTTCTCGTTATTGAAATTCTTTTATAATTAATGCGTACCAGATAATAATCACTAATTTTAAATTTCTTTAATCACTCGAAAATCAAAACTTACATTATTATTAATGTAAATAATAAATATTGTATTCATTAATGCAGTATTTCAAAAGTAAAGGCTATTTGAAAAATAAAACTGAAAATTTGTACTAGGTGAAAACAATCGAACTTAATTAAATTAATTTTATAAATATATCAGTTTATTAATGTAACATAAATTTACAAGAACAATAAAAAATGAATACTTACAAAATTTTTTAATTATTTTATATTCTATAATAATTTTTTATTTATTCTATAATAATTTGTTTCTTAGACTGCTACTATTTTCTTGTAAATGAAATACATAATCATTTTAGAAGTTAGAAAACAACTCTTACCTTAATTAACAAAAATTAGATACCAACTATAACATATAACTATAGAAAAATACATAACTCATATATTATATAAAGATAGAAATTGTAGAAATTTTGAAAAATACATATTTACATAATATATTTTAAAATCCATTAAATTATCAAGATTAGTTTCTGTGTTTCGGTTTCATTTCAAAATAAAGTATACACGAAATATTACCACATACAAGATATCATTTTAAAAATATAAATCATGCTTTATTGCATTATATCTATACCTTACCATAGATATTTGTTTGGCAAAGAGATTTGCGTATCTAATCAAATCCGTAAACAACTACCCATACTATAGATATTATTAGCAATTATCCAACACTAAAGCATAGTTCAAATTCTGATCAAAAAGAAATAGATTTTCAATGATGATATATAAATTCGAATCTATAATATTAAAACTTTTTTATATTCAATTTTATTTAAAACTTATATTGAACAAATCTTAAATTTACTAAATTCCATTTATGAAATAATAAAATAAACTATAAGAAATGGTACATATAAGTCCACTATATATTTTTATTCATAATCTAATATTTATTACTATTTTCAAGATATATTGATATATTATCTTACCTTCATATTTTTTATTAATTCAAGTTAAATCTTAAATTTGGAAAAAATTAAGAATTTAATAACTATTTTTAATAAAGATAATTCATTGAAATATATTTTTTATAAAATAAAAATAAGAGATATATTATCAAATATTATTATATTAATTGTAATATTTATTTTAGACAATGAAGATAACGTTGAATAAATTTTGTTTATAATAAAAATATCTTCTTCACTCAACATCATGTATAACGTATGAAGTCGATTAAAATAAAATATTTATAGTATATTTAAGTTTTTGTTTAAATTATCTTATAATAAGTAAGTTGACTTGTTTAATTATTTATTTTTTAATTTATTTTTAGTATATCCATAATTTAGAGATAACTCTATTATTATTTATAATGGCATTAATTTTACTAATATATTTTAAAAATTTTTGTAACAATTAAAAGCTAAATCGTACATATTAATTATGAGTTTTTAATTAATGACGATAATATTATTAAAATACATTTATTTGCAATCTTTGGATTAAAAATCATTGATAAATATTATTTTACAAAATAATAATATGTTATTATTAATTTAATTATGAATACAACCAATTTTTTTGCATTTTCACATATTTTTATGTTTATATGTCTGTTATTTAATGTTTACAGAAAAACATGATTTAAATAAGTACATGAAATCATATCTCTCTCACCCATAGTAAGCAAAATTACACCACCAGTCCATTATTGCCTTTGATAAAAGTGCTTCGCCATTATCATAAGGTGCACTAAGGTGATACCCTTTGCCATCTAAAGGTATACCTAGTACATAAGGTAACTCTTCGCCATGTACCGTATACCGGATCTGTTGCTGAAATGTTGTAATTTTCATCATACTGCGTTAAAATTATTTAAGTTTATTACTAATTTACTTTTGAATTTATTTAGAAAAATAAAAATACTGGATATTATCAAAGATATTAATATGCATGGAAAGCTATATATATTATCCGGTGTTCATTTATTTATAGGTTGTTTTATACACACACAAAATTGAATTCATAGTACATTAAATTTTTAATTTTAAAGTTTTAATATACTGCAAATTTATAAACCTTTTTTCTCAAATTTATTAAAGAAAATTTTAATGAAAAATATAGATATATTGTAAATTAATAAAAGTATGCAAATAAGAAAATAGCAAAAATTTGAGAACTATACGAGATTCGTTGAATCATAAAAACTGATCATTTTTATCTTAAAATAAAATATTATTAAATATTTTTTCAATTATTATATATAATTTTTTATAATTATCGGCATCATTTATTCATTCAATTAAAATAAAAAAACAGAAAAACTAAAATTTTTCTGAAAATAATAATTATTATTTAACATCAAAATTTAGCACTATTATTTACGTATAAATTCATTTGATTATCCATCAAAATATTTTTTTTATTAAACAATGAAGTAATCAAGATGTTTACAGATACATAAAAAAATTTCGAAAATATTGATTAATTTTTAATTTAGTAAATAAATCATTTTAAATATTTTTTATTTTCTTTTTTGAGATATAAAATTCTATTCCTTAAAAAATTATCATTTAAAATGATATCGATAAATTACATCTAGAATAATACATTATTAAAAAAATTTATCTTATGTTGTATATTTAATTGTATTAGATTTATCTTTAAAAAATAATATGAATGAATTTAAATACTTTATAATTAATTAATATTTTTAACCATAATCTAAAATTTTATGTTATTTTTTATACATAATGCTTACATTAAAGTCTCCTATGTCACTATCTCTTATGGACCTCTGATGTGAAAAGACATACATATAGCTCTTAGGGTTCACTCGGGAATGAAGATTTCCCAGAGATATGATCGGTGCTACAACTCCGCTATCTGAAATAACTTCAAGAGTGATATCGCGATTCCATTCGTACTTATCATTTATACGTGATCTGTGAGTTTTGTAAAGCTTCTTTTCCTCATAGTGCTCGAGGACTTTTCTCAAGATTAGTTCTGGTTCCAACTCATGGGTAGCCTGTGAAAATTCCAAGTTGACTTTGTTGAAATAGTGAAAATAAGGTATAGCATCGATTTGCAGGTAACATGTACCACTGAAAGTTTTGAGTATATGAATGAGAATGGAAATGTGAAGTTTGCATTAATTCAAAACTAGATGAATCTGATTATTTTTATGTACTGCAAATCATGTGAAAAATGCATACAAAGGTTAAAATAAATAGCTTTTTTAATAATTTTACACGAATAAACATTTAAAATTACTTTTATTCTGGTTTTTTAAAAGTTTTTTATGAAATTTATAAGTTAAATATTGTTTAATTTATGATACAAATTTATTAAAATTTTTTAATATTTAATTATGAAAAAATGTCTTATTCTTTTATAAAAATTAGATTTCTATTTTTCTTAATAAATTAATTTAAGTTATTTAAAAAAGTATGATGTTAAAATTATTATTATAAGTATAGATAAATTAAATTACATATGAATATTACTTTAATTATTAAATATATGCATATTGTAGATAGAAAATTATCTTAAAATGTACAACTTTTATTGCAAGTTATACACGTAAGTTTCAAAAAATATTTTGAACAATATTTATAGTAATAATTGTTATTATAATATTAATTGCATTAAAAAATAATAAAAATAAGGAATTTTACTCGTACAAAAAATATAGAAAAGTTCTATCAGTTTTTATCTTAGTTAATTAATTTATCAGTGACAAAATATCCAAGTTTAATATAAAATATTATTTATCATATACTTGGATTTGAATTTAAAATATATTTTACTTATTTAAATAAAAAGTAAGAGAAAGATTTGTAATAGTTTTTTGAGTACTTTGTTTGATATTATATAATTTTTATTAGATTAATGTAAATAATTCGGTTTAAACAAAATCAAATAATATTTATATTTTTTAGTTAAACTCTGAAAATTTTACTAAAAAAAGCATTATGGTTTTGTAAAATAAAGCGCAATATTGTTACCAGAAACTATTTTATTTTTTAATCACGAACCTCAGCAACTTTTTCATATTTATAAAATATAAAAGAACATTTATAAATGAATAGTTTATTGAATTATGAGATAATGATCAATTTAGAAATCAAGTTAAAAAGATATAACAAATATAAAGAAAATGTTTCTAGTTTTCTTTAAAGCTTTCCTAGATTTAAATAATTTTCTTCTTTTGTTTTTCTCAGTTATAATCTACTAAATTTTTATCAAATCATATCATGTTGATCTAATTATGACAATGCAAGTAGTATTAAGATAATTTTACAGATTAAGCAATGTGTATTGAATGAAATAATATAAAAGTGTAATTCTTTCAAAGGTAAAATTTTCAGTATTTGATTTAAATTCAAAATTGAAATCGTATTTATAAGTGGTATTATGAAATTAAGTTTGATATCATTACTATAAATTATTAACGATTAGTACAAGGAATTTAGATGAAGATTTAAATGTTTGTTATTTTATGGATAGGATTATGATATAAATACTTAAATATATTATTATTTACCTTAACACTATCACGTATAAATTCATCCCTACTTGAATCTGATAATCCCTCAAGCAATGCTACTCCAGGAAGAATATGGAATTTTTCTAATTGTGTCACTCCATACATAAGATCAAACCTAAAAAATATTAAAAGTTTTAGATTGAAAATTGAGACAAATTTGGATATCATTACTACCATAAATTAAATTTTAATTTAGTTATTTATTGCATTATAAATGTATGAGTCATATTTTTTATTGCATTTTCATTTTATTTTTATGGTTTATTTTTTCTTATACATTATTTATTAAAAATAATTGTTATAAATAATAAAATTAAATTTATGTGGATACGGTTATGTAATATTTTTTTGAAAAATAATAAATATTTGTTAAAGAAATAATATAAAAAATAATACAGTAAAATTGTGAACATAAATAATTAGTTTGTATGTTGAATACATAGTCATACTTGGCTAGACGTTCTACATTCTTCATTAAGTTTAACGGCTTATCCGGTATAACAGCTAAATCGATTAGTGGAGCAAATGCAGGCACATACTTAGGCTTGTGGATCTTAACATTTAGAAGGTCATTTAAATGACGGCTCTTAAAACATGTTACTAGCTCTTCATCATTAATTTGTGGGCAGTTCAGAGCATAAGCGACCTTTAAAAAATTAAATTTAATAATAAATATTGGTCGATATATTTTCCTTGCAAATTTCATTTTTTATTGCATTATGAAAATTAAAAATACACTAATTTAAAATTCAATGGATTAAAATTTTTATTTTTTATTTATATATTTGTTATAAATATTTTAATCCGAAAATAATATTAACAAAATAACAAATGATGTTTTTAATATGTAAAATATTGATTTCAATACTATTTTAAATAATGGTTTTTTAACTCGGTTAGAGGTTTTCTTCATGAAATTAAAAAATGATAGTAATACATTGAGTAGATTATACCACAACATATTAAAATATTATACTATTATGTTATTATAATACCACATTATTAACAAAAATATATTAATCATTTACAGTAAACAAATACGTCAAATTATATACATTTGAAATTTCTTTATGTATTCAAAAATAAAAATCCATCAAAATTCAATATTTTTATTTAAAAAATATTTATAATAATAAAAAATTTACATTTTATTCTTCAATAATATTAATTTTTAATAAAGTGCATATTTAAATTTGAAATAAGTTTTACTTTTTTTTTAAAAAAATAATGAAACTACTTAAATTATTATTTTATTTTTGTATATTAAAATATATATTTTTGAAGAAGTTCAATATGAAATATTAAATTTTCTTTATTTTATAATATTAGATAAAAAAATTTGTAAAAGATCTAATTAATATTTACTAAAATTTCAGTATATAGAAAAAAATTTCTTAAATCCTGTAACTGTTCTGATTTACTTTTATTCTTATATTGCCATTTTATTAAAAATTAAATACAAATTAAATTTTTATTTCATTGATTATATAAATTATATATTTAATTTGTAAAGAATTAGGATAAATTTTATTATACTTAAAATAAAATTAGTTCTGATATAAATATCTCCAGTTAGAATTTTTCTGATTGCTAATATACAAATTAGAAGTAATATATATTAAATATTTTAAAAAATTGAGTATTTTCCTGAAAGATAAGAATTAGAAGTAGAACTGACGAACCTGTTTTGTAATTTGTAGTGGAGCCTTGCCTATTGCATCAGGATTAAGAGCAGACCCCGACATAAGTATAGCTCGTTTAAACAGACCTACTTTGATATATAACAAACATTATAATTAAATCATTTATTTTAAAATTATTTTATCTTTACGATTTTATAAAAGTAATACATATGCCTATAGTAGCTTCAGATTTACATATATATTTCTATTTTTATTGCAGTATTTGTTTATAATTATTCGAAAAAAGAACAAATAGTTTAAATATACTAAATAAATTTAAATAGCTTAAATATACAAAGTATATAGAAGTAATTCATAAATTTAATGGTAATTTTAGACATACTTGGTGACTAATAAACTAGTATATGTATATAAGGAACTAACAAATAATGAAAATAACTCAGTTAAAAAAAGTTGTTTAAAATTGTAAAATAATTCAAAATTTATATATTATTTTTTTGAAAAATTCGAGTTTTAATACTTTGAATCTATAATTTTATTTAACTCGTATTGATTTTAAGTATACTAACCGTCGATCGGACTAAGTAATAGCAAATTAACGAATACAGCTCCAGTGCCATGACCAAGCAAAGTGATTCTTTCCGGATCACCGCCAAATTGGCCAATGTTATCTTTAAGCCATGCCAAAGCTGCTATTTGGTCTAGCAAACCAAAGTTACTCGCAGTATCATCTTTCGTTCCAGGTCGAAGAAAACCTGTATATTTAAACAGGGTATAAATTATGCATTAAATATGGGATTTAATTTTACAACATCAAATTATATAAGCAAAGACATTAGTTTATTTCATCTTTATCTTTAACCATAAAAAAATTAATTAAATAAATGAAAATCTAATAATAAAAAAATTTATTTAAAAAAATTTTATTTTAATTTAAATTGATATATTATTAATTGGTAATCGTTAAAAACCATTTTAACAAATCTTACTTGTATATAATATTAATATAATATAAGGTAATTAAATTGTTTGGTTTAATATGGAGATTTCATTAATAGTTTTAAATAGATAAAATTATGCATTTATGTTGAATCATTGAATTCATTAGCAGTTTACCCAAAATCCCCAGACGAAAATTCACGGTGACGAAAACAACACTTCCGTAAGCTGCTAAAACAGTACCGTCATATGGATTACCGCTGTTCCACTCATAACTCTCACCGTGAATGAACACCATTACAGGAAATCTTTCTAGTTTATTTCTTTGACCTAAAAAACAAACATAGATAAATAAAATTTAATTAACAGAAATTTTAATAAATAAATTTTGTTCTAAGGATTTAAATGTATGAAACTGTTCGTGATAATATTATAAAATATTCTATATTTATGTCACTTTTTATTGCATAAATAAATAAGCTTTAAAATTATTTTTTCTTAAAGAAGTTAAATTCTAGTATTTATTTAATTATCGTTAAATTTTGAAGATATATTTTCAAATTTACATACACACAAATATATAAGAAAATAGAATTGCAACATATATAATTGTCCGATTATAAGGTTGAATTTTCAAAAAAGAACAAAATATATTTTTTTAGTACATAGTTTATAATCTATAAATAGAAAATAATTTATTATTTTATTTTATTAAAAACAAATGTACTAAACAAAGGTACTAAAAACTAATATAATCATTTACTTAAGAAATATAAATTTTTAAAGTTCAAAAAGTAAGTTAATCTCTAATATTAAATGTAATTTAATAATAATAATACTTAAAAGTGTTTTAGGAATTAATAACTAAAAAATAAGGTCTTCAAAGCTTCTTTACATTTCTTGCACCATATTTGCAACATATTATTAAATTATTTTACTCATGGCATAAAAAGTGAAACACTTGTCACTTATCAAAGTAAAGAAAGAAATAAAATGCTTTCTTAATTTACTTAAGAAACTTTAATTATTTTATTCTTTTTCTTATTATACACATAAAAATAAAAACTCTGTGTATACATTATTTTTATATTATTTACATTTTTATTAATTATAGATTCTTATCCATTTAATTTAGACGTATATATAATTTTATAATAATAATTTTCTTTAGAGATTTGTAAAACACTTTACATTTATAATAGTATAATTAAAGAATGATATAATATATATAATATAATAAAGATTTTAATTCAATATTTAATTTTAATTTAATATTTTAGTTTTTTTTATTATTATAAAATTAGTATAAACACATGTTTTAATATATTCCATTCCATACAATAAAAACAAAAATTAAAGTTTTTTTATCTAAAAATTATACTTATATATATTTCATTATATTATAAATTTAAAATTCATATTTATTTAATATATTTTATAGTTATACAAAATGGTTGTTTAAATTAATTAAAAACTAAAATTAGAAATTCGAAAAATTTTAATTACAATACACGTAAAATAATTTCAAATTGTCTATCGACTACTTTTTAAATACTTCTGTACTCAAGATCCTACAAAAAATTTGTATTCTTGAGCCACAAGTATTTGTAATTACTAAAAACCATTTAACTCTAGCGTTGCACCCGATGCTCCATTACTTATCCCACAGTCAAATGCAGCTCAAGCTACAGCATTTTAAAATCTGGTGTTCGTTCGCTTTCCTGGTTCGCACTTCAACACAATTGGTTTACTGACCACCAGAGGCTAATATTCATGCTTCATTATTTCTTGTATTATACATTATTGAGTTTCTCTTGGGAATTTTCAAATTCATTTTTTTGTTCAATCTATTTGTCATATACCATAGATTAAGTGCAAGTAATGCACACGATTAGTTTTCTTGATTTTTTTATACACTTTATTTATAAGTGATTCCTTTTTAACTTTTCTTTTAATATTAATCCACTCGTTTAATATTATTTAGTTTCATACTGTATCAATATTGTATAAGAGAATTCTTTTCACGTACCTTACGGACAGATTCTTAATTTTTCTCTTTTCAGTTTTATTATTATTTGTACACATAAAATACGCATAATGTGCTTATGCGAGTATATTTTTCACTTTCTATGGTGCATAGAAAATTGTGCTAATGCAAATAGATGTGATATATTGGTATATTTAAAATTATTACAACGTATTTTGTCTTGAATATTGTTCCGTGTTTAAACGCCATGCTTCTCATGCATATATCTTGTATATAATTGGCGTTCAATGTGCACCGGCCGTACATTTTATAGAGCCGTCACATGTTGTTTTAACCCATTTACTTTTCATTTATAGATAAACTTATTGTTATTTTAACATTAATTTTGTGTTTTCATAAATTCCTAAAACCATACTATCCTTATTATCATAGTATTTATTATCATAGCATTATCGTGGTGATGATGAACTTATTACATACGGGTCTTTTGTCCTCGTTTCAATATAAAAAATACTATAACAACCTGGCAAATAAGACAAAGGTATGTAAAAATGTTTTTTATTTAGTTTTTAAAATAAAGAATAATTGATGTTCCATACTACAACATTATTTCTGTTTCTTATTACGAAAAATTCTCTTATTCGTTCAAATGGCTAAGTTTTAATAAATTCAAAGATAAATTTCAAGTTTTATCGTGTAGGTGATTAGTAATTAATTTTTATTACACTTTCATAATTGTCCATAATTATTCATTGTTTTAATGAATAGAAATTAGTCAAAGTATTATTTTTATATCATAGGTGATAATGTATAGTCGTTTATTGTGAAAAAATTGAAATTCGTTTATATTTATCAATTAAAATAATCTTCAACGTTGGGATTATACGTAAAATATGTATCGAATGAGAGAAAACGCAGGAAAATTGTTCTAAATATTAGTGAGAAAAATGAATATTCTTTGAGATTTTTCAACTTAATAATTTTAAATATATTTTATCTTTCTCTAAAGGTCAGCAATAAATATATAAATTATATACACTGGTATTATTCTATTAAAAATAAATATAAACATAGAAATATATGGCTAATTATTTCTTTTAAATAATACTTAAACTCATTTTACTAATACGGTGGATAATGCAAAAAATAAATTGCATAAAAATCAAACACGTTTATATTGTAAATATTTGAATTTATTAAAATAGTGATTGATATTTAAAATATTAATTAATTTTATCTACTGTTTCAGGATTTTAAAATATCAAATATAAAGTAAAAAATACTATTAAAAAATTCTAGGAGTCATTATTTAAAGACTGATGAATATGTTAAATGGTGATATAATTTATTTAATGATTGTTGCAATAAAAAAACCATATATTTTTTTAATATTTAGTGCCAGATATCTTCCTAATAAGTGCTCGAATACAATCAGAATTAGTAAATATTTTTATAAACAATATTGTTATTATTTATATGGGTGGCTTTAGTTATCGTATATATAACTTAAGATAATAAGTAGCATGTTTTCGACATTGAAAGCTGTAGTCATTTGATTATTACAAAGTAAAGATAGTTACGATAGTTATGAATATACACGCAAACGTACTTATTATTCATATATCTATGTTATTATCCATCTTATGATAAATATTTGTATGCAAATAAATTACTAGTTTTAATTTTTTTTTTCATATGCATATTATTCAAGAGCTGATAAAATAAAAAATTTTCTAAGAAAACATTACTTTAGATAACAAATCTATCATTAAAATCAATTCTATGTATTCAAATCTATATACATAATGATAAATTTGTATATTTTACATAGATTCATAAAAAGAGAAAAATGTATCAGAGACGTATATAAATGTATAAGAGATTAAACATTTATGGTATATTGAAAAAATTTAGAATTCTGAAGTTTTCAAATTTATGCTAACACAAATGGTGCAAATACATTTTTTGAATATTTATTTAATATCGATGAGTAAAGTTTCAGAATCAACAAACTGCTGCCACCATGGAGATCATAGGAGAAATTGTCGAAAAGAAAGATTCAAATATTACCCTGTATGGGAAAAAGATCACACATTAACCAGTAGATGTCTATAGTAGTCATTTCTTATCTTTAAATATTTTATCACAAAAAATAGAAAAAAACATGTATTAATTTTCGATTCATGATGTCATAATACAGAATATATAGTCAATAATTTTTAATTTGAATAATTATATAACGAAATTAATTAAAAATTATTCATATTTTATTTTTCAAAATACAATGAAAATAAATTAAATTCAGAAAAATATTTAAAAGATTTAAATTATATTTATTAAATATCAAATAAAAAATCACAATTTATTTAAATTTTTTTTTTGGTGTTCAAATTTGATAAATAGAATCCTTCTCCAAAACTATATAATTAAAAATATAATCGTGTTTTAAACGATTTAAGAATAGTTGTATTAAGAAAGTTTTCCAAACTTCTAGACAGGGAAGTTTTCAAACAAAGAAAATCGAATCATTCAACATTGCACAACTTTATTAATTGAAAACATCTCAAGGTTTATTTTGGAAGGTAGAGAAAAAAGAAAACTTTCTTTAAATTATTATATTATATATATATTATAAAGCAATGTAAATGTATCGAGTGTTAAATTTAATCCCTTTACTTTTAGCATAATTATAGCAAGGAATAGTTGTACTCTAGTGGTAATCGTTGTCTCATATCGTTCAACGTTACTTTTATGAGTTTATTTTTTATTTATTAATTAATAGTGTAATTCTTAAAAGATAAATTATAGATAAACTATCGGGAGCTTTAATATAAATCATAAAAAGACAAAATAACTCTATATTACACACACAAACACATTCACTTGGAGATCATTTTACAATAAAGAGGAACATTTATGGTTTCTCCATCTTCACTTTCTATAATGCAGTTTTCTCTTGGAATATAATATACAGTTAATAATTTTAAAGATCAAATTGAAACTATCTTGTATTACTACTTTTATTTAATAAAATAAAAGTAATCTTTAATAGTTAGTAGTTATTATAACAATAGACAAATAAAATAAAAAATTTATGATTGTAATTTAATTTGGAAAAGTTTTTACAACAATATTAATTTTTTATATAAAATATTTATACACATATAAAATCATATTAATACCATTACTTTCAACAGAGTTCTGTTATATTACTATTGATTTCAATAAATCATATTCATTTTATATATACTTGTACTGAAAAATTTGTATTAAATATCGAGTGTATAAAAAATTTTTATCTTTATTATTACCTAAAACTTAATATACATCATTAAGTCTAGATTGAAGCGTAGTTGTAATTGTGCAATTACTGATTCAAATTCATAAATAAATCTTGAAATATTCTTAATTTTTAATTGTACTGCTTACTACAAAGAAGTTGTAAAACAAAAAAACATAACCACTATGCGAAAATAGCTTAAGAAGGATAAGGGATTAGATGATAAAGGAGTATAAAGTAAGAAAAGAATAGCATAAAAAAAAGAAAAAATATACTTGCATCTCAGGACATAGCATTAAATACATTTTGTACATAATTTAGTAGTAATGCAATAGATGAAAAAAAATCTCTTCCGAACTTTTTCTTTCTCTTTTTGGCCTTTTTGTTTACCTTGCTCGTTAATTTTTCATTCAAAAACTCTAATATAGAAAGATTTTTATTTTGAATTTTTATTGCAAAATTTATAGTTATATAATACAAAACTTTTAAAGAAAAGAGTTTTTACATTCCTAATCAAATAAATGAAAACTTATAAAAAATATTTTTAAAATACCTAACTAGAGGTTTCAAAAATTTCATTGGAATCTTTAAATATTTAAATATTGAAATAATTTTGAGAATAATAATACTTACTATTATTTTGGTGAGGTGCATAAATGTTCAAATACAGGCAATCTTCGCTTTGATTTTGTAAAAATGGCAACAGACGCTTGAGATATCGATGGCGAATCGTGTCGATCTCTTCTTCGGTATTTGGTAGTACCTGTGGACAAACTGGAGCGAAGCTATCAAAGTGTCGAACGCCTGTCCAGGGCGTTTGCGTCGTTGGTGGTTCAAATCGATGAGTCCCGATTGGAGGTTCGGCGTATGGAACTCCTGTAAGTTATAATATTAATTCTGTATTAAATGATACTATAGTATAATAACTATGATCATCGCTAACAATTTTATGAAACATAACTCTACTCTTTATACACCTTAACTTTTTATTAAAGAAATATAATAAATAATAATATTATCGAAATATTTTAGTCTGTATACTGATATAATAAAGTTTTTAATATAAATAGCATACAAAATAAAATAAACAAAATGTCATTAATACTACTTTAAAGCTAATAAAATAGTAAATATACTGATGTAATAATATTTTTGTATAAATTGAAATTTCACTAATATATATAAATAATTTTCAATGTATATTGTTTATACGGTAATATTATTTAAATTAGTTTAAAATAATTTGATCTACATCAATTATAAGATATTTTTTCAGATTTTTTAGGCTTACATTATTAGTGTAATTATTAGGCAAGTAAACTGTAAGTAACATGTAAGAGGATAAGAAAATACCTAGCTTAACCTGACGTTATATTTGACAACAGGGCGTAGACTATTTTCGGAATTTACTTCACACTTTCAAAATTAAATTGGTTCTTTTAATAATTTCTAATTCATCAATAATTTTCGTAACAATCTATCCATAATAATAAATAAATTATTTTTAATTTAAAAACATTATAATTAATTTTTACAAAATAGTTTAATATCTAAATTTATTTAAATAACATTGTGAAAATCTCTCTCCATGAAGCAACTAAAAAAATTTAATTAGGATACCTAATATAAAAACACCCATATTATAAAAAATTATTTTATTACTATAAAAACTATAAACATTGTATACAACGTATATTATTAACGAATTTATAGTAGTTAAAATTTTACGGTTTAGTCATTATTTATAAAAATTGGGATATTGTATGATATATAATCAATTTTCAACATATCACTTGCTTATTAAAAAATATAAACGATTAAAATCGTATAATATATCACATACAGATTAGAGAATAGTAATAAAATAAAATTTAGAAAAAAGAATTTTTATAAACCTGACTACTGCTTTTAAAAATTCAATATCCAAATAAAAAAAAATTTAAATGATTTTGATTAAATCTACCATAATCTTCTATGTATATCTAAAGTATCCCTAGACGAAATGTGACATAAGTTATGGAAAATTAATATTACGTAAAAAAATATATTTTTGATAGCCATAAAATCATTGCATCAGTTTGGACGATACTATTCGTACATGCTTTGTTTTGCTTTATACGTGCCAACATAACAGTAATCTTGCTTTAATTAACCATACGAATAATACATCTAAAGCACCGATATATTATCGATTCGAAACTACAATAGATAGATTAGTGACAAACAAGTTCTATGAAGGTAAGTTAACGTTAATAACAAATAAATTATAAAAAAACTTGACGAAAAACTTTTAATTTGTCAAACAGATAATACCCACATTAAATATTAAAGAACCATTAACTATAAGTTTATTGGCGCTTTGGTCTACGCCCTCTAAGAACGACGAATAGAACTGTGATAGTAGCGAATGACACGGTGCCGACACCACGCCCCTTTCAGTCACGCGCAAACATTACTTTATGTAGCATGTAATTTATAAACACGAATTAAGTCTCTATCAATCGATGTATTTAATTATGTTGAATAGTAAAGATAGAAAAAATAAATAATTAATTTTCACTATTTTATAATTTTATAATCTTTAAATATTCACAGAATCATATAGATTCAAAATAAAAATCAACTATAATAAATCATAACTATAAGTAAAAATAATTATAGATAATGGAATTAATTTAGGTTAATAAAATTGTATAATTTAGATTAAATCTTCCATTACAAATTGTAAATAACAGAATATAGGTTAAAAATATTTTGAATAATAACTAATAAATCTCTTTTTAAAGCCAAAAAAATGTATTTAGACCTATATGAATAAAATTAATTTTTAATCGCTTAAATATGATGCATTCATAATTAAATAAATAAGTAGAGAAAACTATACACTTAAGGAATAAAGAAATAAATAATAGAATTGACAGAAAGATAGAAAATAAAAGAGCATAACATAATCTAAGATATGCTTAAATATATTTATTATACAAGTACCAAGGAATACGTCGACCAACTGCAGATTATGTATCCTTGGATCTATGATGATACCTCTTAAACGTCCATATTTGACTTGAACTTCACGTGTTTTTATGTTGTGAAAAGTACCTCTTGTTGTTCGATAGCTGTACCGATTACGTGGTCCATCAAAATTATGATGTTCGGTAAGAATTTGAGTACAAGATAATAATAGAACACCTAATAATTCTAGTCGTAACATTTCCTTCATCGAATATTTATCAAAGAATGAACATAAAAACGGCTTCTAAAAAAATTAAAAATAAATGATTTTATCATTATTAGAACATTAAATCAAACTATATCAAAAATCAATTTTATTCCAAAGATACAAAATATTTATTAAAAACATTAGTGCCAATCTATCATTTTTATTATAATAATCAATACATAATATTAAATCATCTATTTGATACTATTAAAACACAATCAAGTTTAAATAACTCATTTGTTACTTAAATTAAAATAAAATTTATTGGATACAAACTGCAAATAATATTTTTTTCAAATTAAAAAAACATATTTACTATAATTTTATACATTTTAACTTCTTGAAATTTAGATCATAGTCAATTAACTTATCAATAAAATATGAATAACTTCGATTTTAATTATTCATTGAATTATTATTGAAAATAAACAGAAATTTGCTTAAGGATTTTTCAGTCTTCGTTATTTATCCATTAAATATTTATATTATAAACCTTATATAGATTTCTAAAACTATATATTTTTATAAAATATTTCCACCATTTATTAAAGAATCCTAAATTTTTTATATAATAACGGTTATCCTGTTCTTGATTTGATAAAATTAATTTTTTAAAGTAAAAATAATAAAATACTAATAACACATAAATTTACGTAAGGAATAATTTCTTGATAAGTATGTAATTATTTTAAATAATTTTTGTAACTGTATTTAAGTAGAGATGTAATCTTTGATTATTATATTCATTTGTATTAGTCTTTATTATTAAAATTATTTTTAAAAAATTTGATTTAAATTGCTATAAATTTTATTTTATTACAATAATTATACTCAATGTTATCATTCAGTGTATATTATTTAATTATAAAATTATGATTATTTTAATAACAAAGATTAAATTGAAATCACTTAAAATTTTTTTAAAATCTTACATTTCTAAACAAATATATATTATGAGGAATCATTTGAAAATATATAAATATAAATTTATTAAATTTACTAGAGAGCTGATAACTAAATCTTTTATTTTTGTATAGTATACATAACAATATTATTATTATTTGAATAATTAAATGAAGAATTTGTCTTTATTTTAGGAGATTAATACCAATATTATGAAAGCGTTTAAAATAATGTGAGTAGATAGAACATCAATAAAAAATTTAATTTACACTTTATATTGTCTACATAATATGAAATTAAATCTTCTAATGCTTTCGGATTATCTAAAAAATTTATTTCCTATTTAATGAAAACTTAAAAAATAAATACTTTTAGTTAAAACAATTAATAACATGACTATTTTCGCTAATTATTTGCTTAAAAAATAGTTACCATTCAATAAAAAATTATAAAATAATACAAAAGCATCCAAAAATTGAATACAAACATCGCGGACATCACATTTTATTCTATGCATTTTCATTCTTTATAACTTACCGCTGTAATGTTTTTAGACCCGTTCGTACATCAGTTTAGATACGCACGCATATAAAATATAGCTGAGAAGTCCCTTAAAATATTCTTTTAGTTAAAAAAACTAAAACGTTAACCTAACCACTGCAATGTCAGTACATTTCTTTCTATTTTTAGGTGAGTAGAAAAAGAAAAAAACAGAGAGAAGTAGACAAGAATACACAAGGGTGAACGTCCATACTCATATATATACTAAGAACGACGCGTGCTATTAAAAAGAAAAATTATCGCCGTATTGCACTCTGCAAGAATCCGTAAAAAATTCTCGTGAAAATAATTCTGTCATTTTTTTCATTTATTATCTTCAAGTCTATTGCAATTTCCACTTTCTTTCATTTTGATTCCTTTATATATTTTTCATAATTAAACTATACGATATTTATAAACATTATATGCATAAATTAAAAAATTATGCAATAAAATAAATTTTTCGATTTAATGACTAACTCACACGAACGTTTATCCATACAGTTTATTTTTACAATTTCACATTATCAATAAGATGTGCATTGAATTACACTATGTTTATAAATAATTATTTTTCGAAACTCAAAACGCAAAAAGATTGAATGTACTATCTATTATAAGTGTATATATATATATATATATAGATGACAATAATATTTTTACACACAACATAGAAATTTCAACCGCACTTTATAATCAGTGTAATCGAAATTTGTCACATTTTTTCACATTTTTGTAAGACTATAGGAAAATTTTAACATTTCTGTAACTATCGTCGATCAAATGGCGACACTGAATAAAGAACACACGTTAGTCGTTCATCGTAAACTGCGGCTGCTGTGTCGCGGACGCCAACGAGGGTACGCAGACCGGCGTCGTGCGGAAATTCGAAAATTCTAAATTTAAAGACCAGCCTAACGCAGAACAGCGTATATACAGATACCGAGGATGGCAAAGAGATAGATAGATAGAAAAAGAAAAAGAGAGAGAAAAGGGAACAATTAGAAGATAAATATACATACATTGACTTTACTATAAGTTTACAATAAACATTTTATAATTCTATATGTATCTTATTATTTTATCTTATATGACAATAGTCTAAAGTATTAGTTATCAAAACGAGTTCAACTTGTTATAATCTATACATTCAATTCAATTTCATTATTCAGTATATTATACATATAATATTCTTGAAATTTAATCAGTTTGATTTTGTCAATAATCTACATAATATAGAATTGACATTAATGTGTGAATATATTCTCTAGATTGTATTCACCACACTCTTTGGATGCAACATAGATTATTCTCTATGGTACTCATCTAATACTACGACTTACTTTTAAGAAAGTATGCAAAAAATTAGCACCAATTATTAAGTCTATATTATTTGTTCTAAAAGATTAAATTATTTTATTTAATAATATCTATATTTTAATGTCAAATTCGATTTTTCAAATTTTTTTTTTTGATCGTAGGTAATTTCATTATTATTATAATATATTGACTATGCATATTATAATACACTTAACAGTTTTCATGTGTTTGGTGTATTATTGAAATTCTATCAGTTGACTTCACTGTTATTAAAATATAGACAAATTTTAATTTTTCACGAACAATAAATTTTTTAAATACAATTCTATAAAATCATATTTAAAAATATAATTAAACAGAACGCGTTTTACTAATAAAGTTATAAAAAAATAGCTATAAGATTAAAATAATGGAAAATATATGATATAATTAGTTATTACATTTTACACTTATAAATAATATATTTTATAAAGTATAAATTTTAAATCGATAAATATTTTTTTTAATTAAAAATATTTTATGGATTTCTAGTTGGTACTTATATATCTCATTTCATGTATCACATATGTCGATTTTCTGATAATAAACAAAAGTTTGCATATAGACTATAAAATTTAGTAAAGGATTAATATTCATATAAAAATTTTATTCATAAAACTTAGATATTATTAAACCAAAATTTTAATCTGTAATATTTAAAAAATTAACTAAAAGGAGATTTTACTATCGAAATTAAAGAAGAATTTTCTGTTTAGGTTATTAAGTTTCATAAATATTATAATGGTTTATACAACTGACTTTTAACACAAAAATTGAGTAACATATATTGATGCGATCAAACTGCAAAAGCCACGAATTAATCATGAAGAGACAGAAGAAAAATTAGACTTAGAAAATAATATAAAGAACAAATGAGCAGAAAAATATAAATTTATTTGAGATTGGATAATAAACCATCCGCTGTTGGAATATATAAGAAAGAACACGAGAGATTGAACTGTAATATCAAAAAATACCGAGAAAAGTATTTTGAAGAAACTTCTAAGATCATATACGGCAAAAAATTCACTCTTCAAGGACTATCCGTAATTTCATCTTTAAGGGAGCCTACTTTTTGAGGTATAAAGAAAAAACCTCATTTGTAAAAGTTTTACAAGTATAAAAACAAATTTATACTCTTTCTTTTTCTTGTTAAAAAACAAACTTTCTTTCTCGTTTAAAAACAAACAAAAACTTATATATAATTATACATATTGTAAATACATATTTGTAAAATTAATTATACATATTGTAAATACATATTTGTAAAATTAATTATACATATTGTAAATACATATTTGTAAAATTAATTATACATATTGTAAATACATATTTGTAAAATTAATTATACATATTGTAAATACATATTTGTAAAATTAATTATCCAATTTAAAAAACGAATAATATAAATTTAAATTTGTACAAAGCAGTCATTATTCATTTATAATTATAAATATAGACTCGAAATTAAAAGATTAGCAAATTATAAAATTCTTACTTACTAGAAACAATTTTCCATACAAGAAGAACGTATGGAAGCTAATTAAATAACAACTTTAAATAATTATGCTATAAATTAATGACATTGTAATCCTTTTTTTGACGGTAATAGATGACATAAATTGTAATAAAATGTATCATTAAATAAATATAATTAATTAATAGAATAATTTTCACTTTTATAAAAAAATTTTATAAAATCTCGAAGATAATTTCTATTCGATTATAATGAACCATTGTGTATGTATGTATATATTTATTTCCATATAAAAAAAATCGTTCTAAATTAGTTGTCAGTGATAACAATAGGCTATGATCGTTTCCACATATCAGATTAAAATATTTTAGATACGATAAAAAGAATAAATTTTCCTCAGAATATAAGGTCAAGCCGAAAAATGAAAAAAGAAAAGCAGACATTTAGAAAGAAGTATTAATATAGTCACCGTTTTGTAAATGAAATTTAAAAATAGAGACCCTGAATCGATTTTGCAGAAAACAATAGGTTGATTAATTCTTACAGTTTATGGTAACTGGATCATTGCATGATAATAGTAAATTACACATAAATTAATGATTATATGTACAAATAATTTATTTTTTGCAAATCAATCATCTTTACATTGTATATAAACCACAATTATCAAAAGTGAGAGGTAACTAAATAAATAATAAACGTGATGTAGATAATCAAACGCTTAGTCAATAATAGGATTGTTTTTTTGTTATCGATGCAACCATCCAAAGGCCAGGACATGACTAGATCCTATAATAAATTTGCTACTCGTCATTAAAAGGTCGAGGTTATCATGGATAGATATGCTCAACATTTTACTCGTTTTAATGCTTTTTTGCTATTTATTATGTTTCCTAATAAAGTTATCATATATTTAAAATAATTTTTATTTACTTTATCATTATAATTTGTAATAATAATATATTGATTAATTTAATTATAAATAACATTTTATTTTTAAATCGTTATAAAATTTTTGGTTTACAAATTTATTAAAAAATACCTTACATTCAAATAACGAGTAATTAATTTATATTTTATAAGTACTATAACGTTATAAAAAATACTGTTTTCTTGTTTAAAGTAATATTTGTTTGTTTTAGTTCAATTGTCCATACATAATTTTCTAATAATAGAATGATACTAAATCATTATATTAAAATAGTACATTTGTGCCATTTCATTAATTAACTTCATAAGTTTTTATATTAATAATTTAAAACATTTAATCAACTTATTAGATTTAGTTAATAAATATTTAAAAAACAATAGTATTTTTTACACTTCTAAAAATAATATATAATTAAACAAGATTGTTAGGAATCAAATTAAAATACTTATCTTTATCGTTTTAAAATATTATTTATTCTCTTTTGTATTAATATAAAATGTCTTTATATTATCTTCTTATAATTCTTCTTTAAATTTTTTACAGATGATAATTAATACAATATTTTCTTGACAAATAATGCGGTCGTTTTACAATATTTTAGAAGTTTTACAAATGTCGAAAAGTTCTATCTCAATGATCTACTTGGTCAAATTTGCCACTTTTCACTCTCCTCCTGTATTTATATATTTGGTTTTTCTTTTTGTGTCTTGACTTTTTTTTATTGTTTTTCTAGAATTTTCGACGATAAAATTTTTCGTCATTCGTTAATTTTTTGGTTATAAGACGACCTCTGCTCAACGCACTTATTAAATAACGCGATTCTTACTTAATTTGTTTTTGCGTTTGTCGATTTTTTACAAATCTTTTCTCAATTTCATTCATTTCATGTTTCTTTTCAAAAAGTATCAAACTTCTACAAGATATTTATTGATTTTCGCGTTAGAGTCCCGAACCTTTTCGATCGTCACCCCTTTCCCCCCATCCTCAACAGGTAATTCCGCCAACAGACATCCCAACATATTTTCGCGTTTGCGACTTCTGTCGTCTTACAACAACTAATGGCGGACGTTTCTCCCTGTTATCTGCTATCAGGAGGGCCGTCCGGGTGCTACATGGATGTAACGAACCGGTATTAATCAATGTATCAAACCGCAGCCTCGCTTATCCCAAATGAATAAGCCTTTGTTAATCATATATGCGTCTATTTTTAATTATTCCCACTGTTGTCATAATAAGACGTTTGTCTGAATTTAGTGGTTTTTTTCTTATCCGTGGATACGAGCCGTCCATATGATCCGTTGGTGATGTTTCCCGCCCGTTCATACATTCCGTATATTCCGAGTTACTCGCATCACTTCAACTCTTTCTTATCCACAAACTTTGTTTTCAAGTTCTTCTTGAGAAATTCTCTCCCACGATGGTTTGCTTGGAACTAGTATGGAGTGCCATCGCGAGAAGAACTCCTCGAGTGACCTTCGATTTCAAACTTGCTTCTCCGAGCTTAGAGCTGCGAGTTTATTCATACGATTTCACACGAATTATGGGCGTCCCCGCATCGTATGTTTATGGATCTATAGCGAGCAACTCGATATACCTACGAAGATCGATACTTTTCGACTAAATTCAATTACTTCTGTATTATACATTGTTGCTATTTGATACTTTTCTCGTCATGTTGTTATTATTTTTTTTATATTCTACCCTTAACAAAGGTAATATTTGAGCTTTTAGCAATAATATTGAAAAATAAAATATATTTCCGAGACATTTTTTTTCTTATAAATTGAAGCTATATATAATTTATTTGTATTTGTATATAAGAATACCTAAACATTACATATCAAGAAATTTAAAAAATTCTCGTTCGGTATCGATTGAAATATCCTGTAAAAAACCAGATTTCATTTTGGATCTAACGATGAATATATTCTTATTAAACCTAATAATAAATATTTATAACGTTTCAAATTAAAATATATTTTATTTTCACCATTACATTTTCACCCGATGCAAAGTATTTAAATGGTGTAACGCATACCGAAACTATTTCTTTCCAATTGATCGCATATAGCCCAATAAAATAAATAATTAAATAAACTTGATTAAAAGATAAAAAACAAACCGCATTCTTCATTTGAAATTTCCAACAACTCGTGGATTATGTTTATTCAAAGTTCATGAGTTACCGGCATTCGCGGATAGTTACCGCTGTATCGACCGAGCTGCGGATAGAGGAAAGACACTCCCCAGTTTCGACGTGGCGCGTTGTATCTTGCGCAGTTTCCGCCCTTTCACCGATGTCTAACAAATCATTTGGAGTAAACTAGTCCGTTGATAAAGGGAAAACAAAAGCGTTATGTCTGATATATACCGTAACGTGACCGAAGCTCACGGGTAGTTTTACCGTCAAACTGTCGAATGTAACACTCGTTCAAATCCATTAGTCGCTCTTTCTTCGTATAACGAATTAACCGATTATTAAGTACGGAATCTTTTATTTTAATGCTTTCTTTTATTCTCTAGTAATTTCTAGATAAATTATGTACCTTATAATCTAATACTAAAGAGAAGTTTCTTAAAAATTAATTTTTATACCTACCCGCTTAAATTCGATTAAAATTGATATTTATATTAAATCTTTAGTTAAAATAAAAAACTCTTTCTGTATTATACTATATTTTATTTTATTTAAATATTCATCAATTTTAAATTCACGATTGTAAAAGTCACTTTCTTAATCAATTATATTACTAATAATATAGTTTTGAAAAATGAAAAGTTGAAAGAATTTATTTCATTCGAATTAACGTGTAAATTGATGTTTTTGTAATTATCGAAAGAATAGTCATTGTCAAAAGTACTACGTAGGAATTGTTTTGTTCAGAATATTTAAAACGCCAATAAATGTACAGAATTTAAATTATTCTTCAAAATAATTTTTAAGTTTTATTCGTGCTGCAATACTTGGTGATTATATATATATATATATATGTATTATATAGTCATTGCTTTACAACTTTATTTCACTATTTGTACTATACTTTGGAGTAACGTACTTTCACTATGTTTTCCTTATCGAAATTCATATCCATATTTTTGTATAATCAACTCCGAACTAGAACAGATTGGTAAAAAAAATGTTGTCACATTTCCAAACATGGCTGCGCATTCGCGACGGGTTCTCTGCTCCCTTACGAAAAGAGAGATATAAAATGACTGAGAAAGAGAGTGTGAGAATAAGATAGAAGCTTGCGCAGGCGCTTGCGGTTACTGCTCTGTTCTTCGGACAGTAGATACCAGTTTGTCGAAACAGACAATTCACGTACGTATAACATCGTGCTGTATCAAATTACCATCACTGTCGAAAGTGTTGAAAAAATCTTTCCTTTGTCACTCGTTCGCCTTCTTTCTCTACCTCGCTGTTTCTTTTACTCGCTATCTTTTTCCCATTTTCTATCTTTCTCACACTCTAATATGTTTATGTACTTATGTGATTCCTCTAACCCTGAAACTTTTAAACTGTTTTATACAGAAAGACATTCAACTGATTCACCAATGAATCCTTAAAATATCTACAATAAACAAGTCTAGTAAGTTAACGGAAATTTCAATACTTCTCATTTATTCTCTCTATCGCTTTCCACTTGTAATGGAGTAGTCTATTACTGAATAATCAGGGAAAATATGCACGCGAGTTCTTATTGGATATTTCTCGATTTGATTTCTATAATGAAGAAGGCGAAGGGTAAAAGATTTCACTTGAGTCTTATGTTATTTTTTCTATAAAAAAAGAAAAAAAGAGGTTATATTCGTCTCTTAACTTGTCGTACCTATTACTTTCTTGCAGTTCTTGTTTTACATTTGGTAATTATAGTATAAATTTTTTAGTGCAACAATAAATTTGTGCATATTTATTATGTGCATTATAAGTGAGTGAGTGAAAAATAGTGCATTTATCGTTCGTGTCTTATTTTTTATTGTGAAAATCGCTGAATACTATTTACAGTATTTGAGTCAATATGAATTTGCACTAATTGATTTGAAATAAATAGAAAATATCGATTATACGAATTTTTCAAAGTGAAAACTTGGATATAAATATAGAAGAAGCGAGTGCAGATATTTGATAGTATTTAATGAATCTATGGTTGTGAACGTAAGACAAAATTGACAATATAAATAATACACAAATGTTACAGTATCCTAATTAAATACATTATTGATAATTATATTTATAAAGAATAAATGATAAATGAATTGTGTGATTAGTCATTTTTTATTTATTGAAATATGTTATGCGGAAGAGATTAACGATATGAAATACGATTGGAATTTTTTCGGTACATGATTAGTCTATTACATCATTTATTAGCGAGTTGTAGAATGCATTCAATATCCTTACAGTTTAAATATTTAAGGAATATAAGATGAAATAAAAAGATTTTGATTTTGACTATTTGTAATTATTGTTTTATATTACTATTAGAGATTAATTAAATCATTTATAAAACATAATATTTCTCATCAATCTACCGAAGAATGCAGTATATCCGTATATTCGAAGATGTACCATTAATTGAAGAAAATCATTTACATTTTTGTATTAAAAAAACAATTAGGATATATCGTATTAATCAAGATGAAAATAATCTGATTAATATCTTGCATAATCAAACTCGAAGATAGAATATCAAAATCGTTGTCCAAAGAGTACAAGTGTAAATGGCGACAAGCTTTTCGATAATTTTTCCAGAACTAACTAATCTGGTAATCACTTATTTGAAGGGCCATGGGTCAACAACGACACTTGAACTCAACAACAGCGAAACAATTTCTCGTTTGGGTGTTACTATTGGTGGATCAGAGTAATTCGGAATTGAGTTCGAGGGTTGTTCGGACACAATATGGTGAATTGTCGGGAGTGATAGTATCTCTAGGTCGTAATCTAGAAAGTGTGGAAGTATTTCGTGGGGTGCCTTATGCTTCACCACCAATCGGAAGTCTGAGATTTATGCCACCCGTGAGTTCGGCAAGATGGCACGGTGTAAGAGTGGCAGACAAGTTTGGTGCAGTTTGTCCACAAAAATTACCTGTATTAACTGACAAAATGTCTAAAGGCAGACTCGATTATCTTACAAGATTACTGCCTTATCTCAAAAATCAGAGCGAGGACTGCCTTTACCTGAATGTATATGCTCCGCTTCAGAGTAAGTTTTACAAGTAAAATTCAAGCAAAATCATTATATTGAAGAAAAGTTTTATATTATTTTTTTAACTTCTAAATTATTTATTTTTCCATTAAAAATATTTGAATATTTTATATTTAAATAATGTACTAAAATAAAAAATTTCAATTTCTTAAAAATTTACTAAACAGTATCTTTTTGCCATTGAAAACTATTATTTGAATATATATTGTAAATATATTTTATAATTAATTCAATAATTTAAATAAAAAATTAGTTGAAAAATTTATTTATAATTAGTATGGATTGATATTACTTTAGACATGCAATGTTTCAATGCCATTTGAATTTATAATTTGTACTAAATATTGTCCACATTTTTTAAAATTTTCTAAATTAAGTTTTAACGTTGTTCATATCTAAAACTAATAAAAATGATATAAAAAAATTAAAAATTGAAACCAATAATAGAAACAGTAAACAATATATATTTAATAAAATTACATGTAGTAAATATTAATAATATTATCAATTTAATAATATTATTATTAATTAAAATTATAAGAATTAATAGTATTTTTAATTAATTAAACTTATGAAAGTCATTTTTATAAAAATTCTTAGGTATTATCGTTTATTTAATTTAAAATTTATTTATTTAAATCTTTCTATAATAATATAATTCATTACCTTTTTAAAAGAAAATAAAAGTTTAATTTTATACATTAATATAATACTTTATTATTTAATGTTTGGTTATTGTATAAAATACTAAAGCTAAAATATATTCCTCTGCAATTTGCTTAAATTTTGCTTGAGTTTATAATATATAGTCTATAAAATTAAATAAATATGTCGAATTAAAATAACCAATTTGAATAGAGTAATTTATAGAATCAACGATAATAGGATTTTTTTAATTATTTAATATTTAGTCAGTCTCTACATATTATAAATTTAGTTATTGAATGAAAAATATTAAATATTTGTAAATCAATTAATAATTTAATTTAATATTTATTGTTCAGTTATAAAAATTTACGATATGAATAAAAAAATTTAAAGACACTTATGGACTGATACTACTTGAATAAAAATATTTCAATTATAACGTAAAACTTTTCTATACAAATACACCACTTATTTTAAAAAATAAGATATTCATCCAATGATGAATTCTCGTTTCTATTATTCATTAACATGTCAAAAAAGTTTAATTTTAGTATTAACAGCAATCAAATTTATATCTTCTAATTTTATTTTAAATTACTAATACTTACTTTGGTATTATATTATTATTGATATATAATTTTAAACTATGTATAGATTTATATTTACCTATTATTTATAAATAATTATTCATACTGTTAATTACACCTCATTCATAATAGATTAAGAAAATTAGGTAAAATAAAGTAATTTTAATACTTAACAAAAATTAAGTAAAAAATATTTTATTCAAATTATACATAAGTAAAAAAAATATAAATTTTTATTCAGGTTTATATTTTTTACATTTATTAATTTTTATACTTATATTAAATAAAAGAATGTTATTTTTATTATTTAATCAATAAATTTATAGAGAAAAATTATTTTCAATTAAAATCAATAAAAATTTTACTAAATAATACTTTTTAATGCCAATTATTATAGTTTTTATTATATGAATAAAACTTAAAATTGTCAATTATAGTAAATTACTTAGTATTAGTAATGTTTGATCAATGTTGAATTCAATTTGAAATTGCTCTTGTATATTTTCTTATATATCCTAGTTTTATATTACATTAATTTTATCTTATATTTCCTTCCTAAAAAAAACAAATGCTATATAATATTTTTGTTTATTTTACTTTTTATTATTATATAACTTTCTACAATTTTTAAATTTTGTTTTACAAAAATATCATATTAATTTGATTTAATGTAATTTATATTTTATTATTTTCAAATTAAGCATAACCTTATGAAATGAATTTTTACTTTAATTTAACTTTGTATTTGCACTATAATTTTAGTTTTATTTATTGTTTTCTATAAAAAGTATTGCTTATATTCGTTTTTTTCATCGGGAATCCAACTCACCAGTCCTAATTTCTTTGTCTTTGTTGAGTACCAAAAGTTCAGCGTAAATCGATATACAAGTAAAGAAATTTGTAAGAATTTTTCATGTAGCGATATCACTAGTAACATAAAAATTGTAAATAATTAATTTAAAGCAATAATTCGAAAAGACTCGGATTATTCATGAAAGTTAAATACAAAGTACTTGAAGTGAAATGCATAGCGATGTATTTTTCTTGTTCTTCCTTATGGCCAGTAACAACAATATCATATGGTACTATTCAATGAGTTTAAATAAGATAAAAGAATGAATCCAGAAATTTTCAGATTAGTTGTTAATATTCAAATGACTATTCTTAACCGGAAGTTGTTTGCACAGACAAGATTCTTAAATGGTTTTCATTCTTGAATCTCCAATGACCTTTCTTAATATAAAATAAAACGTTAATGCCCAGCATTGTATTAATTTACATTACGACACTGATAAATTTTCTGAATTTAGCTAAAAGTACAAAACTTAAATACAATTAGCTAATAATACAAAACTTAACTTTTTTGACAATATTATCACCAATAAGTAGCTTATAGCCATAAGCATTTTATAACAGCAATGTTATAATCAATCAGTCGGTCAGTAGATCGTGGATCTCTCTGCTATTGCAAGTAAAACCTATAAACTTATTTGACTACATTGGTATACAAAACATATATAACAAAGTTTTTTGTTTCATAAGATTTTCTAACAAAGCTGCAAAATTCTATTAATTAACTTAAAAAATATGTATGAATAATTTAACCGCTTTGTACTGCACTAAATTATAGTCCCAAATGATAATCTCGAATTTTTTTGTAACAGCTAGTATTTCATTTTTCGGGCAAAGCATCTTCTAAGTACAATTAAATATACGAGCCTATACGAAAATATGTAAAGCAGTTTCATATTATTCGTATTTTGCCTTAGGGCATCTGAACGTGGTGGATGAGTTAATGTTATTCGATGTAAATGTATTGTGCACTTTCTATTTATTTTAATAACAATGCTATCACAAATAGTGACTTATTCTATATTATCTATTTTTATTATGTTAATTCAATATAAAATTCATGATTCATAAAATCTATGTACAAGTATCTATATCAATAATTTGATACATCAAGGATATTTTAATAATATTAATATTAAAGCAAGAAAATAAACTAAAAATCTGAAGAGTTTTTAATTTTCTCTTTTCTACAATGAAAGATTTTTAATTTTAATTATATCTAATTTAATGTTTATTAAAATTCATTATTTAAATTATAAAATTTCATTACTTCAATTACGAAACCCTATATATTTTAATATCAATATTAATATAATTATTTACATGCATTCTATTAACACGATTACAATAAAAAATATATATATATATATTATTCATTATTTGAAAGACAATTATGATACGTATAGAATACTACTTAATAGCAAAAATACTGAAAAAAAGAAATATTTATGTATTTTTAATTTCTTATTGTTCATTACAAGAACAACTGTGCCAAATTTATATTCTTCCATAAGTATATTAATTACCTGAAATATATTTATAACAGTTCTTGAAATTTAAAAGAAATTCAAAAAAAGAAAATTTTTCAAAATACTGTTTGTTATAATTCAATTTATATAACTTATTAAATTACAAAAGAATTTGAAAAAGCTGCATACAATTTATTTTTATTAATAAATAATATATTAATTTATTTACGTCGATAGAACTCATGTGGAAACAAAGTTGTTAAAAATATTTATTTTGAACATTCCTATTGTAGAATACATAATACTATAACTCTGTGCAGTTTAAAAATAACAATAAAAAAAAAATAAAAAAACTCAGTAAAACACATTACAGCGTAGATAAATTAAACATTACAATCAAATCCTTATAGTATTCGATAATTATACAAAATTTAATTATGAATTTACAAATTACAATTTTTAAGTAATCTATATATAAATGTATTGATAATTAATAAAGCAATTGTAATGAAGTAACCTATAATTTACGGTATTAACTTAATTATTAAAGATTATCATATAAATACAAATTTAATAAAATATAAATCATTGAATGTAACACTCATTGAACTTCTGAATTATACATACTTCTATAATATATAAGGAATTTCTGTAAAAATTGATTTAAATTAATTTAACTTATTATGTCGATTTTCTTATCTCATAATTTAGATATTAAATATGTAAATATAATTGAAAACGATATTAGAAAAATTTTACATATTTGTTATCAAATTATTAATATTTTAAAGTACTTATCTCACTTTTAAATTTCTAAACGTCTATAAAACTTTTATAATAATTTTTTCCACGATTATACTAGCTATATAAAAATATCATATATTAAACAATAATTCTGTAAATATTTTATATTCAAAATCTAATTCAAATACATACATGATTAACATATAAAAAATTGATGTTTCATAAATCCGTGAATACATTATTTATAATAATTTGAAATAAAATTGAACTAAATTGTAGTTACTTTTAATGAAACTATTCAGTCAGATTAATTATTTTTTAAATTAATTTGAATGTTTGAAAGCAAAATTGAATTTAAATGGAATTCATTTTATCGTAGTAATTTATTCAAGATTTCGATTAAAATTATTCTTACATTTATTTTAATACAACATATTGTTTAGATAAATGTGAATTATTTTGTTTAGATATAAATTATATCTGTACTTTTATCATGTTAGTTTTTAATCCATAAATTTAAAAAATTAAGATAATAACAATAAAATACTAATAATTATAATACATTTTCTGTTGATAATATTATTAATATGGATTTCATAGTATTGTACGTTTCATTACAGCGTGAATTGTACTTACACATACTAGGATTTTTTAATTTTGTCTTTTCTATTGCTATAAATAAGAAAATTAATATATTTTTCGACAATTACAAATTAATTAATTTCTTTTTGCATATACCTTTAAGCGAAATGCGCATGTTGTATATAAGCCACTAACGAGGAAATATGTTTTTATTATAATAATAATATATAATATATAATTAATATTAATTATCATTCGCAATAATAATTAATACAATAATAATTAATAAACATATTATATATCAAAATTAAGTTCAATATCTCTCCCCACATATTTTACAAAAACCATATGAAAGACGGAACAATATGAAAAGATTATCTTTATTAATGTACATGAGATATAATGAATAATAGAATTACTATTTCTACTGAATTAGAAATTTATTTAAATTTCTTATGTTATTTAAGTTATCAGTATTATTTAATTTAATTCTCTTCAAGGTATAGAGCTATATTTTATGTTTTATATTTAATTTTAGAAGAAAAATTCTTATTATTTTTTTTAATATTTCTCTCTTTATCTCCATCTATATATTCTCACTTTCAATCATACTAGAGTATTTTATGAATAAAATTTGTTAGAAATACAATGTTTTATTATATACGAATGTCAGCATTCAAGAAAATTTTTTTATCTAAAACACTAACTATGAATACAATTTACTTCTTCTATTACATCATTGATATAGATTACTACTTTATTAATTATTTAATTATATAAGTATATACTGTAATTATTAATAAAAACATTAATTTAAATATTAATTAAATCTATTTTTCTGATTTTTATATTTATCAATCTTGCATCATATCATAAAAAGTTATTTGGTTAATTTTAGCTAGTGAATTACAAATCTTATACAAATAAATTTTGACTTTTTTAACCCTAATTATATTTATCAGATAATAGTAAAAATTTATATTATAATAGTTATAAACTATTTTTAAACATGATTCTCATCGATATAAAAAAATTTGAATTATATTGCTTAAATAAATTAACGTTAATATAAATAAATATATTATTTTTAAATATGTTTCTATATTCTTAAATTAAAGATGTATATAGCTAAAAATAACATAAGGAAGATCCTAGAATAAATCTTTCTAGCAATGCAGAAGAGACAAACTAATGATAAAAAAAGAAATGTTTGGAAATTGCAAATATAAAAATAACTTTGTATACAAAGCGCAGCAATGTTATCGCTTAAAAAAATAATAACATTTGAAAATGTGTTCCGTTGTGTCTTAAAAGTAAGATAAAAAAAGATGAAAAATAATTTTTTTTTGAGAAAAAAGTTCCTTACACTATAAGAGTAAGATATGAATGCACGGTAATTAGCAGAAATTCGATATATATGGTGGTATTAAACAAAGGTCTCATCCACACAAAAGACGCGCTTATACATATAAATTTTATATATTCTATTTTATATATATATGCTCACTTTAATCTATACAAGTAACTCTAAAGCAACTAATAGAAAATGTAACTTTTCAATTTAACAAAAAAATTGAATAAATTATTCATATCATAGATAAGCCACATAGAGTAGAAAAACTAAACTAGTATGAGACAAGCACTTTCCAAAAAAAATAGAGAATCCAGTAAAACTTAGAATCCAAAGTTAGTCACATTTCTTTAACTATATTTAAGATTACGAAGGATACGAATAGTGTTATACTTTCCTTGAAGTAAACCCATGGATTATCTGGTATTTCGACAATGGCAATTCTCTTGATGTAACCGTATGCATTAACTATTGTGATATGGAAAAAATAAACAAATATACTACACATAGTTTAAATTTTATTGTGTATCTGAGTGTCGAAATTAGAACTGAGTAATTTATATAATTATAATTAAAATAATATATAGTTAGTTAAAATAAAATAGTTTATTTTTATAACCCTTTGAGGCTTATAAAGTTTATAAATTAAAAAATTATGAAGAAAACAGAAATAATGTTTAAATTATACGTAATTTAAATTATATTATTTTATATCAAAAAAGTATTAATAAGATTTTAATTCAAAGAGAAAGCCTTTACTTTTTTACTTTAATATATATATTCAATTATATAATGAAATATACAAGAATATAATTTAACAATTACTTGTATTTATAGAATAATGAAAATTAAGTGGGTTTTTGTATACGTATTTATATGTGCAGTAATTTAAATGTACATTCACATTATGTAAGATATACAATACTACTTTGTACTGTACTATATATTTAAAAACGATAGTGGTGAGCAAGTAGCGTCGGTAACTTGTATCAAATGAAAAAATGGACTCGAAACTTTCTTTTTCTTTTGTCACCATCGAACGATTCATCGTGGGATTTCAGATAAAGTTTTCGAGTGAAAAAGTTCGTCTTTTACCCAAGAGAAATGTGAAAAATCTCAATATCACAAAGAAGAAAACGACTTCTCTATCTATTCCTTTTCGTCTTCTTATTCTCAATCTCCCCTTTCATCCTTAACCACTGAAGTAGATGACTTGATTACTTTTTTCTATTTTTCTTTTCCAGTCAATTTTGCTATTTCTGTCATTATCTTTCTTTCATTTTTTCTTTCTTGATCTCATTCTCGATATCTAGAACCCTGTATTTCTAATCTGCTTAAATTTTCTTATAATGCAAGCTTTTTCATCGATTTATTTACTGGTATCAGAAAAAAGTAAGAAATTTGCAACATTTATTAAAATTGACAAAAATGTACTACATACAAATAATATCTGTAACTTTTTATATTATGCTATTCAAATTTATAAAATAGTCAAGAATTATGTAATTTTATATATTTATAAAATATTTTATTTCAAATTATAAGAATTAAGATTTTACAAAAATTTTTCGAAATTTACAAAGTATCTCAATTTTTTTAAAATATCGATTTTTTCTATGAAAAATTATGAAAATTATTAATAACATAACTTTATATAATTTATAATGTCTTATAAAAAATATTATAAGTCTAATCGATTATTTTATAATAAAGCTATATATATATATATATATATATATATATATATATATATAAGAAATAATAAATTACGTATAACTAAATAATAATTATAATTAAAATTGTTTTTCATTAGTGAGTATCTAGTAATATATAGAATAAATTTTAATAATATACTTTATTCATAATATAAAATTCTTTTAAATTATTTATATAAGTATAACATTTTTATATAGTATTTATACGATTTATAAAATTTGCAATGATACGTTTATATGTGCATATATATGGGTGTATATATAAATTTAATAATACTTTAATTTATTCTGATCAAATGAGATTACAATAATTTTCATAACTATAATATTTTAAAGCAAAATAAAAAAATAAATATCTTTATTGATTAAGGTTAAATTAAATTTCTAAGAAAGAAGATTAAGAAATGAAAAAATCGAGCTAATAATTTTCATCTATTAAAGGAAAAACTAACACCTGCACATGATTCAGCACTTCTTACAATTGATTAAAAGTAGTTTAATTATGAAAAACATCAAAAAGCAAAATTTTTCCTTGCTTCATTTATTTTTTTCTATTTTCTCTTCATATCAGTTTTGATTTAATACTTAAATTACTTACCTTAAATTATTATACATTATTTCTAATAAATTCATGCAAACTTTCTTGTTTTACGATATATTGAAAAATTAAAAAAGTTAATTATTTTTCTATTTCTGTAAGTATTAATAAAAATTCTAAAAATATGAATTAATTGTATGCGTTTAATAATTTTTCGAATTCTCTTATAATTACTCGCTCAGATATTGACTTTAGATCTTATCGTTCCCTATTCTAATTTTAACGTTCACAATAATTTCTTCTCATATGAAATATAACTAGCTCACTTCCTCATTAACAATAATACAAACTTTATCGAAAAATTATTCGGATTTCCTGACATAGTACCGTATAAAGATTTTTTTGACAAACGCCCCCCCTTAAATCAGTTAGATGTTTTCGGATACCCATTAAAATTTTCTTTTGTCTATAACGAAAGTTCTCTGTTTTTAATGTTTAAACTAATTATTGTATTAATTTATATCATTTTTATTTTATTATTATTGATACATAAGTGCAGGTTATCTTCATCATAATGAAACATAATTCTTTATGATCCCTTTTGCACATTTTACGATCAAAATATAAAATACTATTAATATTATAAAAATACAAGGATACTGCATTAGAGTATTTAGAAAATGTTATTCTATATATTATTCCAGACCTGCATAATATCATACATAATGTAAAAATTTTTAATACTATAATAGTGTTTTTATCATTATTGTGTAAAAGTCATCGCATATCATATTTCAATTTTTAGTACCATCTAAAAACTTAGAACACTTTTTAATAAGACCGTAAACTATTCTCTAAGAATTTCTAATAAATTAATGTAGAATTTTAGCATTATATGTTTATTAATACTATGTATTGGATTAAATATGAAAATCTGGATTTATAAACCGTTCGTATCAAAATTTGACCTTAAAATTCGTTTTTTTACTGTGATTGTATTTATTTAAAATTTACTTATAAAATATAATTTTAAAAAATTTTATTATGTCAACAAATACTTATATTTATATCGGAAATTTTCATTTTTGTTCTATAATTTTAATTAATTCTTCTTTAAAGAATTATTATTTCTTATTGTCTTATATTTTAAGAAAGAAAAATAATAAGAAATTTTTCTTCAAATAAAGCTTCTATGTATATGTCAGAGTACATTTATTTATATTTCACTTTTCTATATTTCATTTATCGTTCAAGGAACCTATGTAAACGTTTTCCAATCTAACACAGATTAGTAAGTTATACAGATCAAAATAAGATTTTTACATTCTTCTGCAAGCTGGAAAAAGCACTTTCTTTTAGTATTAAAAGTAAAAAGATACGAACGGTATATTCATAATTAATTTTATGAAAAATATTTGAAAAATCTATTGATCTAAGTATAATTAAAATTATACTATAATTCAAATAGATAAATATTTATCAATAAATAAAACCGATATCTTGCCATAATAAATAAATTGATTCTTATTTTTTCTATTTGTATTATTTTTTTCGCTTTTTGTCTTTTCTATCAGCTAAATTATTACTTTCGTTGCTCTGAATTCATTTGCTACTGACCATATTTTAACCAATTATTAAATAAACGATTATTCTACTCTTCTTTTCATTGCTTTTTTTAGTATCATGTTTGTGAAAATATATAAAAATGTATTTTGTGATTTATACATAAAAATTAAAACGAAAACTATGAAAACAAAAATTTTTTATATTCATTTTGATTTTTTAAGAGAATCTTTTAATGTTATAATAAATAAATGCAAGATTTTAAATTTTAGTACTTAAAACTAATAATTAATATATTTATTTTTAATACTCATACTGTAAAAATAAAATATTAGACAATTGTATAAAGTTTGAACGATAAAGATTTACATTGGTTTATTAATTTTTTCAATACAGTGTTTTCCTTACCTATAATAATGTTTAGATTAAAAATTACTAAATTATAAATAATTATAATTAAAACCAATAATTAAATGACAATTTTTATTCAATTTTCTATTTAATCAATTAATTATTAGTATTGGTAGGATAGTCTAATACGAGATGTTAAATAGAGTCACATAATGTTCATAATAGTTGGAAATTCAGATAAAATAAAGTGACAAGTTAGTAAGATTTTATATGTACTTATTAATTCTTATTATTGTTTCACTGATTTTTTCTAAAACTTTAAATCATATGACATTATACGTATTTTTAGTTACTATAATTTCGAATTACTAGATTTAATGAATAAACCAGGATTCATAATTCATATTTCATGTAATAGATATAAAATTTTCCAGCTAGAAAATGTATATATATTTATTTTATTATATCATATTAAATATTATTATATTCTGTTTTCATTTTTTTGTCTATAAATAATTTTTTCTTAGGCATTATTCATTTTATTTATATTTTGTGTTATTTTAGAATTTTTAATTACTATCACTTTATTTGAATAAAAATAATTAATTAATTTATAATAGAAAGAAAACTTAAACAAAAGTTACTTTTTTAATAATCAGAAGAGAAAAATTTCTTTTTGCACTTATATATATTGGCACAATAATTACTATCATAACGGAATAATAGTACCGAATGACAAGGTGAATTGAGCGACATTCCTTTTTCTGCGATATTTTTCTATAGTATTTAACCAGATTTATCTTTCTTACATAATTGAAAACCTCCGTATAAATTGTGCTGTACAATCCAGAACTGAAAGTAATAAATTGATTATCCTTTATTTGAACTGAATAAATACTATATTGAGTATGATTTTCGAGATATAATGATTTTCGGGACTATGCAGAAAGCATTTTTAATTTATGAGGTAAACGTGGTGACATCTTTTGTTATCACTTTTACCTTTCGAAAAATACAATAAATAAATAGAAGAACTATTATTTTCTAGTCCAATATTTAAAAACATCCTTAGAAATCTCAGCATTTATTCTGATAATCTGCAAATAATTTTTGCAATATTACCTTCATTTTATTGTTAGCGCTACAATCACTACTGGTTCTAATTAACAAGATTAAATCAGCCTTTACTGATAATATCTTGAAACAACTATTTCATTTTTATTCATTTTTAAAACTATATTCCAATATATACTATTTTTATATCTAGTCTATCTTTATGGTTAATAAAGTTATCTATTCCACAACTTTAATTGAATAGAGATTGAAAAAATATATGGTACCCATGAATAAAACCTTGATAATGCAGTTCTTACAAATTCATTATATTACTAAAAAGCAATATATTTTTTCATATTTTATTTAATATCTTCATTAAATAAATTATATTTGTAAATCCTTGTATAAATAAATAAATTATGAGCATTGATCGCATAGACCTAACTCTTTTTATTGGTATAATATATTGGTAATAATATTTATATAATATCATTTATCAAAATAATGTCAAAACTTATACATGCACATGACTTGATATATCTTATTATTGTTCAATAACATAATTTTAAAAATTGAAAAATAACATCTAATGATTTCTAATATTTCTCTAGTATCTCAATCAATAGAATACTTATTTTGAAAATATATGATCTCATTCATGCTATTAAATTTTATTTTTATGTTCAATGTAATATAAATTAAATCGATATATAATATCAAATAATATAATATTTATATAAAAACTGAATAGTGGATTTTAAACTAAAATGAAAAGATTAAAATGATGCAAAATATTTAAAAATATTTTGTACCACGTTATTTTTAAACTTAAATATATTAAATTTTATTAATTTGATGATATTAAAATGACCATGTTTTAAATTTATGTATATTTTTTTAATCTTTCCAACATATTTATCTTACAATTCTCACATAACTTTATTAAGCCTTTACAAAATTCTTGTTTTTTGAATACATAAAAAACGTATTTGAACATTTTTATCTTAGTATTAAAATTTTGAATTATCGATATATAAACTTACATGTAATTATAATAAATAATACTTTGTAAAGTCTCAAATCATCTAAAGAAAATAAGAAGATTATAACTGGATAATATCTCATCGGCATTGCTTCAATTTTTGCGGAATCAACTATTTAAATTGATAGACTTTGAAAAAATATAAGATGTATTATTAAGTTCATAATGCATAATGAATGTTAACTATAATTTTTTTTATTTTATTTTATTTAAATGTATAAATACCTTAAAACACAGAACATTAAGACGTTCTGAAACATTCATATTTATTAATAAAAAAATATAATAGAATTAAAGATACAACAATAAACTTACTTATAAACGGAACCAAATTAATTCTTGAGATCATAAAATTTGGTACATTTAACTAGATTTGAAAAATAAGAGTTTACCTGCAAATAAAATTAATATACCAAAGTACGATAACAAATATTATATAATATACTTACTAAATCAACTACAAATACATTAATCCCAAATGCTAACGATCCTTTAACACCTATTCTTGTTCATGTTATTACTTAGTATAACAGAAGAGAATATCCTGCTCGCACTTGAGTTGACGATTCACTTCATTTCACTGAAAGTGGTTTATAAGTCCGCTATAATCGATTATCTCGGTGACGTGACTAAAAAGACTTGAAAGATCGACGAGTTTTCTTATCTTTCAAAGTGCGAGTTTCTAGGTTTTGATTTGCTCTCTCTGTACAACTAAAGATCTTGTATAATTTAATTCTATAATAATTTTATTTCATTTTTTATGTAAATTACGAGAAATATTTACTTTTTTATACTTAAATTAATGTGAATCATTACAAATGCCAAAACATTATATCGCAAATTTTATTGATTATATTTTCCAGAAGTTCATCTGACACCTATTAAAGCTCATAATAATATATTATAAAATATATACACAAAAAATTTATAAATTATATAGTAACAACCTTTACAGATGTTTAATTATAAAATTAAATTCTATTAAATATTTGCATAAAATCATATTTAATTGTTATATATATTTCTAATAAATGAAATAATTTTTCTTCCTTTTTTATATGATTAAATTTATGTTTAAATTTTTATATAAAAATAACAATGAGTAATTTAAAAAAAAACACTTAATTCAAAATCAATGAAAATTTTAAAAATATTTTGTTTTATCAAAATGAATTGACAAAAAATCCAACAGAAGAACTTTAAACTGAAAGTTTAAACGTATTAATTAATATGGAAACTCTTTTCTTTATAACCATATACTATCTGTGAATCATAATTCTATGCAGTCTTATTTATGAAAATACATCCACTTATATTCGCAAAGAATGGCCTGGCGATAATAAATAATAGCAAAGTGAAATCTTTACTTAATCATATAATTGTATATTCACTACATAAATATACATTTACGATCATAATTTCTGATATTTACATATAAATATAGACCTTTTTCTCTTTATATTAAATTTACGTACATGTTTCAGAAGAGGTAAACTATTATTATTAAATATTATAATATTAAAAAATATAATATAAAAAATTATTTTTCTTTTGATCTTAAGGTAACTAAAAATTTATTAGGTATTATATTATCAAATAATCATTTGTAACTACAACAGTAAATTAATTATTACTTCTTAATATTACATCATTTCTTATATTATTTTAAATTTATTTTGTTTTTACATGAATATATTTACTTGCAAATATTGAATGTAACGGAGTCTGATTTTAAATTATTCTTTACCTTAGATTAGTTGGTCATCTTTATATTAATGTTTCCAGAATAGTGAAACGTCTTATCTACTGTATGATGTTGACGACATGATCGTTATTGCTGAATTGACACTAGGTTGATGTATATATGTACAGTCACATAAACAGTGGAATTTAAATAGTAGTATAACTCGAGAGAGAATTGGAATTATATATGAATTGATAAACAGAGGCAAGGAAAATAAATATACATTTTAATTATTAAATAGAGCAAATAAAAGTTATATATATACTTAATATTTATCTTATGTTTTATTTTATATATGTAACATAAAATACATAAATTCAACATTTTCGGTTTAATTTTTTTTAAGTAAAAAAATTTATTAAAAGTTTATTATTTATACATCTGTATATATATATAAACTATAATTGCAATAAATTCTGTGTGATACAAATTAAAGTTTTATGTACTTCAATTTTGCTTCATCCAAAATTCTTTAGTATATACTTTTATCGATTTGACAAAATTTATCAAAACAAAATTTTAATTTCTATATTTAATTTAAAAAAAACTTTAAGTATGTATTATTTATTTAACAATTTTAATTTCTTAAAAGTCGAAAAATAATGTTAACAATACCTGTAATCTTCTAAATAATAAGAAATGTAAAATAATTTTTAATATATTTTTTATGAAAATATTTTTTTATTATAAGATAAAATAATATTTATATAAGTATGAATTTTATGTAACATCATTAATATTTATTTTCTTTGAGAATTGTGTGTCATACGAAATGAGTAATAAAAAATGATTTTTTAATTAAAAAGAATTGACTTTTTCTCTTATTTTAATATAATTTATAAAAAAATTATTTTATTCATAATACAAAAAAATAACTAATACTAAAAAAAAGTTTATATTGTAAAAAATATTATACGATTAAAATATAGTTTATGAAACTCATGTTATTTTTAAATTTATCTTTATACAACTTAAATAAATTAAATAAGATTAGTATTAACTAGTTTCTTTTGTTGAATAAATATTTTATTAATATAATGTTAACTTACCGAGATCTATTTTGATAATCCTATCACGATTCATCGAACTCTCACTCTCTCTTCTTTCTTTTTCTTTCCTTCACTTTTTTGTTACTTAAACAATAGCTTTTCTCTCATTAATTATTTTTGTAAAGGTTTTGAACATAACTATGACATATCCGATTACACATTTGATATATGTATTTATATATATATATATATATATATATCTCGTATTCTTTGTATTTCATATATGTATAGTTAAAAAGAAGAAAAGAAAAATATGTTATAAAAACGCTAAATCGATTATCAATTTTTTTACTCTAGGGTTTTTATATTTTATCTTAAAAATTTAAGTTAATATTTTTCAATTTGTAAATGAACATTTATTTGTAAAATATTTTCGGTTAAATTATTTAGTTATTTAAGAAATGATAAAAATATAATTTCGTTTCCTTATTTGAATTGCTCTAATGAATACGTTTATAATATACTAAAAGTACGTAATAAGAAAGATTTGTTACATTATATAATACGAATTTTATAATTTTGTAATCATTTTAATAACTGAATATAATTTTTAAAAAAATTAATTTTATATTCAAGTTTTTAATTATATTATTAATAAAGTTTTTCATAACCGAAAAATATTTTATTAAAGTTAAAAGAATTTCATTTTCTTTTATTAACTATTGTATACATAATTTAATAGTTGATGATAAAATAAAACATTTAATCAAGTTGATTGTTATATAATAGTTTAATTTTTGGTAAATTTATTCAAGTTTGTTACATTTGTTAAAATTATTTCATATGTAACTAATACATGTGTTACATAATTTGGTTATAAAAAATGTATGCATATTAATTAAAAATGATAATTGTAATTTCACTTTCTTCAAAAATAAATATTATATTTTAATAAGTTACATAAATTCTCATATATGTAAATTAAAATTTACATTTTTTATTCTATATATAAAAATGAATAAAGCTATATATTAAATTTAATAAATCGTTTCAGATACCAATAAGAGAATAAAATTAAATAAGAGAGTTAGAAATTGAATAAAAAATAAAGATAATATTTGAATATGATAAAAACAAGAAAATAAATAAATGAAGAATTTTTATACTTTTGCTTAATAACTAATAATTTAGACACCTTTTTAGAAATTATTTAGTACATATTATTCCCCGCAATCAACCTATGTATTTTTAAATTTCAATTTATTTCATTTATTGAAGGATACTTATTAAAAAATTATGAAAGTGGATGATAGTAACATGTCCGATAACTCACAGATAGAATACATTTCTACATCTAATTTTTCGTCGGCATTGCATGAATCAATTCTTCAGTAAATTAATATAATCATTTCAAATAAGATACTTTTAAAATTTGAAATTAAAATACTTCAATTTATGCAAGCAATAATAATTTTTTTATAAAATGATTATCTTTGATTAAAATAACAGAAGATCTAAATGCGATAGTGAGGAAACCATTTATATTAAAAATATGCTCGTATATTGTCATTATTTGAAATGGGTTTATTACAAATGAATAATACTTGTCTTAGAGTATTTTTATATATTTATATGATGATTTTTTTCATGCTGTATGCTTAATATTTTTTCTTAACTTAGTCCAAAAATAATATCCAAAAAATATTTTAAAATATTATTTTTGAATATTTAGATAATATCTAGAAAAAATTTGCATTAATTTATGACTATAAAGATTTTAGGATCCATTACTGTATTACAAATCAAATAACTATGAATCTCATACGTCGAAAAATTTTATGATATTGTTATACTTCCTAATAATAAAATAATAGTAATAATAAAATAAATAATATATAATATAAAAATATATTATATTTCAATTTAAATTGAAGATTTTAGTTGTTCTTTTAGTTAGTATTTTATTAGATATTTTTATTATTTTACATTTAACTTATTTAATATATCGGTAATAAATAGAGATTAAATAAATCAATAACTTATTGAAGTACTAGCATACTTATAATTTGTTGTAACAAATTTACGAATATGTTACTTTTGCATCATATTCCATAAATATAACATATAAAAATTATTTTCAAATACTATATACTTAAAATCTAATCAAATTATCAATACTCAAATACAGGTAGTTTTTTATTAATAATATCCATATATGTATAAATTTTTAGTCTAATAGAGTTTAATCAGATCCTGTTAATGCTTTTAGTGTCATAACTTACACTATATACTCAGTATGCGTCATAATAATACGAAATATTTTGTAATAATTCCCAATTTTCTTTATTTAATTTAACTTCGGAAAAAACTTCATGCTTACTTCCTTGAGCACATCTATTCTTATTATTCAGATATATGCATAAAAAGGCGATATTTCCTTAATATTGAGGAAGAAATAGTACTAGAAAAAAAAGAAAACAGTATTTTTAATTTTCTTTTAAAGGTAAAACTTAGAAAAGCAATAATCAAATGCCAATGATTAAAAATTCTTAATTAGTATCTTAATATTATATCAACGGTTTACTGATACAAATACAAAAGACAATATTTAAAAAATTCAATAAAATAAATTATTGAGCAACTAAGTCAATATAATAATCTTCTAGGTTAAAATATATATGTAAAGAACAATCCTAGTTAATAACAAAAAATTAATTTTAAATTTCACACTCGCAAGTGATAATATATACAGAATTATGAACTGCATTGACATTTAATTCAAAATATATATATCGGAATCAATTATAACGATTATTTATATAAAATGTCAACTATATCTGAAATATATAACTATTATTTTAATATTTTAGCAATTATAAATGGCATATTTCTTAATTTAAGTAAAAATATTTGAAAAAGTAAATCTATATTATAAATGTAATTAATTCTGAAAATGTGCTGTAAAGTAATACGATCAATGATAAAGTTTAATAATTTCTTAAATCAACTAATTTAAAAACAGCTAATATGAAATGCTGAATTTATAATACTTTCTCCAATTTCTATTGTTGATACTAATAGAAATTTTCAATACTCTTAATAGACTAGTTTAGATATAGTTATAAGAGAGTTGCATTTGCATAATATGTCGATTACATTTTTACCTGTTACTAATCAATACTCTTGTATATACTTTCGTATAAGCATATTAATAAATTAAATATAGTACATTATTTATTCAGGACAAAGATCATAAAATACAAAAAAGTTTGACTACTTATAAATGATAGAGTCAATATCAATCACTCTAAAATATGCATATTTATGTATCCGCGGTATAATTAAATGAATGGCAATATATTATAAAATAATATGTATAAGCAAACGAATATTCATTACTCTCATTTGCTACTGCGAGAAATAGCTGCTAATAGTATATTTTATGTAATACATGTATATTTTATGTTCCAAAACAATAGAAAGTGATTAAGTTATATTCGAATGCATGTATTGCCATTTTGAATCTAATTATAAAATAATAATACGAAATTAATTATCTGTATTATATTGAAGTGATTATTATCCTTAAACTTATTTATTTTTCTTATATTAAAATCCTCGATAATTTTTCATTTGCTTAAAATTTATATTGATTTAAATAATAGAAATTATGGATGTAAATGAAAATATTGCTTTTATTTTGTGAATTCTAAGTTTTAATTTAAAATATACCGATTTGAATTGGAATTTAATATATTTAGTTGTGTGAAAGTTCATATATATTTCAAAAACCTTATAATAATATGGACTAATAGTTATATGATTTATTTTTGTTTCTAAATTTAATTAAGTTAAATAATATTCTTAAATTGAATTGTATTTAGATTTGTCTTATAATATTGCATCAATTTTGAAAATAATTTTATAATAATCATAAATATGAAGTGATTTTGATTTTAATAAAAGAACGTAACAATATTAATATAGATAAACTAATTATAAAAGAAATTTTTAATTAAGAAAATTTCATCAAATTAATTGTATGTTCAAATAAGGACTGTAGCTCGAGAGAAGAAAACGAAGGGGCATAATTTCATATCTTTTCTTTTACAAAGAAGATAATTGAAAAAAATAGCTATTTACATTAAAAAAATTATCAAATATAATTAATAGTAATAAACTAAAGTTGATGATCGAAGCATAATAAATTTTAAGTAAAATTCAGAACATTTTTTTCGTTGCAAAAAACAAATTTTATATAGTATTTTATTAGAATAAAATACATGAAATAATGTACTATCTATTATAAATTATTTAATATAATGTTTACCATAAAATAAGATTTGCTGTTTATAAAAGTATACATTAAAATTATATTTAAATAAAAAAAATTCAATACTTCTTTAAATATTAATTTATATTTATATATTTTTGTATTTTACATAAATATAATATTCTATAGTAAGTTTTAAATAAATTCTAAAAATTAAAAAATTTAATTTGTATTAAGTGTAAATAATTTCATATCTATCTTATTACCAATAATTTACGTAGATTTAGCGAAAAAAGAGATGATATAGTTTTTTTAATAAATTAGAAATACAATAAAATTAGGTATCACTAAAAAGAGTGGATAAGGTCAACGACTAAAATATTATTCTATTTTCCATCAGTAATTTTATCGATCAATAATGCCAATAATTGTATTTCCATAAACTACGATTATTAGATAAACCAGGTAGAATTATATATCAATGCATAATTATCAGAGAAAAAAAATAATGAATAATAAATTTTATAAATTTAATGAAAATTATTTTTTATATAATAATATAAAATTATATTTATATGAACAAAAATTAATTGAATCTAGTGAATTTAAGACTAATATATAAGTATAGTGGATTTTCATTGATGTATGTGTACTTTCGCATAATTGGAAAATTATTTTAATGGTGAAAACATGTATTAAAATCGTATTAAAAGAATAATTTGATACAAACGTTAAAAAAATATAATAATAAATTAAATTCATATAAATACTTTTATTCTCGCTAAATATTATAGAAAATTTTTGTATTTATAACTTTTATCTAGAATATGTTTTTTGTATATATAGTTGGCACAAGGAATAGCGGTGGTAAGAATTATCCAGTGATCGTCTTCCTTCATGGTGAAAGTTATGAGTGGAACAGCGGAAATCCGTACGACGGGAGTGTATTAGCAAGTTATGGTGGACTCGTTGTTGTCACGGTCAATTATAGACTTGGAATTTTAGGTAAGTTTAATAATACTTTCAAATGTATATTCTTAAAAATATGAATACATTTTCATATTAGATCTTAACTATATAATTTGCTTAAAAAAATATATTTTAATCAATCCAAATACTAAGACTGAATACAAATTTATTTAAATTCAATAATAAGAAAAATTTGATTAAATAATTTTACTAATAAAATAATAGTACTACAAATAAAAATAATCAATAATCATAATGTAAATTCTCTCAAATAATTACATCAAATTCTAATTTAAATAAGTAAATTTAAAAAATTTAGTCTTCGTTTGTTATTATTTAATATTGAAAGAGTTCCAATTTTTTATATAAAATTGCATACGCTTAAACTAAAAAAAAGCAAATTAAAAAATATAAACTCCATTTCTATAAAAATTGTTTTTATTTATTAATTAATAAAGTTACTTCTATAACACTTTACTCTATAATTGAGCAATTCCTTCAATGCTGCACTCATATACGCTATCTCTTTAACTTTCATCAGTTTCCTTGTTGTCTATGGTTCTCTTTCGTATCTACTAGGTAATTCAATTGATATTCTCCATGATTTACACATAGATTCAATAACATTGATAAAAAATGTTATCGTTTGAATTTAATTTAAATATAAATACCATGATTAAGGACAATTATTTATTATTAGATGCCTAAAATTATTTACACAAATTTAAAAGACAAAAATGTAATAAAATTATAATTACAAACATAAATAATCTAATACTTACATATATATATATTTTATAATATATATAATTTTATAATATATTTTATTTATTTTTACTTGATTATAATCAATTATATTTCAGAATTGCAATTAGATCAATAAAAACAGAATAATTATTATCTAATCATATATATAATAAATTATAAAGTAGTTAATGGTAAAATATATAAAGATGAAAAAAGGTAAGAGTAAAACTAAAAAAAAGCTCGAAAAAATTTTAGATCCAAAGTTACTCTTTTATAACTATTGAGTAGTTATGATAACCATAGCAACCAAATCTAATAAAAAAACTCATTACAATTCGAACCTTTCGTTTCAGTAAATTAAAATTCTAAGGTATTCCTGCTCTCTAGTTTGCTAATTCTTTCTCTCTATTTCACAACTTTCCAGGAATTTATGAACTTGCACATAAATATTAATTTATAGAATTATATAAATAATTTGCTAATAAATAAAAATAATAAACTTTTTAAATAAAATAATAAAATTAAAATAATAACTATAAAACTGTTATAATACGAAAGAAAATTTAATAAATAACTTGACTAATATCATTCAGATAGTTATTACCCAAAAATGTAATTGAAAAATATATCATATTCTTCTTTTATACATTTATGTTATTATTTCTTTATTAGTAGCAGTTTAGTTATACATACTTTATTTTAATAAACAAAAGCAATAAGTATACATAAAAAAATATGAGATAATAAATAATTTTTATATGTAAAAATATTTATATATGATATCACTATAATAATACTTAATTTAGTAATACTATTAAATAATGAGGTTTTTTTGTTAAATGTCTACCCTATCATACGTAGCTGCATATTATAGAAAAATAATCTTCAATACTTATAAAAAATATTAAACTTTAATATTAAATGTCATTATTAAAAATAAAAAATTTATGTATATTCAAATACATAATTAACGTATAAATAAATTTTTTAAAAAGCTTTTAAAAAGTATACTAAATATATAGCTTCATCTACAAACTGCTTATATATTGTATCTATTTTTTTGGATTTAAAAAATGTATCGATTGATTAATTTATATTTATTTAAATGAAAAAAATATCAAATTCTTAGAATAAAAAAAATTTCTGTCTTTAAGCAAAATTAATCATTACAGCTAATTATTTTGTTTATGACAACTTACATGGATAAATTAATAATATTGCGATAAAGTAATTACTTGAAAGTATTAAAAGTAACTTGTATATTAAGAATTGTATATTTTGAATATTATACAATTTGTATATTTTCAGACATTTTGTAACATTTGATTATTAAAAATGATTTAGATATATAACATTAACCACAATACAGGTAGAAATTTTAAACACAAAAAATAGTATTTTATTATAAAATGTATTCCATAATTTCAATTATAAATTCTAAAGAATTTTATTATCTTCTTGATATAATTCAAAAATACAATTAAAATTCTCATAAAAATAGAATATCAAAATTTAATACTAAATTAAATACAAAAATACAAACTTATATAATTTTTCCATATTACTAAATGATAATTTCTATAAATTATAATTATTTAATAATTAAATAAAATTAAAAAAAATTACAATTAAATTATTATAAGGGAAACTTAAATAATGAAAAGTATTTATTAATTATCATTAATAAATAAGTTATTAAAAATATATTTCAAAATAAAAAGATTTCTCTTAAAATATTATTTATAAAATATTATATGTTCATATTTACAAATTTAATTATTGCAATCTATATTTGAAATATTTTTCAATTTTCTATTTATATTTATGAATTAAAAAAAATAATTTTTAGATTTCTTTTATAAAGTTAAAAATTTGCTTGTTAATTTCTATATAACAATGAAAAAATGTAGATAATTAAAAATTCTAGTTTTCAAATGAAAATTAAAAGATAATCATTACTTATTAGAATCAAAAATATTTTTATACAAAATATATATATAATAATTTTTAACAAAATGTAAAATATGATACAGTAATGATATTATAGTCCTTCAGTAATTTATATTTCTATACGTATAAATAATAAATAAATAATTTTTGTTCATTAAAATCGAACAATTTATCCTAATTTTATTTACTTTCATTTATATATTTTAACGAATAAAAATTGAACGTAATGCAATTATTTTCTGGGAATCAAAAACTTATATATTTATTAATATTATTTTTATTTATACTATCATTATTTCTTTATTTTTTTATTTTTATTAAATATTGTTTTATTATCATAATATTTAAATCCAGCATATGAATAATTCATCAAGAACTAATAATTTATTCTAATTTCAAATAATATTATATTATATTTTTTAACGAGAGAACTGCTTAATTACTACTCATAAAATGTCTGTTACAATACGAACTTTTCGTAACAACATTTTTTAGTTTTTTGCCTTTTAGAAATTATTTGGTTTCTTGCAGTTCTGTCCATATCGTCTCTATTGATGTAAAACTGCACGTTTGGATTAACACTTTTCTTTGCAGTTCCTCCTTAAGATGAGAAAAAATTGATGGATGAAATCGAGAAATATTTAGGGAAAAATAAAAAGTGTAAAGGAACATTATTTGTATACACTTTTAAGCGAATATATAAAAAATTTGACACTAGAGCTTTTATTTTAACTTGATAACTCCTAATTTTTTAATTTCGTAATTATAATATTTCGAATTTTCAAATTAATGATATTTTTATTAATGTACATTCATTGCAATATTCTTATTATTTTCATCTTTGTTATTTATCAACTAATACTTATAAAAATTTGCAGTGATTCTTTTGTACATGTAAAATTAACCATGTATTATTTTTTTGATACAATATTAAAATTATTTCATAATTGATAAAAAAATTACTCATATATAGTATACTTACATAATTTATAAAAAAATAAACATTGTACATATTTGCTTATAATGAAAGTGTTTTTCAAATTATTTATGACACTTTTATAAAATACTTTGATATATTTTTCTAAAATCCTATATTATCAAAATTAATAATGTAAATATGATAAATAGAAGTAGAAATTAAACCTTTAAAATCTAAATTTTTAAATTTTAAATTAAAACCTCTATATATTCTATGATGAAAATTAAAAAACTATGATAAAAAATACATATTTATTATTGTATGGAAGTATAATATAATAATATATAATAGTTTATATGATATAGGATTGTGAGTATATACAATTAAAAAAGAAGCGAGTGGGAAGTCGATCAAGAATGAGAAATCGATTTTGCTCTGACGAATATTTGCAAGGAAACTATGTCAAGTGTGAAGGAATCTCATATTATTCCTCCCGCCTGAAAAATGAAATTATTGTGTGCGAAAATCGATGAAAAGTACAGACAAAAAAATTCACGTAATTTTTTTAATGGATGATTAGCAGTAATGAGACATTGTCGTTAAATATTGCCAAGAGCAGCTGCTATTTTATTTTTTCTTTAAATTTCCCCTCAATGTGCATTCAACTCCACGTTAATGTTATTTAGAAAGTTCTTTTACAAATTATTTTTTGACAAGCTGAGCTTTTTATATAATAAAAATTAAATAATAAATATTAAATATTAAATAAATAAATATATCAAGAAAAAATTAAAATTATAAAAAATATATAAAAAATTTATTAATAAAAAAATTATTTTGGTTCTATAATACATTAAATTTGAAAAAAAATTGTTTATATTTGCTTGAAATTCTACAGAATAATTGAAAATAAAAAATACTTTCGCTACAAAAACAAGAGCATTCAATTTTTGTAATGTGATCATTTTAATTTTCTATGAATATGACATTTATAAAAATAAATATAATATTCAGTTTAAAAGATTCTTTAAATTCTTTAAATATATAAATAAAATTTTAATTTTAGAATTCAATTTTTAATAAACAAATTTTATTTTTCTACGAAAACATAATTAATAATAAAGTAATATAGTATTGTATAATAAAATACATTAAAAAATAGAATCCAAAAATTGATTATAAATAACTATTCACTTTAATTTTTAAATTTAAACCATTAAAATTTACGTAAAATTCACAATAATATTTTATTGTAATACCTATATTATTGCATTGAATATAAAGATAGAGAGAGAAAGAGCCATAGAGAAGAAGAAAGAAACAAAGAGAAAAATGCGAGATGTATAGAATGAAAACGACGATTGTATCAAAACAAACAATGGTCGACATTGCTATAGTATTCCGGAAAATTTGAATTAATGCCTCCACCATTGGTACATACATACTTGGAAGGCTATCATCATCGCTCTAGAAAACACCTCGGAAACGCGTAAATCCCACATGTCGGAAAACATTTTTCAAATAGACATGTATTCAAAACATCTCGTATGCAAATTTTATATACCTTGCACTCATTTCTTTGACAGAGAATAACACGCACACAGAAAATAAACATAGAATTTACGGTTTTTTTGTTTAGAGCGCGGTTAATCCTTAAAATATTTAGAATGGTTAAAGTACGTTAAATATAGTTGCGTTAGTAAATAAACGCTATACTGTACCTTTTTATTTAATTTAAAAATTTTTTTTGTGTATCATAATTTTTATAAATTGTTACTTGTATGCACTTAATTCAATATTATACAATTTTTTTTCATTATAATTTAATTCTTAAGTTATTGTTAACATAAAATTTAAAAAATTGGCTAATTTCTTACAGCTTTTATTCTACATAAAATTGATATGTGTTAAACTAGTTTCAAATATCATTAAAAAAATCTGCTTTAGATTATTTAGTATTATATTGTTACAATAAAGATAAAAATTTCTTGTTATATTATGTATAAAAAATAGGAAAAAATTACGAATGATAATTTTCACAAAAATTTTATCATTAATTTAAACTAAAAAAGACCTAATGTTGAGAATATATCCATTCGTTTATAATAAAAATAAGATAAATATAAGGTTACGAATCCTGTAAAAGAATATACTATTCTAATTTTAAAAATAATAAGTATGTATTAATGGATTATAATTATCAAATACACATTGAATAAAAATAATTTGATTTAAGTTTTTACATTTTTTAAAATCACTGTCCCGATGTCAAACGTATTTCACAAAAGTAAACGCATAGTTACAGAACAAGTAATGACTTGTTCTTGATTTGGAGTTTCGCCATGCAAAATATTGTCTCCGTATAATAAGATAACTCTTTCCTATAATAAATTTTGCAATAAAAATTCCATATTTTCTTTTAATTTCTTTTAATCAGTAATGATTAAAAATTTTTTTAGAGTAATTACATCTTATTTATTCAAATATTTAATTTAAGTTTTATTTTTTTAAATACTATTAACAATATTTGAAAATGCTAATTTATGATGTTGACTGACTAAATCTTTATTATATATTACTTATTAAATATAAATTTTGTAACTAGCGAACATGTATCTGTTATAAAAATATAAACCGATCTTATATATTTTATTCATTATTTAATCAGTATGAATATATAATTGGAATCAAATTCAGTTTATAATTAACTGAAGTTTTGACACTATCAATTGTACAATTTTATAAATTAACATTATAATTTGTATTCATATATATATACTATAATTTTTATGTTATTATACATAAATCTTTAATATAATAAAATATTTAACAGAAAAAGTAGTTGAATATTTTTTTCTATTTTACATTTTTCGATTATTAAAGTTTTAATAATAATTTTAATATAATAATTTATATATTTTTGTATTATTTTTATTGTATTAAAAATAGCATAAATACATATTAATGCTAGAATCATGTTAATTAAATTTTAATTGCAGGATTTTTAAATGTGAACACGGATTCACATTTAAGATCACCAGCAAATTATGGTTTGATGGACCAAATTGCTGCTTTACATTGGGTCCAGGAAAATATTGCTTATTTTGGAGGTGATCCAAAGAATGTAACGTTGATTGGTCATGGAACTGGTGCTGCCTGTGTTAATTTTTTAATGACTAGTCGTGCTGTACCAGATGGTAAGTAAAAATGTCAATGTCATGAATGGAAATATTTTATTATGAAATTTATAGTGTTTGTTATTTGAATTAAGTATTGACAATTAAAATGTGTATACGATAAAATAAAAAATAATTAACGAAATATGTTTTATATTGTTATAATACCCAAAGAAATTATGATATGAATAATGCAAATATTATGAAATCCTCTAGATTAATAATTCAAAATAAAACGATAAATAGAAAACAAATGATGAAAAATATCTTGTGTAATAATTTCTATTTTTCAGTAATATAGATAACAAATTATATAATAATTAAATTATATTAAGAATTTTATTCAATCAACTATTGGATATATCTTTGAAATCCTGAAATGATATTCTTATCTATGATTTTTGTGATATGTCTTAGATTATCCGTTAAAATCTGCAGTTCCGCGTTGTTCGAATTTATTCATACATAAATAACTTTTAAAGAAAATCAAAAGAAAATTGTTTTATAGAATATGTAATAGAAATCATAATTTTATTTTAATAATAATTATATAAAGATATATTTATACTTATATTTTTACTTAAAATTATTTTTTTTTTAAATACTATATAAATATTTAAACTTTATAATTATTTAATCATTCTATTAATTATTGAATAATAAAAATAATAATAATAGTAGAATATAATAATTTATAAATAATAAAGCTACATTTTATTAGCTATATGCTTATTTAACTAAAAAATTTAGTACATTTTTAAGTATTGATTAAGTATTACAACATTAAAAAGATGTAGCCTTCTATTACCAAATGAATATTGAATACATTTTCTTTCAGAAAAGTAATAACTCGATAAGTTTAAGCCTTATAAAAAATCAGAATGTGATACAAAAGAATATCCATGCTTTCAATAGAAGACAGGGAATTATTATAAAAGACATCGCTGCAACAAAAAAAAATTATTTTATGAACGTACAGCTTCTTTTATGAATATCACTTTTACCAAGGCATTTCAGTAACACTAACCAGCAAAATGTATTATCGTGTTAGAAATTACCTATTAAGAGATTACTGTAATATTATTTGCAAGATTATTCTTATCAGCCAATAGAATATGCCGTACCATGATGGTCCAATTCTTCTTTCGTTAAATTTTCAAAGTAACTATTTCAAATAAAGAATAATAAAGAGTATAAGTATTAACTAAAAATTAAATATTTTCTACTCAGGTACACATGTAGCTTTATTTATTCAATAAATACATACTTTAAAAAAATTATAAGATACAAAATTTATAAAAAATAAATATAAATGATTCATGATGGAACTTCAAATTAATCAAAAAAGAAAAAAAAGCTTTAGTAATTTGAAAGTACATAAAAATTTTACTATTTTCTACAAATAATTGATAGAGCAAGTAGGAAAAATGTTAGAACTTTTAACAAATAGCTATAAATTATTATATAATCAGTAAATATATAAAAAAGTTTATCAACAAATTTCTGAGAAATTGATTTTTAGTATACTCTATATTAATAAAATTAAGCACAACTATTTTTAAATTAACTTATTGATGGCACTATCTCAAGCGAAAACTTGAAAATAATGAAGAACGACGAAGACACTGGAAGGAATAGAAGGAAAATAAAATAAGACGCTGTATTTATGCTTTGTATTGATGACGTTGTGACAATTTACATAATGTATGTTTGATTTATACGCGAAAGAAAAATATCAATAAAAGATTAAAATTAACAAATGTACCAAAAATTTTCAGTCTATTGTCTTTTCTTTTATGTTACAAGTAGAAATTTTTTCCCCACAGTATGTATACCTATTTTTATGGAAGTGATTTAAGTCAAATATAAGTCCTGGAGTTTCGAGTAAAACAGTAACGATTTAACAATTAAACAGTGAAATGATCCACAATCAGCTTTCAGTGCCAAGCGAATATATACGATTGTATATATATATATGAAACATCATACATTTTAACTAAAAAAATTGAAAAATTTCTTGGAGATAAAAAAATTGCTTTCAACTTGGTAATAATTTACTTAAATAATTATAATTAAAAAATAAGATATTTAATTTCAATATATGTTATAATAATAATAATATCAGAAAAAAATATAATGCAGATTTTTCTGATTATTTAAATATTTACTTATTACGTATACTAAGTGTCAAAATATAATTGTAAATCCTAATCTAGCAATAATTAATATTACAAAGATGTAATTGATTTCTTATTATTATAGGTTTATTATTTCATAGAGGTGTTCTTATGTCTGGGAGTGCTCTATCACCATGGGCTTTAATAAGAGGAGCTGCTACTTATGCAACTCAAGTTTCAAAAAATCTTAATTGTTCTGTAAGTAATTATTATCTTGCATATATATATTAAATATTATACTATTCATATCTTTTATAAGAATATAAAATTTTTTTATACATATATGTACATAATTTAAATTTATATTATACACTTTTATTGAAACCAATAATAGAAAAGATTTGCTTTCTTATTTTTATTAAATATCTTATAAATTTAATATTTTATTAAAACCTGAAATTTGTAAGCTCTTAACTTGAAGCTTCTTTTGTTATTTGCATATAGTCTACAGAAGATTCACAAGCACTACTTAAATGTCTGAGAAATGTACCGTTAAGCGTATTATTAGCAGTACCGGTGCAAGGTTTAGAGTTTGCGCCAGCATTTGGACCAAGCATAGATGGTGTTGTTATCGATCCAGGAGAACCCGAGGATCAAGATTATACGCTCCAAGTTGATACAATCAATACCCTGAATAATATTCTTCTGAGAAAAGACGTCATTGCCAAATTGTCAAGGTAATATACACTTTAATATTTGAAAATTAACTCTGATTTAATTAATTTTTTTAACAGGCAGCTGAATTTGAAAAATAAATACTAAAATATTACTGATTGTTAATAATATTTTGATGTGTCTAATACTTTTAATATAAAGTAAAAAAATATCTGTTTGCCTAGTTGGCGAAGAATAACTCCTTAAATTAATAACAAATCTAGTTATAAATTTTTTACCTTTATCTACATTTTATTTTTCTTTAATAAAAGATTTAAATTTAAAAGTGAATAAGATTGACAATAATCATGTGATATAAATTATTTTTTCTTAGAAAATAATAATAATCTTTTCTGTTTAGAAAATTTACATTTTTATTATTAAATTAATATAATTAAATTAATTTTCTAGAATTAATTAAAAATGATAATAAAGTAATTCATTACTGATTCAATTAAAAAAATGTGAAAATGAAAAATATGCATTTTAAAAGATTATTAGTTAAATAAATCCTGCTAGTATTTGTTCGATATGATCATTTAAACGAATATCTATAATTTTAGACATTACTTGTAGCGAATGTTAACAAAATTATAATAAATACTTGGAAAAAGGTAAAATATAACTAAGTTACGGTAATGTAATAAGCAATAAAATTTCTCTGATTAATGGATCACTTCACATAAAAAAATCAAAACAATCTTAAACAAATCTTTTTAAAAATAAATCAAATATAACATGATTAGCTAGTTTAAAAATAATAAATATAAAAAATAGCTACTAAATCAACTAAAATAGTTTTTGCTGCACTAAATAATTTATTTAATTTAAATAATAAATAAGATAAATCAAGTAAACTGAAATATATCCAGTGAAATGATTAATCATATTCTTGATACGATTGAATTTTATATTAATTTAAAAACTTACAGGATTTTTTATATCATTATAAATTCTTTCAAAATTATAATATTTCAATAGATTTATATTCTCTTTTTTGAAATATAAGTAAAATTAATGGAATATTGTATTCTTAACTTAATTTTAGTTAAGATGACTAAATTTATTATAATTTAATATATGCAACATTTTATGGATTTTTTATTTTTCTGTATATGTTTAAACATTTTTGTATGTTTAAACAGGTATGATCTTATGGTTGGCGTTGTAAGATCTGAGGCGTATTTCTCGTTAACAGCTGAAGATGCGCAATATGGTATAGAAGCTGATCGACGAATGAAAATACTACGTGAATTTGTACGCAATACATATACTTATCATCAACCAGAAATATTAGCGACGATAATTAATGAATATACGGACTGGGAGAGACCTGTTCAACATCCTGTTAATATTAGGTAATAAAATATATTTAAATATATATTTTTTTTTTATTATGTAATTAATCAATGAAGAAGAAGTTGAATATAAAAACTACATTTAAAATAAGATTTAGTATTATGTAATTTTTTCAAATCAAAATAATGTCATCTTACTAAAAAATTTTTTAAAATATAATTTCAATAATTAATAACTTTGTATTAAGGTTAAAATAGAAATAATATACTTATAAATTTTTGTTTTTACTTTAATAATCTTTAATATAATATAAAAATTTTAAATTATATTTTTCAAAATACTTTCATATAAACATTATTATTCTACAATAAAATAACTATGAATAATAAACATCTTAATATTAATTTTTAAATAAATTTATTTACTTTTGATTATTCAAGTACTCTTTGACTAAAATATTACATAAAAATTAATTTTTGTTAATTAATATTGTTATAGCGATTTAAAATAAAAATATTTAAGATTTTATACTTTTATTAAGTTTAATTAAATTATTTAAATATTTATTTAAGTAAACCAATGACGCATTTCAGAGATCAGCCATTTTAATAAAATTCAATAAAACAAAATTTTTATGATGATTTTCGAAAATCCTTTAAACTTAATTTTTATTGACTCTAATTCTATGATTGTAATATATAGTCGTTTTCACTTTGCGTGATATTATCAAGCACTTCTGACATTTAAGCGTATTTCATTTCTAATACGAAAGAAAGTGAGTCAGAGTTACATTCTTACTGGCATTTATAACAAAATTAAAATTGATAAATTGTTTGTTTATTTATAGGTAAGCTTCATTACTTATCATAGCCAAAGATCGGTACATTATTTTGATGTACCATATGCTAGTACATTTGATTTCTGAAAATAACTTAAATTTCATAATTAATAAATTATATCACTTTACTATACCTAGTTATTTATATAGTTTAGCTTAACTTCGAAATATAAATTATTCACAATGAATATTTTCTCTTATTAATTTTATATGATATTGACAATTATTTGTACAAGGCCCTACGCTTTTTCGAAGTTCATTCAATAAGAGTAGACTATTGTTCAGCTATCAAAATTAAAGTTCTTCATACCCAGCTTGGTGTTGTTTTCTTTTAATATAAGATTCGTGTTGCCGCTAAAAAGCTGTTACAAAAAAATTTTTATATAACATATTGGTAAATTTGTCTTGAACTACCAAAGTATATTTGTATTCAATTGCGATAAAAAAAGGAAAGAAAGGAATGTTTGTGCAGACTTAAAAATTGTAAGAACGTACATTTTTTACAGAGAGAAAAGAATAATAAAAATATAAATAAAAAACACCCGAGAAAAAAATTTCAGAAATTTGCAATTACATACTGTACATTGCAAAGTGCTTTATCTCTTGTATATTTTATTCCATTTCTATAAATAATTAATTAATTAATATTTGATAAAAAAAAACTTGAAATGGTTTAATAAATTATGTATTATTTACGATCAGAGATGAAACACTGGAAGCTCTTGGCGATGCAAATACAATTGCCCCTGCAACGCGAACCGCTGACCTACACAGCAAATCTCATCGCAATTCCTATCTTTACGTTTTCGATTATCAAACAAAATTTGGTGATTATCCTCAAGTAAGTCTAAAATTATTTTTATTTGAATTTAATTATAATAAATAATTAAAATAATTATAAATATTGATATTTATATAAAATAAAATTCAATTTCTCTTAATAAATTAAATGATAAATTCTATTTTATCTTGTATTTTAAATACAAAAATAACTATCCATTTAATTCTGAGTTTTTAGTAAAGATTCTTACCATAGATAATATATGATACTTACTTGAAACAATTGTTTTTAATTTTCTTATTTTATAAAATTAAACTCTTAGTTTAAATCTTACTATTAAAAAATATATAAATATATAAATTTACATCACTGTACTTGTTTATAAAAATCCAATATTTTATTTTAGCTCATTATAAAATAATTATTTGTTTAAAAGGCATGATAGATATAAGTATAGTATATACAAATGACAAACACTTTTAATAAGTAGTATTAATTATATAGGAAACAATTTTTTTAATTGTATTGTTGGATCATAACTATGATGTAATACTCCATAGCCGATATTTTATTGTAATTACAATAACTTTTACAGCTATTGTGAAGAATGATTGAGATTTTTATGACTTTTATGACCGTTTTTTCACTTTTAAAATTGAACTTTTTTGGAATATTTATTCCTTAATTATATAAATACTAGTTTTAGTTTTAGATTTTTTAACATTCTGTTATTCAACGACGTACACATGTTCAGTAATAATCCAGATATGTTACGATAATGACGAGCGTGAGGATAGGCTTGACTTTTGTTCAAGTACTTAAAAGTTAGGTAAATAAATAAACTTGTATAAAATTAAAGTTTATTTATATTCTCCAAAAATCATTAAAAGTTAAATCATTTATTAGAATATATTTTATATATATATTCTTTGTAATAACTTAGAAATAAAATGTTATTTTTTTATATAAAACATTTTTTAGTAATATGAAAAAATATTAAATGTATTACAAATTAGTTATTAAAATATGTAATTGAATACATATTATGGAAAATTAATATAACATAAAATTTCTACTCTTATAGTTAACACTTTAAGTAAAAAAAAAGTAATAAAGTAATAAAATATCGTCACTTTTTGCTTTTTATAGCGCCAAGGATGTATTCATGGTGAGGAGTTACCGTATTTTTTTGGAGCACCACTTGTCTCAGGTCTTGCGCATTGGCCGCGTAACTATACCAGAACAGAAATTGGCCTCTCTGAAAGTGTTATACTCTATCTAGCAAATTTTGCTAGAACTGGGTAAATTATAAAATATTTTCAAATACAAAAATTATTTAAAATTTTATTCTAACCTTAATTATTAAAAATTTACTTTGTAATACATTTTTTATAGTTATTAAAATTACAAATTTAATTTAAAATAATATCCATAAAATAATATCAATACTATCAAGTAAAATTAATCGTGTACTTTAAAAGATCCACCTTATCAAAAGTATCAAATATCTTTTAAAAATAAGTTTATGTAGTCGATTATCAATTCAATTATACTACATATGATATCAGAAAATAAATATAAAGTTTATATACACATACTTCAATAGCTTATAGTATCACAATCTTTATCGATAACTTACCAGAATGCATTACTTGTTTATCAATTTCTTATTTCATTATTCGAAGGTTAAATACAAGTACACTGAATTTTGTATAAATTTTATTTGTGCTATGCATTGTAAGAGTTACAATATTACTCTTTCTTCTTTATTTTTCACACGAGTCTTATTTGTCATCGAAGTTAATTTTAATACTATAAAAATTTACAATTTATAATAAATAATAAATAAATTTACCTAGTTTTGCAATCCTTAATCTACAGTTTCTATATTTACTTAACAATTAAAAATTTTTGGATGTTTCTTTTAATTTATTCAAATTAGAATTTTGTAGAAATATTCTAAAATATTTATTTAAGAGTTTGCATATTTTATACTTATCCAATTAATTTTTCTAGTAAATATGTATAGAAAAATTAAACGATAATAACCTTTCATTTTACAAATTTTTCACAAATACAATTTTTATAAATACGATTTTTTAATTTATGGATATATAATATAAAATACATAAAAATACAATTGTATTAACAGTAAAGAATTGACACTTATTCTATAATTTTGAAAATTTTGTTTAATAATGTAATAATTTCTTTTAATGATTTGTCTATGAATGTTTTTCCCATATCTAATAGATAGACGTTATTTATAATTAATATTTAGAAAGATTATTTCATTAAAATATTATGGCAAATAAAAGATGCAATTTTTTTGCAGTAATCCAAATGTAGGTACACCGGAACCCGGATCACCAACGTCTCGACCAGAACGCACGAAATTAAAAAATCTTGAATGGACTGCCTACGAAGCTATGCATAAAAAGTACCTCAGTATAGGTAAACATATTTATATTTATATGCACTTTTATTTATATAAATGAATTGGTTCTTCGTAAAAAATAAAATTATAAAACAATAAAAAATTCAAAGATGAATATTTTTATTTTTCAACTCAAGTACAATCTTTTCTCAAATAATAAACCGTTGTCAGTAAAGTAAACAATTCCACTGTAGCACATAATTATTTAATTTCATAATGGAAGTAGAAAATCAATTTTGTAAAAATTCTCACATAAAATTTATGTATTTATATATTTAAATATTTATTTTTCGTTAAATATTGTAGTAAATTTAAAAAAATGTTCACGGTATTAAATTCTATAAACGCATTATCCTGTAGGCATATTTATTAATTTAAGTATCACTTTTTTCAAAATTTTAAATACAGTAATATAAAATTCCTTTCTTTTTCTGTTGACTTATAGCTCTTTTATTAATATTCGGTACGGCATCTTCACAATTAATATATTTTTTTGAAAAATCGCTAATTTCAAGAACTTATAGAAACTTTTAAAATATTAAAATAAAAATTTTGATATTTTAATTTATATAAAAAAAATATTTTCTACCTATTTACCTAACAATAACATTATAAGGAATGTAGATATTGAATTTTTAATAGAATACGTTAATTAATATTAATTACCAAATATATTTGCAAATAATTAATCTATGAATAAGAAAAAACATGTATTAAATCGTATTTTAATTGTTTCTTTTAACATTCATAAAAATATATATTTTTAAATATTATACATCGTAAAAATTATAATTTTTTAAAAAGATTTTTTATTTTTTTTTAACTTATGATTATTAATATTTTTTATAAAATGATTTATGTTATTTCCAAATAATTTAAATCCATAGATTATATTTTATCATCATTAAGCACAATCTATATTAAATATGCTTGATAATTGTATAGTTTTATTGGCTATATCTTAGATAAAACAAGCGCTTTTACAATAATCTATTAACGTAAAGCTTTTACTATTATGTAGATTTAATACATAGATTTATTGCATACTTCTCGTAATATTAAACTAATGTATTCAAATTAAGTCTTACTTCACTATTGTATATATTGGAGTTACTGTACCTAATTTTAATAAATCCATAGACATTTCTTATATTTTAGTGTTATCCTTCTTTGAATTCTGATCTTGCTCTTTGCAGATATTAAATCAAAGCTAAAAAATCACTACAGAGCACACAGACTATCTTTTTGGCTAAATTTGGTTCCTGATCTACACAAACCAGGATCTGACGATGTTCCAAGATCTCATCATCTATTAGATTCTGAACAGGTTTTTCCTTCTGTTTACAAAATTTTTTCGTTATTTATAATAGCTGGAAAAATTGTAATAAGTTTTATTTATTACATCAAAAAAATTCCAAATTTAAATAATAACGAAAACTTTTAATTAAAAAAGAAAGAATATTTAAATATGTCATTAGAATACACTTTTTTTAAAAGAACATTTCATATATTTTTTTGAAACTCCTACATGTAAAAATAATAAAATAAATTTCCAAAATTTATAGGTACCTCCACGTATTATTCAAAGGCTTCCAACAACTTCAATGAATCCAACAACGCTCGAATCAACAAGTGAGCGGGTATTTAATGTAACTTCAGTACAACCAAGTGAACTCGCATTTGAGGAGTCAACAAATGTACCAGAAGATGGCTTTGCCGCTTACAGTACAGCTCTTAGTGTTACTATCGCTATCGGCTGCAGCTTGCTTATTCTGAATGTACTTATATTCGCAGGAGTATATTATCAACGTGATAAGAGTAATCATTATTATTACCCAAAAAAGCGCCAGGAAAATGGGCAGATGCCTAATAATATCTGTGGTGACTTAGGTAGCGTATTTTTAAGTAGCATTTTTTATTTTGCGATTCAATTAAAAATATAGATGTAAAATACAAAATTAGGTACTAAATATAACTATAAATGTATAGTTTTTTACTTCATTTATGATACAAAAAGAAGCCAAGAATAGAAAATTCTACTTGTATCAATATTCACAATTAATAATTAATAAACCTTAGGCATTAGCGCTGTCTTTTCTGTTTTTTTCAAATTTTCTTACCGAGTATTTATAATGAATATTATAATATTTCTAGAATAATATTTTTGTAATTAACTATTGTGATTTTATTAATATGAAGTACTAGCTAACCATCAAACGAAAATTTAAATAATAGTCATAGTTATTATTTGCTTATCAAAATTAAGATATTATTCAGTGATGTAATGAAAAGTAAAATAATGACTTTATAAATATGTTATTAATTATTATCTAATGAATATATATTATTAAAAATTTTGATATCTAATACAAAAATTTAAAAACAGTATGCTCGATTACAAAAATTTACAAAAATAAAACCCCATGTATGAAGTATAGAAAATTATAACTGCAATTTGTAAGGCTAACAAAAATACAATTTAAGAAACGTAATAATATATAATGTGTACCTATTACAAAATAAAATAAAATATATAAAATTAGCTTACATAATAATAAACATAGTGTTTTTAAAACAACGAATAACAATGATTTTGATAACTATTGCATAAAAAGTAAACATTCTCACAAAGTTCCGAGTTAACAAAGTCTTTTCTAAGGAATTACAAAGATAAATTTTCGATAAGTAATTAACATAAAAAAATGATTATAAATTACTTTTTAATAAAAAAATTCATTTTTTAAATGCTTTTAAGTGAGCACAGTATATTTAATTAATAAAATTACTACATTGTTAATCATATAAATGATTTCAATACGACATTTTTACTATTGCAGTAATTATATTAAATTGCATAAAATTGATAATTAGTAAGATTTAACTGTCTCGCTATATTTTGTATTATTTATTAAAAAATTTGTTATTATTAATGATCTCGAATTCGAAGTTATTATTTCAAAAATCAATAATAGTGCTTGAAATTAGTTATGTGAATTTTTTCGATCTGACTAAACATGAATTTCTGGTTAATATTACAAAATTCAAAATATTATGTCTGATACAGATATTTTGATCTTTTTCCAAGAGATTGATCATTTTGAATTTTGAAACTTTGACCTTGATTCTAAGATATTGAAAAAATAGACATATTAATTTCCAATGACTGAAGATCATTTTTATAACTTTTAGGACAGCCATATTGGATTCGTCAAACTGAATTTTGAAATTTTCACCTCGAATTCGTAGATCAACGACTTCGAAAATTGCAAGAATCATCGTTATTGATCAATCACAGGTAAAATGTAGATAAATATTGGTAAAGTCAGTTTTTAAATCAACAATTTGACTTTTTAATATTGAATTTATTTGCCCAATAATTAATTCAAATTAATCACAGCCATCTAAATACTAAAAATGTTTTGCATTATATGTATAGAGAGCAAACCGGATCGACGACATATTCAGCACATGCCACCTTCCGTATTCGCCGATTCACAAAATAATACTTGTCATGTACCAATGCCACCACCACCTCCGAAAAATATGAAACCAAGTAAGCTACAACAACAGCAGCAGCAACAACAACATCAACAGCAGCAACCACTCCAAGTCAACCAAAACCTCATAATAAGCCCAAACCATCTACAGCAGATTGAGAATCTATCAATCCCGGGTTCGAATACAATAAAAAAATCTATTCAACATAATATCCAATCACAAATTATGGAGGAATTAAGAGTCTGAAACGACGAGTTGCAAGAGCCTGCATTCTCTTGCGAATTTATATAGGAAAATATATATATATAATTTATAAATATTTTATATATATATGTACACACATGTGTGTTTATACACGGAAAAAATAGTCAAAACAACCTGCAAAAAAAATCTATTCTAATTATTTCACAAATACTGCAATAAAATATATAAAAAAATTTTAGTATCGCATTGGCAAATATAAATATTTTGAAGTCATAAAAAAATAGAAAAAAATTAAATTAAAAATGAAAATACAATCATCGTTTTTAATTATTACTGATATAAGGTGTTAAACATTTTATCTATTTATTAATATTTATTTATTTGAACCTGACAGATACAATATGTATACAATATATTGTTTTCTTTTTCAATCATAATAAAGAATGATTTTTCATATAATAATAACTTATGACTATTATGCTGTTATATATAGCGATCGAAGTCTTATAGATTTTTATTTTATTTTTTTTTAATTAAAATTTTTTTTGTACGTGAGAATTTTTTACGGGAAAACAAATTTTTCCATAACATTTTTGCAGTTTTATTCATATACAGAAAATGGGTAATATAAAAACTGTACATTCAATTGAGATGTTAAGCATTGTGTAGATCTCTATGATTATTTATATTATATTTGAATGTATCTGTATAATATCTTATATCTAATTTCATATGAAAATTCATTTATTATAATAATCAAATTATAGAGATTGTAGATATAAATATATGAACGCTTAAGTAAAATTTTCATAAGAAAGTAATGAAAAAACCTTTTAAATAATGCACTACATTTTCTTATTATTTTTGCTAATACAACCCAAAATTTAGCATAATCATATCAATGCTTATAAAATAAATAAGCTTTTTAGTTATTTCTAGGTGTAATATACTTATTTTATTTTAACGATATATAGCTAATAATTCAGTTTTCAATTTATAACTATACCTAAAGTTATATCCAGAATAATAATTCTTGTAATTTTATAAAATGTATAATAGATTGTATTCATTTATTATATTTATTTTACTAGATACACAAGTATAGTACTATTTTTCTGTTGGCTTTAAGTAATTGTTTTTGTCCTGTAAAATAATAACGAAAATTATGACATACTACGAATTAGCATTGTAAATACGAATTTTTGTGTAAAATTCGCTTTGTATAATTCTCTATGTTATATAGTATATAAAGACATTACAAAATATTTTTAAAATTAGTGACGATCAGAAAATCTATGATCTTTATTTAATTATAATATATCATTTTGAAAATAAAACGATTTAAGATATCGAACTATTTATACCTAATTTTAGTATTAAAAATAAAAATATAATAATAATGTTTTTGTAAGTTAAATGAAAGTAACCCTACTTTTTAAAATATTATGTAATGTCAAAAAGTTTTAAGCATAAATGTATTTATTAAATATATAAACAATTATTTTATATTCTTACAAAAATAAATAAGATGTTTTGTAATTAATTGAAAAATACCATAATTTTGTATAATCGTTGACAGCGTATCATTAGTTATATATATGTACAATGAAATAAGACATATTTTTAGTTTCTAATTTTTATTTTGCAATATATATATATACATAATATAGCATTTTTAAACTTTATACGATTATTTGCTTTAAATAATAATCGAAGGAAATCGAAATAAAAAAGCCTAGAACTTATATTTGCCGAAAATAATTATATTAAAATGTGATAGAAATATATAATAAGATGGTATCGCACTGACAATTGCTATCAAAGATCAAGAATATAATTTTTTGCTCAAAAAAATAATTATTAAGGAATTTTTAATAATAAAAAATTCATTACAAAAATTGTGTTGTAAATATTTTATCACCTATGTTAATACAAAATTTGTCTTTACGTATTATATAATAAGAAATATATTAAAAAGAAATGTTAAAGGTAAGAAAGTTTAAATATTTTAATTTATATAATGAATTTATTTAACTTTTTTTAAAAACATAAATTTTTAATAAAGTAATTATACTCATGCCATTAAAATAGCAATAGTCAGTTAAGATTATACCAATTATTATGAGGCAAACTTGAAATTATTAGAAATGATTAAAATGTATGATAATTATTTATATTTGTAACTAAACAAAGTTATAATTATTGCAAAGTATTATGAATTACATCGCATAAAAGTCATTCCATGTAATTTAAAGTAACGCATATTTAAAAAAGTTTTTGTCGAATTTTTAGTCATATGAACATATTTTCTTTTTAATTCATTTTAATTTAGATTAAGTGAAAATTGAATGCAGTTATATTAAAAAACAAGTTTTGAATGTTTTTTTAGTTTATTTTTTTATACCATGAAAATAAGTACATTTTTTAGTTTTTTATGTCAGACATGAGAATATTTTTTATTTATTTTTTAGTATAATGTACAATATTATATAGTTTTTTTAAAAAATTTTATAAAAAATTCAGTAATAAACATTACTTTTTATGAATGATCTATACATTTTTCATTTTATTTATTTTGATAAAAAATATGTTTGACTTAAATTTTAAAAATTGTAAAGAATGAAAACAATTATAAGTTTTTGCTTTTTGAACGCGTTTTAATTAATTTATTTTACATATATGATTAATTATACATCATAAATAATTTTATTTATTAGAGAATAGAAAAAGAGCCTCTTTTAAATTGTACATAATCAACGTAAATATTATATATACTAAAAAATGAAAATAAATTTTACATATAAAATTGTTGTAAGTCTACGACGCGTACAATAGGGATTGATGACAAAAAGTCTGTTTGTATAACAGATGACAAATAGATAACAAATATTTTATTTATATAATTAAGCAGTTTAAAATACATCTTTATTATCTTAAGTATAATTGTGATAATTTCTTGTTTAAACGTTGTCAAAACCTATTTGAATAATTAAATATCTAAATACGTATTTAGTCAGCGTGCGAAACTATAATTAATTTACAAATTTCACAAAATATTTTTGATTTTTTAATAAAATATTATTATTAAATTAATAAATTAGTAATAAATTTAAATTATTCCTTTAAAATGACCAAATATATTAAGATAAGTTTCTAGTTAATATCCAAAACAATCGATTAAAGATATATTTGTATTTTAACCTACTAAATTAAAACTACAAAGAAAACTATATAAATTAATTAATATGTTAAATCAATTCTAAATTTAATATATATATATATATATATATATATATATATATATTCGCAATGAAATGACATTTTATATTTTTAAAATTATGGTAACTTAATTTATTCAAATATTAAAACAATCAAAACAATATTGAATTGTATATTAGAAACTATACAAAAGTATCAAAGCACAATTAAATTTATTTAAATTTAATTTTTTTTCAAACTTGTAAGACATTAATTTTAAGTAGTTTTAAAAATGTAGATTCTTAATTTTAAATTAAAACTAAATTTTTTTTTTTTTATTATTTATTCAAAAATATTTATCAAATAATAATAATTAATATATATTCATTTTTAATTGTACAATTTTATAAAGATTTAATTTAGAATTTAGAAAACTCAATAATTAAATCCATAACGTCAAGTTATATTTTTTACTTATAGCATTCAGTGTTCGAAATTTAATTTGTGTTATAGAAAAATGTCAAAAATAGAAAAAAAATTCTCCCCCATTAATGCACTGTTACAGTTCTTAAATACTAGAATGTAATATTGTTGTATTCTCGAACCAAACTTATATGAATTAAATATTGTCTTGATTATCTTTAGATCTTTCTAATTCTTTCATTTCTCGAAAATTTAACCCATTTTTTTCGTTTTTTTTTTTGTTCTTATTTATTTTTATTCATTATATTATTATATTTGATAAGTTTAATACAAATATTTTATTGTTATAACGTAAATTTATTAAAATAATAATAACTTTTTTAATAATATTCTAAGACAATATTGATTACATAATAATTTACGATTTTAACTTACAGTGAATAAATATTTTTAGTTACTTAAGGTATAAATTATTATTCTACGTTTCAAATGTCTAATATAAAATTATAGTGAACTTGAATTGAACATCACAAATCAGCGGCGGATGTTTAATCTCATTAATTATTTAATTTTAATTTAAAATCTCTTATTTAACAATAAGCTTAAATTTGGAAAAAAAAAATTTTTACAATTCATAAAAAAACAATAATCACATTTGAATAATTCGCTCCCTTTTTAATAAACATAATTTTATTATTCTGTCAATTTCGCCCTGGTTACATTAAGCTTCATCCATAACTCCGAAATATCTTGCTTAAGATTCATTTTTAATTGAAGGTACCTTTAGTGCAGTATTTTAAACTTAAAGCATTAATATTTATAATTATTTAATAATAGATTGATGGAGAACAGATTCAGGATAAGATAAAATAAATGTAAATAACACAATGAATTACATTTTACTTATATAAATGTATAAAAGAGAGTCAATTGAATCTAAGCATCTATCATTAATTTAAACTCAGATAAGACTACCTCTTATTTCATCACTTACAATTTAATGCTTCAGTTCATTCAAGTTTTATTAATAAATATACTATGTACCATCAACAAATTCTCATCAAAATGTATATTTGCTGCAAGCACCAACTTATACTAAAATTTATATTAAAAAATAAATTTTTTTACGTTATATTAAGTGATTTTAGATATTATTAATTATTAATTTAAATAAAAACAGGAACATGGGCTAAGACTTTAATTGACTGTTTATAAAGTAGCATAAAAATTCTTTATTGATCTATATTTATAATGTACAAAAGATGTAAATAATTAACAATATTTATTTTCAAAAATTTCAAAAAATTTTCAGAAGATCTTATTTGGTAAATACAAACGTCGATTGTTGTTAAGAAAATTTTTGGTCTCCGTGTCATAAATTTTGACCAAATTATTCAAGATACTGTATACAAGTTTTAAATAATTCACGAGTGCTGTATATTTTTTTAATTACTTCTTATTAATACTAATATTACAAATATAAATTTTAGAATCATTAATTTAATATACATATAAATAAGTTTCTTTTTATAAAATATGAAAAAATGTAATATTTAAGATTTTCATTTTTCAAGTAATTAGTTACAAAAAGTACTTTTGTAAAAGTAAATTAAATTTTATTAATAAATCAAATAAATATGATGAACATAAAGCATTATATGATTAAATCCATTCAAAATAGGTATATATTTAATTATTTTCAAGTTAATGATATCAAATGTATTTAATAAATTTTTATTCAAATGGAATATAAAATCATCGAACACCTATATTTTTATTAAGATTAATAATTATGCATTAAAGTTTTCTAACTCTATACAATGCTGTTATATAAAATCTAAAAAGATCAAAGGCTTATTAATATATATATTTATATATATTAATTGCTGGTTAAAATCAGAAGTATGTCCTAAAATTCTAAAAAATAGCATTCCTAATTCAAAATTTATTTTTTTATATTCTTAAAACTTGAATAAAAATATTGAAAACTATGAAAAGAATGTAAAAGCAATGTTTAAAATACTATATTGGTATCCAAAACGTCGCAGAAACGTTGATGAGATATTCCTAAATTTTTCGTTTTACTTTATTTCATTTAAAGTAAATTTTTAAAAATAAAAAAGATTTTATATACTAAGTTTTGAAAATATGTTTTCATCGATTTTTTATCTAAAGTAATTCTCTATGTAGTAAACAAATTATTTTAGACATTTTTATTAAAACGTAAATTTATATTACAAATATATTCATATTTTCCTTTGGAAATGAGAAAAATAAAAATAATTTGTAATAGAAAAAATCAAGTCTTAACTATATATGTTCAGATAGAATTAAATTTATCCCTCCACGCGTATCGCACAAAATATTAATTTATTTCGTGTTACATTACTCGATTATCTCCTTTCCCTCTCAAAATTTAATGTGACAATTTCGTAGAAATACGATTTATTATATTTTAAGTTATAATTGTTCTTGATTTATTTTTTTTATAAAACAATCACAGCCAACAAATAGATATCAGCGTTCTAACAAATGCAGCCCTCACTCTCGGATTCACCTCCATTTTGCATCGGACATTGGTTCTGTAGATCAACAGCTGTTTTTTTACGTGTGTTAAGGGACAATTTTTCTTTTCATTATATTTTTAGCTTTACTATTTTTTTAATTGTAAAAATTTTTGCGTTCTTTTATGTGTTAAAATTAATTTTGAAAAATGAACATCTCGATAAATTTAATATATTTATATATTCACATTCTGTGTACTTCAATTAATAAATTTTATTCATATTAATTTATTTAAAGCATTTTTTAAATTAATGAATACATAAATTGTTTAATTACAATAATATTATTAAACTTATTTTTGATTTTTTGTAAATATATTATTTTATATTTATTAGATATTCCAGCAAATTTCTTATATTACTAATAAAAAAAACTATTTCAAAATATATATAGTGCAATGTGTGGTATTGCAGCATTTAAAACGCGTTAAAAAGCATTAAAAAGTTACTTAATAATTTTTATTAACTTTTCTTTCAAAATTTATGTAACTACGCAAAAATTTTCATGATTATCATTAATGAGAAAATAGATAACTATATACATTTTCATATTAATTATATATAATTATATATAAATATAAGAAAGAAATACAAAATCTGAAAATATTTTAACGAGTGTTATTTAATGCATTACCGATGATTTCCGTAAGTTAAATAATTAAATTGAGTTTTTGTAATTTTTTTTAATTTATACAACGATTTTCTAGCAGATATAAATGATATAAATTACATATATTTATATATAATTTGTTCTTATTAGTAGATAAACAGATTTGGGCAAAAATATAAGTAAAATTTGTTTCATATCTTGATTTTTTACTACTTGTCAATTAAAAAGAATTTAAAAAAATTTTTATTTTTATTCTATGAGTAAAAAAAATAAAATTGATAAATAATTATTAATTAGTATATTATTATGATAAATTTCAATTATGTATTTATACATACGCTATATATTATTTACAGTTTACGTAAAATAAGTAAAATTTTCGTTTAAAATTAAAATTACTGTTAGTTGCTTTTTTAAATAAATATAGTAATTTTAATATTATATTTAATTTGAATATGTTGAATCACACTAAAATTATAGATGAAAAACATTCATGTGCCCAATTCTGTTCAAAATATTTATAATAAATTGTATTAAAAAATCAATAAATTTTGAAATATATTATTTAAATATAGTATAAAAAAAAATAAATTCAGTAAAATTTCTGAAAATTTTATAAATTAGTTGATATCAGATATTGGAACGCATATTTTAACAAAAATAGTACAACATACATGCTAATTAAACTAAAATATTTTACATCGATGATCAACAGCTAAATATTTTTTCTTTTAAATAACTTTGCTATTATTTGATTAAAGTATTATCATAAAAATTATTGTATTTATTCTGCTTTTATTTCATCAGTCAATTAATTTTTGTTTTATAAAAAATTCAAGGACCCATTATATTTGGTAAATGAATATTAAAGTTGTACAAAAATAAGAATTCTGCAACGTGCATATTTATGTACTAATTTAATAAAATGCTAAATATTTTCTTCGCATAATTCAATACTAGCAACATATTAAAAAACGAATATAAAACATACATACAAATTTTTCCATAAAAATGGAATGAACAAAAATTTTCTGAATATAGTGATTTATGTGGAATCATTTACTTGCACACATAATTTACATCTTTTTATATTACACGGAAAATGAACATAAAATTTTTTGGAAAAAATAAGCAATACAATACAGATTATTTCAATTCAATTGTTTTTAGTAGTACAGCTTTCCTTACATTTTACCCATACTATAAGAAATTATCTTTATGATTACTATAATTAATTTTCAAGTTAATTCGATATTTATTAATATCTGTATATATATTCTTAAATTATTATTTGTTATTTTTCTATACAATTAAAAAATTTATATTGCTTTTCGTATTTATTAAATATCAAATAAATTATTATTAACTAAGTTTTTATACGAATATTAAAAGAAATAATTGTAGAATGAATAAAATTAACTGTAACAAAGTAAAACATATCAGTATATTAATTTTAATATATAAATTAAAAGATTACAAATGATAATACTTATTCATATAATTTAAAAAATAATTAATATATAAATACATTTAAATAATTGAAGTAGCTTAAAGAACTTAGTCTTTCCCAATTTCTCGATTCTTATATACAAATTATAATATAATTTTTTATCCTTATTTTATTTAAATTCAGTATATTCATCTAATTTAATTTCATGCTTTAATACGTTTAAATTAAAAACAATTTATCTACGTTATCCCAAGAAACTTAGATTAGCAACATTAATTACTCTATAGACAAAAATTATGTATGTAATCCTGATATCAGATTACACAAAAAAGTAAATTACGATATTGATAGTAAATGCAACTGTCTGTTTTATTGCTAGAAATGTATCGCGAAATAATATATTTTTAATCATCAATATTATTTTCTTAATAAATCAATCATTGATAAAAATTATATGCTTCAAATAGCTTACCAATAATAAAGTGATAATGTATGCATAATGAGCAGAAATGAATTTGAAATAACATGTTTCTCAAAATAAGAAATATCTATCATTGATTGTTTAAATTGATTATTTTGACAATCAGTGCATTCATTTCCTAAATTAGTTTTGAAACATAATATTTTATTTTTCATTTGTTGATTTAATTTTTTCGGTCGAATCTCACGCTTTAAAGGTAAACAGTCAGTGTCAATCTAACATGCACAACTGCTTTCCGAGGAATTGAGTTCAATCGGTGTATCCTTCAGTACTACTTCTTGCACTACAATAGATAACACAACACATTGAGGTGTTACAAAAATTATTAAGGAAAATATAAAGAAATATAAATTAAGCAAAAATTAAATAGGAAAATTTAAAATTAATGAAAGAAAAACATTAACAAATACATGAATAGAATTTAGAATTAATTTCATGCAACTTTTTGATATGTATATATTTAATTAAAAAAAAGGATACTGTCTTCTGGTGGTTTATTTTCAGTAGAATCCATACCAGGAAGAGCGTCACCTATTCTTCTAAATAACTGGAACAAATAGTATGTGTTTAAAAAATAAAAGATATATTTATGTCATAATGTCACTGATTTAATAGAACACATTTAATTTCAAATTTACTTTAAAAATATATAATATATATATATATATATATATATATATATATAAATATTTTATAAGAAAAAACGAAATCTATATTATTTCATAACATATAATAAATATTCAACATAATAACACCAGTGTAACTATTTATTTTCAAAGTAATAGAAATTTACTAATCAACTCTAAAAAAAACTACATTTTAAATTTAATAAAATAAAAAACTTTAATTTAAATAATAATGGTTATGATTTAAAAAAAGAATATAAGAATTATAAACTATTTGATTGATTGTACCTGTTTAACATTATACCCAGCTTTAGCACTAGTCTCAGTAAACATGACATTTAATTCTTCAGCTTTTCGCTCTCCTTCTTCTGTTAAAACTTGTCGCTTCTCACTAAGATCTGTTTTATTACCAACAAGCATAATTATAACATCACTACCTCTTTCTGTTCTTACATCATCAATCCACTTGGATGTTTGTTGAAAAGAGTTTGCATCTATACAAATGAAAATAATTAAATAAAAATTAAAATTTTAAGTTATTGTTACTTATTTTAATCAAATAATTTTTGATTTATAAGAACAAAATATAAAAAACATTATAAATTAGCAGATAATAGGTATTAAATTAAATATATAATTAAAATATTCACCCTAGTTTTATAAACTGTTACTTGTTTCTGAATCATATTGTATATTCAGTTTAAACACAAATAAGTCAAGATACAAGAAACTTACTAGTAATATCGTAAACAACAACCGCAACACTCGAATCTCTAATATAACTGGGAATTAGTGAACGAAAACGCTCTTGCCCTGCTGTATCCCAAAGTTGTAGTCTCACAGTTCTGTCTTCTAGATACATTGTCTTACTTAAAAAATCTATACCTATCGTCGCCTAAAACAAGAAAAATACAAATAAAGAATAATTAGATATTCCTGAAACAGCTATTGTAAAAACTAGTTAATAATAAAATTAATTTTAATATACATATCAATATATTAAATTATTAAATTATTTTGAAGAAAAAAAATAATTTTTACACTGTTGTAAAAATTAAGACATATTCATACAATACTTTAACCATTTATTATATTATATATTAAACTTATATTGAAACGTTATATTAAAAATATTTTAATATTTATAATACTTTATAAACTTATCCCATTTAATTTAGAAAATATCAAGTATTTTATCAGGTTTTATTAAAATAAATCATAATTTTAATCAATATTTTGTTTAAGTTTTAATATTCAAGAATAATTAAGCCCTGTTTAAATAAGGCTTTTAATTACCAACGATTGCAAATATTAAGAACGAATAAATTTATGAAAATTAATTTTCTATCAAATAGAACTTTGTTTATTTGAAATAATGGTAAAACTTACCTGGTAAGTGTTGTCGAAGCTGTCATACATAAATCGTGTGATTAACGATGTTTTCCCTACTAAAAAAGAAAAAGCAGTGCCATGAGTTACCATGTACAAAAATTTATTTTAACAACTAAAGTTTTAGATAATTCTTTCTTCTCGACAAAAATATCGATTTATAACCTAAGTGCCAATTTTACCCCCAATTTGTCTTTCTCACTCTATCTTTCGTTCTCTCGGTCTCTCTGTCTTTCTTTTATTCGCTCGGTCTTTCACACTCTCTCTCAGGATATAGAAACATTAGAAAATCTGCAAATTTCGATAAAAAGATTCTTACCACTCTGCTCGCCGAGAAATACGAGCTTGTATTTTTTTAGTGGATTCCCGAAATCGTTCGACGATGACATGTCTCTTGTCGTCTTAAACGCGGCGTTTGCAACAACCAGCTCGCGGCCTCGCGAGCTGCTACAGGAAAAATATAAAAAGCGACTTAACGTATGTATATTACACGTCGACACACGGAAGGAAAAATATTTTCCAACCTTTTTTGCTTCGATGACGCGCAATTTTGTCCCTCGGCTTTCAATAAAAGAAAAAAAATTAATAGGCCACTCCTTTTGGACGATATCGCTGTATATGAAATATGCGACCCTCTACTCCCGGGCGCGCATCACACCATACACGCTACCAAATCTCTACGCGCGTTCGCGCGCGCGCGCGCGTGTGTGTATGTATGTCGGGTGACGTATCGTTTTCCGTTTATACGCTATTACTATACGTATACAAGCCTAAGTCAGAATGTCAGACTGTCTTTTGTGGACATCTCCTTTTCTCCCTCCCTCACTCTGTCTCCTCTTTTTCTCATACCGTTTTACAATATCCTGTTATGGCATACTGATTATATGTGTACCAATTTTTGTATTATATGCAAGGTTTGTGTGTTGATGTTCATTCAAGATTCGTTTGGAATTTAAAAATTTTTCCTTTTCTCTTTCTGCGAGATTTTCCGAGCTTCGATTTGAGATCGCATGTAATTCTCTTGTACACCAACTCGAGTGTATTTATGATTTAGAGTCGGTAAATTGCATATTTTGCGAGCGCCACGTTTAACGGGGAATACCAGAAAATTACGTCAGAATAAAAGAGTGAATATTTTAGAAAAATCAGATTTAATTAAAATTTTATTAATTGTATTTATATTTGAAAGATTTATAAAAATTCATATTTTGTAAAATTGTTTTATCGATGTACTGTCTTTATTTATCTCTTCTTTTTATTAACCAATGTTACCGTGTCTGTTGCTCATTATAATTTTTGAACCATCTTTTATTGCACTTTAAGTATAAGAATATTAAATTTTGTATATAAATGTATTAAATTCTCTAGCTGACATGAAGTAAAGCTGTATGTGTACATATAAAATGAATTAGGTTAAATAATGATAAGGTAATAATATTTTTATAATTATATGCAAGTGATAAAACGAGTTTTTAATAATTTTATAGAATAATACTCATTTTATACATAAAATTTATATACTTTAATGAGGTAAATTACAGAACATAGTATTTATTTTATTTGCACTTCTATTTCTAAATTTAAAAACGTGTATATATACGTATATATGTATATAACGGGTTTTATTCGTTAACGTTACTTTTATGTCGAATATATATACATATGTTTTAGAAATTTTATTTTTAATAAATTTTTTTTGTTATACACAGTCTTATTATATTTTTAATTTATTTTAGGTTTACAATATTAAATATGTGTATTTATAATTACTTCGATATTTCAAAATGAATTTATAAAAACTTTAAATTATGGATAAAATATAATGTTTCATATACTTTTTGAAATCTTTATTCAAACATTTTATTAAAGATTGAAAAAATTTTTTCCTACATTTATACAATACAAGAAAAGAAAAACAAGCATCTACATGATATCTGTTTTAATATACTGTACATTACATTTTTTATCTTTACTACTATATGTATAATTTATTATTACAATTACATCATAATAAAAAATAATTTTAACTTTATACTTTTTATATTTTACTCGCTAGTTTAGTTTTTAATATTAATGTATATTAATTATAATATTTACAAGATTAAAAAAAATGATTAAAATACTAAAATTTTAAATTTTTAATAAAATAATTCCTTACAAAATTATTTATAAACTTTTTCATTTATTAAATTATAACTTATTAAATTTTCATTAGTTATTAATATAAATATTCAATTATAAAAGCTATCTATAGTAAATAAAGAAATAAAATAAATTGATTAATATTCATTCGTTTATAATATTGATAATTGTATACATAAAAATTTGAATAAAAATTTCTTTTTATTTTATCTATCTAATTCTTTAACACATTTATATAAAACTAAATAAATATATATGCTATAATATATATCTTGTTTCTTTAATATAAGTAATGATAAATCAACTCAAGAATTTATAAAATAAAAAGTTTGTAATGTTTATGAATTTATTTAATCTCACAAAATTATCTATATTTTCAAAATTCCAATAATATATGTATCCACAAATTTTTTTTATAATACAAAAATATTTACAATACACTGTTTAATTTGGCCCAAAAGTTTTATTATTGATGAATTCTTTGATTATTAATATTATTGTTATTAAAATTATTATTATTGTTGTTATTGATATTATTATTTCCATTTATATTCACATCTTCCACAACAATTGAGTTGCAAACTAAATCATAACCTGTTCGATTAAATCTGAAAAAACACATACCTAAACAAAGTGGAACAAAAAATGTTTGAATTATATTTTTTAAAGCTGAGCGTGCTAAGGCTGGCAATAAGCCTAAATCTGTTCCAGGAACTACTAAAGCTAATTCTTCATCTGGAAGGCTAACTGGTGTAACACTTCGACATTGAACAACCTTTAAACGCATTATTGATTTTCCTGGAGTAGCACCACCTATGCAACCATTTCTACCATGTTGGAGCCAAGATGTCTAAAAAACACATCCACACTAATCTTTTATATTTAAATTTCTTGAAAAATATATGAATAAATATTTTGAAATTTAATTAATATTAATATATTGTAAAATAATTTTTGTATCTAATAAAATCTAATACCTCAAATGCACAAACAAATATTTTAGATATTAGCTCTAAAACCAAAAGACCAGAAGTAAATTCCAATGCCAATTTATAGTTCATTGATAAATTTAATTGAAGCATATCTAAATAATATTGTTGAATATCTCTGAAAAAATAACTTTAGTTTTAATCACTTCTCTCATAAAAACAAAAGTTCAAAGATTACAGTTATGTTTTTATTAGTATGTATTACTTACATAATATTAAAAACATCTACAGCTATAAATACTATAGATAATTTTAATACGAATAATAACATGAAATCTATAAATTCTGCGACATATCGCTTCCATACTGGTGGAATTCGATACGTGATACCTACAATTTTATATATATATATGCTTTTTTAAGTTTATAACATTTAAATATTATATTCAATTAAATAAAAAACTATTAATTACTATTAGTACCATTGACTCCAGGTACTTGAAATGGTGCAGCTGTAGGTTCATTATTTCTTCTTTGGTATAGAGTACTTTCACTTCCTTGGTGATTATTTATATTAATATTTGTATTTGTCAATGTTGAACCTATTTTTTAAGTTAAAATTGAATTAGCATTTAAATATAACAAATTAGTAATAATAATAAATATAATTCAATGTAATTAAAAAATATATACCTTGCAATATTTGACTAGATGCAAGAATATATGGAACTGTAGCGACAAAACTGTGCCATGCATATGCTTCTAAAAGCCATGCCTCTAATTTACTAAAATATTCAGTTCGTTGTTCACTCGTGTAAATGTAAGGATTCTGATTTGCATCCTCTTTATCACTTTGGCTACTATCCTCTATCATTTTTGATAATTATTACTGAAAAATGTGACTATTTATTAAAAAATGATTTTTTATTTTTCTTTACAATTTTTAAATTTTAATTTCTAAAATATTTATATATTGTATTATAAATTTCAAAAATTTGTTTTATCAATAATTAATTAATATTATCATATAATACTACATTCTATAATATAATTATGAATGCTTAATTTATAAAAACTAAAAATGTATTTGTTTTCTATCTAAATATCATATAAGTATAACATTTAACCTTTAAGTTTCATTTATGAACAAATACCAATATTAATTTATAAAACTAAATATGAAAAATACAACGATAAACATATACTTATAATTTTTATAATCGCAGATTCATCTTATATGTAAGACGTATAATAAATACAAAATGAAATCAAAAGTAATTTAAGTCCAAATTTTCATATTAAAATAAAAAATAATATTTAAGAACCACATTAGTGATTTAAATATAGAGTAAATTTGTGAAGCAGAAAGTATACCTACAATAAAAATAAACGGTTTTAATAGAATTGGCTTTAGAACCGTGATACTGTGTGATGTGCATACGTATTATTTGATTACATCAGATTCTATACTAAACATGCATCGATGGAAGAAATACATACCTATTGTGTATTTATGCGAATATGTATATAAACTAACCTAATTTGCAGAAATATGACGGAAAAATTCCTTAGTTCAAAAAATATTTAGTGGCTATTTTTTATAGCATTAAATGCAATTCGTTTTTAATTTTAATCTATAATAAAAGTGTACATCAAATTGATAGAAATAAATTTAAAATTAAGAATTTTTTTATATAAAAAATATAATTTAAAAAATATATTATAGGGATTTAATATTTTTAATTTATGTTTTCTTTTTAATAAATTAATTAGAAAACTTTATATGTTGCCTTACGTTGTTTTATTATAGTAAATACTTTGAATATATTTAAAGAAAGATTTCGTTTTTTAAAAACTAAAATAACAATAATAACTAATAGAATTTCAATTGTAATCGGTTCATTTCTGATAAACAATAAAAATAGAAAAGCAAAAAATTAATAAAATGAGGTTTATTTATCAACAACATGAAGATAAGTTTATAGAACGATAAATTTTTTTATTAAAAAGATTTTGAAGACTAACCTATTTGTATATTTACTTCAATATTTCGGTTGTTCCAAAGATGTCGTCTAGATTATCTACGGAAAAAATAATAAGTAATTTCGTTATAATTTAAAAGTAGTAAAGCATCTTTAAAAAATTTATTTAATTTAATTTAATTAATACATGTTAATTATTTGAAAATGGAAATAAGACTAACCTTGATAAACTAAGAAAAATGACGTGGTGATATTTAATAGGAGATACCTTAATATTATTGTTATAGTTAACAATACATCCAATAAAAATGTAATTATAAATTATAATTATAATTCATAAATGAATTGATATAAGAAATAATTAAAACTAGATTATTATTATTTTAATTAAACAATTTTATAAATTTTATCATGTTTCAGAACTATGTCAATAAATAATAATGATAATGATTCTGTTAAATTTGTTTGCCCTTCTATTGATGAATTAAGAGTAATTGTAAATCATATCCGTTGTGAAGAATGTAATTTAGTATTTTGTAATGAACCTCGATTTCGAATGCATGATTTAAAAGTGCATAAACATAAAAATCTTGACAAAAGTTTCAAAGAAAATGTTCGTTATCATTGTCCAATTGAAAATTGTATTTATGCACTAAATAATAAGAAATATTTCACATTATATAAATACCTGAAGCAAGTAAGGTATTATTTTTTGATGACATATTAATTGAATTTTTATTTTATTAAAATTTATATATTTACAGCATTATTTAAAAGTTCACGCTGAAAAAATATTTACTTGTACCAAGTGCACAAAACGCTTTTCAACAAATGCTGCGAAAGAAGCTCATATTCGAATATGTGGTACAATTTTTAAATGTTTCTGTGAAAAAATATTTACTAGTTATGAAGCATTACTTACACACGCCAAAAGAAACTTTCACAAAGTAGATGAAAAATATAAATCTAAAAAGTAAGCACTTTATTAGAAAATTCATATGAATTTCTTATTTACAAAATATGTGTATAATTTTATTTTTCTAAATAAAATAATTTTGTTTACAGTGGTAATAATAAAATAATTAAAAAAATTAATGTACCAATCATGTGTACAGGAAATACTAATAATAAAACAATTAAAATTAAATCCATTCATATTTTACCAAAATCAACATGTGATGTAGCTATTCAAACTGAAACTATTAATATGAAAAAGAAATTAAATATTTTTAAAGATAAAAGTACTGAAAATCAAATTTGCAGACAAACTCAAACAAATGATAATTTGAAAGAGAAGCAGCTTAAAAAAACTGCTGAAACCCAAACTACAAAAACAGTTCCACGAGTAATTAGAGTTCATCAAATAGGAAAACACAAAACAATTTCTATAGAGCAACACTCTGTAACAAAAGAAAATAGTTTAGTTGAAGCTCTTTCATCTGAATGTCAACTTCCCAACAGTCCATTATCATTGAGACATGATATAATATTACAAGATCCTTGGGAAGAAAAAAGCACTCTGGGTACTCAAACCATACCAGAAAAATATATTTTCAGTGACCTTGAAGATTATACTATGCAAAATGCTACATATTATGGGATGTTCAGGTCTGACCCTATGTTAACAGAAGATACTTTTGCCAATAAGTTTAGTAGTATAGAAACTCAAACTGAAAAAGCCTATTGTCAATCAATTTTTGAATCTGATCCACTAAGTTCTAATAATGAAACACAGACAACTGAAAACTTTACCGAGACAATAGAACCACTTCATATTTATAGCAACACTTGTACTCAAACATGTGATGAAATATTATCATCTGATTTAGGACTATCTGACATTCAAACTCAAACAGCTTGGAATCATTTAGATGAATCAACAGTATCTACTGAAACACAAACAAAATCTCTGAAATGTTTATCTGGCTGCAATGATACAAGTTCATGGTTTACAGCACAAACAAATCATATGGAAACTCAAACGGATTTACTTCATATTTTTGAAGATTTAGAATAAATAAAAGTATTATTAAATTCATATATTTAATGTAAAAAATAAAATTATAATACAAGTGAAAATTGCATAGAATTCAATAATGAAAAGAATATTTTTATATTTTAATATGTAAATACAATTAGTAGTTGTACATTTTATATTATAAAAAATCGAAATCTACTTTTAATATTCTGCTTCATACTTATTAATGATTATTTTTTAAAAATATATTGTACTTAAAATCATTAGTACAATCATATTTATCCAAAACATAATTAAGAAAATTAAATAATATTTGTTTTTAGAGCATAAGTTCAAGCTTCATAGAAACTTAAAACTATCATAAATGAACTAAACAAAAAAATATTTTAATTAGTTTTTATAACGCTGGTCCAGCTGCGTTGTCTTCATCTAAGTCTGGTATAAAATCTTTGGTTCTATCTTCTGTGTTATCTAATTTTTCAAGAGTTGATGCAAGTACTCTTAAATTATTTACACCTGAAACCAGTTGCCTAAAAATGAATTATTTCATTATATTTATATTATAAAGACAACATTTTAGTACAAAAAATGTGAATTTAAAACATAAATCATGTAAAAAAATATTAAATTTCAATATATGATTTTAATTATTATACATTATTACCTTACTGTTTTATTATCAATACAATTCAAAACAAAAAATATGAAATATAAAATTTATCCATTTATTATAATTACCTCAACGAAACTTCTGCTGTTGATGCAGCAAGCCTTAAATCACCAGCCAAACTTTGTATCCTACAATCAGGATTCATATTCCTATAACCACTACCATCTGTTACCATTGCTGCTTTGAGTTCTCTATTTTCTGTTTGTAACATCATAATTTCAATCTATAAATATAAAAAAATTATTTAAAATTATTTTTTTCTGTAATTAAATAGAATTAAATTTATATAATACTGAGATTTACAGATAGAGAATTTATATCCTTCTTTAAAGATGCTATTCTATTTTCTGCATTGATGGCTCTTTTCTGAAAGAAATTAAAATATTAATAATTTTATACAATTATGAAATATAAATAAAATTTTAGCTTACAGTACTACGTTTTAAATTATCCTCAACTTGTTGCATTGCTTTTTCAATATTTGCACTTTCTGTATGTGATAAAACTTCAGCTTGTAATGCTTCTATTCTATAAAAAGTATATTAATTATATATAATTTAGGTATTATATATATATATATATATATATATAAAGTAATAATGAAATAAGATAAAATTATTTTATACCTAATTGAATGCTCGCTTGCTTGTCTCCTTGCAATTTGAAGTTGTTTACGTAATCTCTCATTTTCCATTAATAACTAAGTAAGATTAAATAAGCTATCATTTATCATTATTAATTTGAAATAAAAAATTTATGATAAAAAATTAATACCCAATGATTCACAGAATCATTTGAATTAGAACAATCAGGCCTATCTGATGGAATTCCTCGAGAAGGAATTGGTGCATCACTTAAAAAGTCTGGTAATAGTTTTGTTGTATCAGGTATTCCCTCAGGCAAAGGATTATTTATAGCTACACTAGCACTTGAATTTGATTCAGTACCACGTGATATTTGTAAATCAAATGGAAAACCTATTAAAAAAAATTTGTATCGAATACACGGATTATTAAATAAAATTAAATATTAAAGTAACGTGTAATTAATTTAGATATAATATAATTTTCTTCATACTATACAATAAAATAAAATAAATAAAAATCAAACAAACTTTTTATAGTATAAAAGATTTTTTTTGATTCGTAATAAATTCCTTTACGTGTACTACTTATTTGCTATGTATACAAAGTCAATATTTTATTTAAGTTGCAAATTTATATTTAATATGATTTTTAAACTTTTTAATAGTTTTTCAAATTGGCATAAATCAATAAAATTATTTATTAATATAAATAATAAAAAATAAAATTTTTTTTTCAAGCTTTCTGAAATATAATGTATAATTAATATACCTAAAGTTTCTGGTACATCAGCTGATTCACCATCAATGACATCCAGCTTTGGTAAATCTAAACAACTTTGGTGAGAAGGTTTTTTTACAGAATCTTTATGTAAATTATCAGTAAGATCAAATGAAATATCTCCTGAACCTTCTGAACCCTTATTCCACTGACCATTAAGATATCGAATATTTCTCTTTTCCATACTATTTAATGCAAAATCTGGTAAATTGTCTACTTCTATATTTCCTATATTTGTTGATACTTTATCACCAAGATAACACTGTTCAATAACAAGATGATCTTGTACAAAATCTGGTAATTCTGTAGGATTTCTTGGATATTTTCCAATATCATGATTTTCGCTAGGTTCTGGTGTTCTTGATTGAGGTTCATAAACCTTAGGTCTAGCTCCAGCAAATTGGTGATTTGTTTGATTATCATTTTTTAAAAACTGTTTTAAACTAAATAAACTTTCCTCTCTTCTTGTTGAATTTTTTACTGTAATTAATAATTAAATCTCAAAATAATAATAAAATATTAGAAAATCTATATATAGCTTATAAATAATTTAAAATAAAATAAGTAATAAAAATATTATATAACTTAAATAACAAATAATTATTATTATACTTTAAGATAAAAAATTTTTTAAAATCATATTTATTAATTGTTGAACAGTAAAATTACTATAGACCTTGTTATAAAATTTAAGATAGGAAACAAACAGTATCAAACTATAAATGATAAAAAAATATTGTCTTTCAAAAATTCAATACACTTATATTACAATTTTAACTATTTGGTACTAATACTGTCCAAAACAAATAACTTCTATTATTTAGATAAAATTATTATGTATAACATAAAGAAATTGTTTTATAATAAATGAATACAAAATTAGTAGAAATAGTTTTAAATAATAAGAATATTTGACAACTTTAGTAACATTTTACCAAGAAAAAAAAAGGCAATGTAAGCAAAGTCCTAACCTTTGCGTTTATGATCTGTTGATAACGGAGAAGATTTAGTCTTCGCATGCAGTCGACTAGCAGTTTCGATTTCAGGATCCTGGTACGTAGCAGCTGTTGCCTCTCCTTCATCGGCAGATGATGTCGACGAAGATGATGGGAACATCGCCGGTTTTCTGCCAAATGGCTCTTTCGGCTTCTTTGATACTTTTCTCTTCTTCAGTTTTGATGTTCACACACACATAACGCGCGCGCGCGCGTGCAGCAAGTGCGAATATATGTATGTTTCGTGTATAGATTCAACTTATAAGTATGAATATGTTTAAACACACTGAAAATGAATGCATGCATGCATGCACACAGTTGGTATAGTTATCGACGCATGCAGTTATGTGAATTTGAGTCATTGAAGGAACCTGAGTCGAGGAATATCAAATTTATTATTCAAATTTAAAAAACAACTAAGAGGCAATGAAGCTAATATTTATGAAAAAGAATTGAAATATAATGCATGGTAATATATATAGTACTTATAAGCCGTATATTCTATTTATAAGCATATATACTTTTTTATCTATCAAATTGTAAAAATGCAATGAATCAGTTAAAACCAAATTTTACTTATAGAGCTTTGTTTTTTAAATATAGGAAATTAATTTATTAATTATTAATTTAGTTAACAAATCAATATAACATCAACTTTTAACTAAATAAAAATATATGTTAAGTAGTTAAATTGATGCTCGTCTTCTGATATATCACCTAATGTGTAAATGCATTTTGTATAATTGTCAGAACTATATCAAGAAATAAATAACATTATAAATACTTTATTGATTATCTAAAGATCATATGCAAATAAAAATTGAAAATGCTGGATTTATTTATAAATTTGTGTCTATATAAAATTATAGATTAAATATTAAATTAAATTGTAGATATATTTTTAAAATATTTTAAAAGAACAAATTTTCCATAATTATGTTTATATTAAACTAAGTCTAGAATAAATATCTATAATATGTTTAAATTTTATGTTTAAATTATGTGCACTCCATACAGTATTATAACATTTTGCATCTTGAAAAACTGGAATCATAAAGCGTGTTTTAAATTAAATTATAAAAAGTTTATATTTGAAAATAAGAAGAAACAGTGCAAAATAAAATATCAAGAGAAAAAGTTTATTCAACTCAAGATACGCTTCGATCAACTGCCATAATCAATAATATGATATCATTAATAAAATAGATTCTGGATACAACAGGTTGTTGATAATTATTTATTACATGCACATTTGTAAACTATATCAATGTAAATTTTAATTTGAACGCGCCTATGATAACGAATCAACATTGGAACTTAGTCTAACTTAGAATACGATATCGCATCACCGATCACTGTGAAGCAATAGATCGAGCCAAATTCTTGATTCTGCGCAATAAAAGCTTTATACCGATTGGCTATTGTGTGTTCGCACTTTTAAAATATCGTAGTAAACGATACGGTGATGTATTGAATCGTTTACTAACCGAACACAATTGCAAACCCTGTAAAAATTTTAGCTTTTACCCAATTAATTTTAGCCAATTACTAAAGCATTAAATATTACAATACATCGAAATATTGCTTTATTCAAATACTTGTTTTTGTTACCTCAGAAAATTAGTTTGTCAATAATTGAACAGTTAATATAAAAATTTGGCAATGAACACCTTTCCTGATTTTGATAATAAATACATCATTGTTATGAATATGATTATTTGGAGGTATGTTTTAATTACAATACAATTTTTAAAGCGTCGAAATTATTAAATTTAAATTTATATATTGAAAAAATCTCTATCAGGGATAGTTTAAATAAATGCTAGATAAAGGTTTACATTAATTATTTATTATTTATCTTCTATGCAAATGTAGGGAGAAAAGATGCTACGATAATTAACTCACTTACTAATAGCTATTTAATTTGATAACGTATTTATAAAAGAAGTCTTTTTTACGTCAGTGAAAGAATGATAAATTGCTTAAGTACGAAATATGAGGTTCCAGTCAAGCCTATTAATTAGATAAAGTTAAATGAAAGCTTTGTAAACTGCCGATTGGTGTAGGATATACTTGTCAGATCTGTAACTGCTAGCAACCACCCTCCAATTTTCAAAGAGATTGGTTTAAGTAAGCTGGACTAATGTACTGCTTCTCGGACATACCTCAAAAATCATATAACTTGATAGGTCCATGTGATAGAGTTAATAAATATGTCGATATCTAAATTAAATGGTATAATTGAGAGGTAGATAAAGATAGATAGAGAGAGAGAGAGAGAGAGAGAGAGAGAGAGAGAGATTTATGTGTGCTCGTGTACGTGGCGCGTGCAATCTAAGTCATCAAAGACACGTACGACTGAGAATATTTCTTTGAATACTTCGCGATAGTCGTTGGATTGTTATTTTCTCCGCTTTTTGGATCATTTTACAAATTTTTATGTACATAAAATATTTGAGCCACATGTATACTTGTAATGACTAAAATCTTAATAAATCTATATTTTAAGATTCAAGAGTAGTTGAACAAAAATTCAGCAATTTCAATCGGTGATCGTATGACCAGTAGTTACGAAGTTCGAGATACAATTATGAAGTTCGAAATACAGTTACAAAGCTTATAGTTAATGATTTGTTTTTTATGAAGAAAACTTTGAATTTTTCATTTGTTTAAATTGTCGAAAATTGAAAAATAAAAGATTCAATCTACACAAGGAGAACAATGTACAATTTTTAAATTATTGAAAGTTAGAAATCTGGCGAAACATCGTTTATTTTAGACTTTATGGTACGAAAGCGATAATAAAATGTCTGTAAATTGTTATAAAATAATAAAGAGAAGATTTGAAGATTGAAGTTTATAAATTGTAGAATAAAAACTCTCATACGGAGGATTACATTTATTTTCATATTTTCTTGTTGATATTTTTTATTATCTTAAATAGACTTGTACATTATTCTTCGAGCAAATACAATTTTTAATTTTTCAGAAAAATAAACATTTTTGTATACATGCGTTTAAAAATAAAAATTTTCCTTTCTAATTATTATGTGCAGATGTTAAGTGCACTTTTCCGTATGATTTTTAAAGATCTCTCTAATAAGGTGTTTATCAATAAATTTAACCGTATGACATATTAAAACAATATAAAATATATTTATAAAATAGTGATGATTTCATAGTATAATTTATACATGGTACTTTTAATATAATATTTTTCTTATACTTTTAGAATTTTTAAGTTGAGAAAATAAAATTTTACTTTAAATGTTTGGCATATTTATGTTATGCATAATTTTGTGCATAATTTTATATAGATTGCACTTACGCACGCACGCACTAGCATTTACTCGTAGATGTCAACTAATTAATATATATGATGTGTTACAGATATATTCTGCAATTCAGACTTTAATATTTCTTTATGTAATAAATCCAAACATCCAATAAAATAATTGAAAATTTGGCTATCCAATCGATTATTGCAAAATGTGATACTTGATCATCGTCTTTAATTTCTAATAACATTATTAAGTCATTTCATTTAATGTTATAATAAGATGCATATTGTTGATAAATCGAAGCACTAGAAATAATGAAAATCGAAAATTATGTGTTATTAAGTGAAAATAAATAATATCGGATATAATTTTCTACCGGAATGTATTTAATTTTTACCACCAATCCATTGCATAAAATTTATTTATTCTTAATATATTTTATAATTAAGTTCATTTATTAATCTCATATTAGGTAAAAAATCCATATAATTTATTGAATTATTTATTGTACAATTCCTGGGTATAAACTATTTTGTTAATTGAAAATAATTAAAGGAAATAATGAAAATTAGCTATAAAGGCTAATATTTCGACTTAATACTTTTATTGGGTACATTTGTGATATACAATGAGCTTAGAGCGATATTGGGTTGGTATATTTAATTTTGTTCAATTTTTATTTCATTATGTCTTCCTATCTAACTATATCATAAAGATATAGTTTTGTTTTAAAATATTTTTTATCGTATAATTAATCGGAAGATTTTTAATATACCAATTTACATAGAAGATGAATAATAATGAACAGTTTTTTAAAAAATAATAAATAATAAATAATAAATAACTTTTAAAAATGTATCAAATATATTGTGTATCATAAAAAATATTAATAAAATAATTACAAATATAGAAATAATTATTATAATTTAGATTAGTAATGATTCATTAAAGTAACTTTTTTTAATATTGAAGAGCGCGTGTTTAGAAATAAAATGAGTCCCAGGGATGCATGGAAGGGTGGGGGCGTTGTCGTTTGCTTGGGAAGAGGGGAAGATTTGGCCGAGATTGGTTCTTTGCACTCGTACATTTGTAGCTAGTGAATTTTACATTATGGTTAATTTATTACAAATTTCGTTACAAAGAATGATAACACGATATTATTAAATATATATAGATAGATAGATAAATTAATATAATGTGCAAGTATTGTTTGAGAAAACTAAATAATTCTCAAGAATAGTAACTATGTATTTTGTCTAGGGGTGTTCAGAAAATCTCGAATTTTGTTTGTTTTGATGCTGTGACATTTGTTAATGTATGATTAGGTATAATTAATTCGTATACAAGTGATTTAATAATTATAAAATTACATACTACAATGTATTAGTTTATAATTTTTTAGTTTTCTTATTGCATTCATGTACGGTAAAAAACGACGTAAACATAAAATTATAGTATGTTACCATGCGCTTCATATATCAAATAAACTTTCGCGAAAAAGAGAAAACTATCGTACATACATAAGTGACGAGCAGTTAAATAGAGATTAAATTAAAAATATTTACTCAATCTTACATCATGAGTTAAATACATATGATATATATTTTATGGATTAAAGTATTCTTTCATCTTTTTTCGTTCACCTAAGAAAAATATTTCAATTTCCAATTTCAATAAATTTTCAACTTCATTTTTGAGTTGCACTTATAAAATATTCTATTTTATAGTCATGATGAAGTTGAAGAATTCGTAGTAAATTTATTGTTCAGTTTAATTTTTTCAAACGATTTCTACGTTTGCAGTATTAAATCTGCCGACGAAAGAAAGAAGGATAAACAGAAGAAGCAATAAATGTTGTTGGTTCAAAATGATCGGGAACAGCCTCGAGGCTGGTCAATCATACCATCACCTCGGGTCTGCAGGACGAAATGTCTTTCACTTGCTTACTCGTATAAAATTGCCCAAGATCATTATTCTAGTTCTAATTCTTCTGTGTATTATTCCATTATTCACACATTATTACTTATCAAAGGTAAGTTTTATTTTTCCTTTGATTATTGTTTAATATTACAAATTTAAAGATACTTATTTTTTAAAAAGTAAATATTAAATATATTAATTCTTTATATATATATATTTAAATACAATAATAAAATTATGTATTCTATAAGATGAATCATATATTTTGATTTTTATATATATTTTATTTATTTTATTTATATAATTTAATTAATTTATGTTATAACTTCATATTTTTTTGGTAATTTTCAAATATAATACTATTATAAGTTATACATCGCTAATTATTTATTAATTGTTTGAACAATGATTTTAAATTTAAGTTCTTCTTTATTGATATATTATCAACTAATTATTATCAAATTGTTTATGACTTTTTTTATTTAATTTTATTAAATATTAATAATGAATAAAACTTTAATTGGTGTAAAAAATTATTTAGCGATTAATAATTATAAATAATTATATAATAAATTTATTTTATATTTGTATTTTAATCATTTTTAGGTCGAAACAGATTTATCAAATCTGGATATTCACCAAACTCGTTCCAAATTAGAAGCTTTCCACGACTTTACATCGATGAAGGCGGCTGATTTAAAGGTTCGTATAGAAGAAATGTTGCATATTAAACAATCTGTCAGTAATGAACTCAGAGATCTTGAAGCAAAGCGTCGTAGACTTCATGCTGATGTTAGCAGTTTAACACAACAGATTGATGAATTAAAACAAGATTTATTACATCAACAAATGGACTTAGATAGATTGAAAATCAGTGTGGTGCAAGCTCAAGCAGCCCAAAGAGAAGCTGTAGAACGCAATACACCAGAATTAGCACCGCCAAAAAGAATTTTGAGTAATTCAATTCCAGATGTACTTCCTTCTAATTTTAATTCACAATTGTGCAGAATGTTTAACTGTTTTGATCACAGTCGTTGTGCTTTAACTAGTGGCTTTCCAGTATATTTGTATGATCCAGAGGAATTTTCTGTTGTTAATGTAGGTTGGGATATTGACGGATTTTTAAAAACTTATATAAAACATACTTTACGTAAGTTAATAATTGTTTTATCGCGGTTTAAAAAAAATTAATTATAGATTTACAATTAAAATTTTCTTATTTCAAATTTTAAATTAATTTCTATAATGATAAAATTTTATTTTAATATTTCTAGGGTATAATTCACATTTGACATTTGATCCAGCAGAGGCTTGTATATATATTGTTCTTATTGGTGAAGCATTAACAATATCACATAAAACTACATTTTTGGATAACGCGTTAGATATAAAAAAACTGCAAATGCTTCCTTATTGGGGAGGTGATGGTAGAAATCACATACTATTGAATCTTGCTCGCAGAGATTTATCAGCTAACTCAGGAAATTTACTTAATGGAATCGACACTGGTCGAGCTATAATTATGCAATCAACATTTTTCAGACAACACTTTCGAGAAAAATTTGATTTAATTGTACCACCAATATTAGGACCACCAGGTGGTGATGTATGGCCAGAATGTGCACACATGTTACCTGCTAGAAGAAAGTTTTTATTGTCATTTCAAGGTAAACAATGTAAATTTTGTTTATCAAATATTTTTTCTTTATATTTTCAAGATTTATTTCTTAAAATTTATATTCAATATAAATAAATAAGCTATTTTTTTGATTAAAAATATATTTTAACTTTTAAATTAGCCTTTTATAAATATTTTCACTAGTTTAAAAAATTCTTTTAAATCGAAAATATTGAAAAATATACAAAAGTGTATAAAAACATGTATTATATTAATAAACTATATTATTAAGAAAAGTTTAATTATACATATTGTATTTAGTTTACTTTACAGATATGCCTATGTACAAGTAAATTAATTATGCATAAACTATTTATTTTATTCACTAACAATATGAGACTACTTTTTAATTTAACGAATGTTTTATCATTAAATTTTTTCCACAAATATTGCATGTTCTGTATTTATTAAGAATTTTACAAGATTTGGATAATTTTTAAGTGCGATTAGGCGTAAATTATTTATTTTGTAATGGATTATATTCACACAAATAGCATATTAATAAATTTTTTTTTATATATTTTTTTATATTTAAATTTTCTATTTAATAAAATATTTTTATTTTATAATACGCAAATTATATTAATTGACACCTTTAATTATTTAATTTCATAAGATTCCCTTTTAACATTTTTTTCAAGTGATGAGTTTTAATTACAAGTTTATAACTTTATAATTATTTTTTCGTTATTTTTTTACTGTACATCTCATCTATTGATTTACAATTATAAATTTTGTTCAAAAATTGAATATGTTTCTTATCAGTAAGTAAAAAAGTAATTAAGTAAGTTTCAGTAAGTTCTTATAGTATTCACATTAAATCATAACTTTTTTTATTTATAAATTTGGTCATTTAGATAAATATTTAGATATTTCCAACCATGATCTGAAAGCATTCTTAAATATTTACAGTAGCTTTAATTTTATTTTTATTTTGATCTTCTTATAATTAAATCATGGAATATATAGAATTCATTATTTTGTTAAATTATATATATATATATATATATATATATATATGTATATATACATGATCATTAAAAATTAATATTTAAGCTTTGACAATAATATTCTTATAATTATAATTGTTACAAATGTACTTTGATTAATTGAAACTTTATTTTAGGAGAAATGAGAGCATTAAAGTCTTCAACCATTCATCAAATAGTAGATGATGCAGAATTAGATATTGAAAGAGTATCTTTTGATGAAAATAATTTAGATAATTTTATTATTCAACATCTAAAAGATATGAGCAATGGAGCAACATTAGATAAATTTTTTATGCAATTTGAATGTATTCCAGCATCTGAAGAGAAAAAGGTCAATGAAGTTCTGGATTGGTCTCTTTGTGGCACTGATTCATCAAGAAAAGCTATTTTGAAAGAATCTACTTTTGCACTTATACTAGCTCCTAGTAACGTCAGTTTTTTATCAACTGCCTCGATGCAGGCGAGATTGTACGAATCATTGAGATCAGGTGCCATACCAGTTATTCTTGGAGGTGATAGTGTGGCTTTAAGTTTCAAAGAAGTCATTGCTTGGAGAAGAGCAGTTATTTTTTTGCCTAAAGTATATTTTCTTAAAATTTATTATTACTTTTAAAAAATTTAATTTAAATATTTTATTATATTTATTAAATACTGAATCTAAATGAAAATAGTCTATATATATATATAAATTTATTATTTAATCAAAAGTACGTTTTGATAAATTACTTATTTCTTTTAAATATTTGAATTATTTGCTAATGTACATATACTAATTTTAAATTTACTTAATTTAAACCTATATTTAAAATTATTTTGTATTAAAAGATTTTTAAAAATCACAATTAAGAGAAAACTTTTTATTTTAGGCTAGAGTTACAGAAATGCATTTTTTATTAAGAGCCGTCCCAGATAATGATTTATTAGCAATGAGAAGACAGGGGAGACTCATATGGGATAGATATTTTGGTACCGCACAAAGTGTTGTTGATACTATAATTGCTGTTCTCAGAGATCGTTTGGGTATTCCTCCTTTACCAGCATTACAGTCTCCTAGTCCAAGTATTTTTAATTCATCCTTTGTGGTTCGTTTTTGATATCTCTATTAATTGATTTTAAGGCAGTCTTTAATTTAATATTAGTATAAATTCTTACATATAACTATATTTATTATAATAGTACAAATTATTTATGATAATTTATTGCATATAAATTTATTGCATAATATAAATCTTACTAGCAATTAACGAGTTTTGATGAATATTTTTTTATTTTTTTTTGATTTTTAATTTATATACATACATGTGTATTTTTTAATTATGATTATTTTTAAATTATTTAAAATATTTTAATATTTTTACATTTATTATAAATCAATACATTTTATTGCTTTTGTTAGTTTTATATTATTACACAAAGTTAGTGATATATTTAATTAGTTATTATAAATACGATAAGTAACATAAAATTTTTTTATACTTTTTTGAATTTTAAGCAGTATTGAAGTAAACTTGATAAATAACTGATGTATATATTAATTTATTTATAGCCTTTAAAGTCAGACACTATTGTTGCGGAATCTGAGGCTGAAGAGAGTTTGGGACCATTAGAACCACCGTATCCATCTCCAGCTTACAGGAGAAATTATACAATTATGCTAGTGCAAGGATATGAAATGTGGAATGATTGGATCGATCCATTTAAATTATATCCTCAATTACCCTTTGACACAATTTTACCTAGTGATGCTAAATTTCTTGGTATATAATATTATTGTTTAGTAATTATTTTAACTTTTAAATTAGTTTATTGAAAATTTCTGTTCCTTATACAGAAAATTAATTTTATAGTTTAGTATAACAAAAGTTTATTTTTAATAAAAAGTCATTAAAATAGTACTTATCAATCAAAATTTTAGTGAATTAGTCTATTCATTCTGATTGTACATAAATTCATTCGGTCTATTTATATACATAATCATTAAAATTGATTTTTAGCGTTATTTTCTTAATGCTTAATGTAAGAGTTCTTAACTTTGCTTAAGCTTTAAGCTTCTGTATTGATTAAGTTATATTGAAAAAATTAATTTTTTAAATTACATTTTCTAAGTTATATTATTATTATTATTACATTTATACTGTACTTTGTGCAAATTTTCTAAAATATACTCCTTTGATATAGTTCAATTATTTCAAATAAGTTATTCATAAAAAATTGATTCTATAACATAAGATAAATTTCAGATTTTATAAACAGAAAAAATTTATTAAAAACTACCTAGTTTTGAAAAGAACAATTTAAATATTTTTCTAAATTAAAAAATATATTTAGTTTATTATATTAAGATTTAATAAGATTTTAAATTTTTCATTAAACATAAATTTTCCATAAAATTCTGAACTATCATTGAAAACATTAGTATACTATTCATTACGAATAAAATTTAATATATTAATGTACTCATTTAATATTGTATTATTTGATGTTCAATATTAAACTATGTGATCATTTTTTGAATTTTTTCTATTATTATTATTTAAATTCAATATCAATTTTAAACTTTAATTTATATTTAAATTTGTTAAACAAAAAAAATTATTTTTAGCGTTTCTTAAAGGAATTTTTATTTTGATTGTATTTTTATATTAATAAGAAAATATTTTTGAGATATTAAAATGTTATAAATATTCGAGATATAAAAATTTTTTATTAAAATTTTAATTTTGTTCCATATTAGGTTCAGAAGTAGGGTTTCGACCAATAGGCAAAGGTGCTGGTGGTGCAGGGAAGGAATTCAGCGAATCACTTGGAGGAAATTATCCACGAGAACAATTTACAATTGTTATGCTTACATATGAAAGAGAACAAGTGTTAATTAATTCATTAGCACGACTTTATGGATTGCCTTACTTAAACAAAGTAATTGTAGTTTGGAACAGTCCAAAACCACCAATGGAAGATTTAAGGTGGCCTGATATTGGAGTTCCTATACACGTGTGTAGATAATAAGTTATAAATTTAAATTTAATAAAATATATAATTTATTCACAAATTGGTAATAACTAATATTTTAAAGGTTATAAAAGCGAATAGAAATAGCTTAAATAACAGATTTTTACCATTTGATGCCATTGAGACAGAAGCAGTTTTGTCCGTTGATGATGATGCACATTTAAGACACGATGAAATAATGTTTGGATTTAGGTAAACATTTTATAATTATTTAAAAATGCTTATTATAAGTAGTTATATTATTAAAACAATTATTGTTAATTCATAAAAATATCACATATTAATATTATATATTGAAGTATTCTATTCATTTTACTACAATATTATTATATATGCATATTTAATACATATTTTATGTACTCAAAACATAAAATACATATTAAATATGTTTTATAAACATAACAAATAAAAAAATTCGATGATTTAAAAAATTTGTAAATTTAATGAATAATAGAATTTCTTATAATTATAATATTTAATAAATAATAAATAACAAAAATAGAACATTTTATAATATAATAAATTCGTATTAAAAATATATTTTGTATAATAATTTCCATAAATTATAATATAGTGTACTGTATATTGTTATATTATTTTTGGATAATAAAATTCACTTATATATTTATCATTATAGAACTATTTAATTGTTTAAAGTATCAAATTATAAAAAAAAATATTTGTTTACAGAGTATGGAGAGAGCATAGAGACAGAGTTGTTGGTTTTCCAGGTCGATTTCATGCTTGGGATCAAAATAATCATAATGCTTGGAATTACAATTCAAATTATTCCTGTGAATTGTCAATGGTATTAACAGGAGCTGCTTTTATTCATAAACATTATACGTATTTGTATACTCATTGGTTGCCTCAGGCAATTAGAGATAAAGTTGATGAGTATATGAACTGTGAGGATATAGCAATGAATTTTTTGACAGCTCATATAACAAGAAAACCACCAGTAAAGGTATAAACGAATTTTTCTTCTTATTTATGCTAGCATAAAAGTAATTTTTAATTAAAATAAATGTTTGAAAAAAATAATAAATCCCAAAATATTACTGTATCTTTAAATTTAACAAATATTTTTATAATCAATAGGTTACCTCTCGCTGGACTTTTAGATGTCCAGGATGTCCAGTATCACTATCAGAAGATGACACACATTTTCAAGAGAGGCATAAGTGTATAAACTTTTTTTCACAAGTAAGCATTAGAAAAATATTTTTTCATAATAAAAATAAATAAATAAATTGAATTCATAATAGAATTATTTTTAATTTTTTAGGTATTTGGTTACATGCCTTTGTTAAATACACAGTATAGGGCTGATTCGATACTATTTAAAACAAGAATACCACATGACAAACAAAAGTGTTTTAAATTTATATAAATATTGAATATATACATAATTATAAAATTAATTATTATAGTTTAAAAGTATGTATTAAAAAATAATTTTTTTTAGTTTTGTTTGTAAATATGTAGTTACATGCATACAAATTTGTTATGTACCCACATTGTTTAAAATTTGGGCTATAATAATTATAAATAATTTAGTAGAAGTATTTATTAATATCAGATTATTTATTGGAATCAAACAAAAAATGAATAATATGTATTTTTTCATTGTTTACCAAATTTTGTTAATTAGCATATTAATCGACGATTTAGTGCCAAAATAATATTATTGTACATCTTGTGTGTATCAATGAATAGCTTATAAAAATACATAAAAAGAGTTTTGAATTGTAAATAGATCATTAAAATCAATTAAATTAAATTTAAAAAGTTATAAATAAATATATATATATATATTATAAGTAAGTAAAATAAATAATTTGCATTTTAAAACATTTAAATTTATAATATTTAAGAGAAAACAATTTTCATAAAATTCTAATTTATGAAATATAGTAGATATTTGATGTTAGAAGTTAATTGCTTTAATATTAGGAGTCAGAAAAAAAATTTTTTCAACGTAGTAACTAAAATTTTTATTTAAGGTAATGATTATATAGATATATTTTATATCTATTTTCTAAACATAATATTTTTATTTATCTACTGTACGAATGGTTATGTATCCTTAAAGTGGATGATTTAAATTTTGTATAATTTAATAAAACATTAAAATTTATGAATAAATGTACATTTTTCATTTAGTTATAAAAATTGATCATTATATCTTTGTATCTAATATTTAAATTCTCATAATAATAGGATTAGGATATTATTAAATTATATATAATATGTTTGTATGTTTGGAAATACAGAAATACAGTGCTATTGTTTATTTAAAAAAAGAATGAACACTGCACGGTAATTACTTTTAAATTTTATTTTTTTTAACTACTTATTCAGGCTAAAAACTTGAACATTTTTATGTAGTAATATACTTAAATTATAATAGATAAATATATTTTATCTATAAATTTAAATTATTTATTATACGTTAAAATTATTGTTATTCTAATATAATTATTTCTATTAAATATAACATTTTAAAATTTAAATTATTCTATTTGTTATGTAATAGATTATAATTGTACAGTGTTTTAACATGAATATAACAATATTTACAAGAACAGTAATTGCAGTGTTTTAAGTTGAGAAATCGAATGACTGCTTATTCTTCAACTATAAGTTTTTGGTTAATTCTTTAAAAATTTATATTACATTTTCAACTCATTTTTTATAAATAATTTATAAAAATATAAAATATAATTTGAAAAAGTTTAAAAAATTATTTTTAAACATACTTGTATATAATATTTGTTCCATTTGATATAAAAATTTTCTTTTTATTTGTCAAAATTTGCTGAATAATTTTTATTATTTATAAAAGAAAAAATACGTATATATATATATTAATTTTTATTGAAATTGAAATACATAAAATTTAGGTATGTTTTTTTTTCAAATATCTATAAGACATTGATAACTTATTATTACTATTAGAAATTTTTATTTTCTTTAAAATTCAATTTATTTATTTTTAAAATGTTGTAATATTAAAAATACATGTAATTTTTTTTTCAAAAAATGTATTAAAAATTTAAAAATTTGAAAACGTATTTATATTTACATTAATTTCGAAAATATCACAAGTGTTTTAAAAAAGAACAAAATTGTTTTAATATATTCAGTATTTTTAAATGCAGCATATTTTTACATAGATTCAATAATTTTATATTTTTTTTAATATTTACTTAAAAAATAAATTACATTATTATATTTTAAGATATTGAATTGTAGAATTAGTATGTATGGAATTGTTTATAATTACATATAGTAATTGATTATTACAATATTATTTATAAAAAATACATTTTTTTAATCGTATTATTTAGTTTTGATATAATTATAATTTTTAAAATGTTTTCAATTTTTGTTAAACCAATAAGATATTAAATATTCCAAAATTATATTTAAATTTATTGATATTTTTAGAATTAATTATAAATATAAATAAAAATGTTAAAATATAAGTTTAGTCAACTTTAATATAATGTATAATGCAAGTTCTAGTTATTAAAAAAAAATTTTTTCAAAATAAAATATTTTATTGGATTCTTTATTATAAAAAATCCCGGTAACTATAAATAATGAAGTTTTATATTATTTTATAATAAAATATATAGTTTTTACTTGAAATCTCTATATCCCTATCCAGTATCTTCTAATGAATTAAAAGTTTTGACATTATTCACAAACAAATTAATTTTGTCACTGAATTTATTATTGTTATTATCAGGCATTTCCTTAGTTTTTGAATAATTTTTTTCAATGAACATATAGAATAAAACACAAATGAATTATAAATGTGTATTAGAAAGTGCAATTAAGTTTTAATACTTTATTTTTAAAATAGATATACAATTTCAAAAAAATTGTAAAAAATATGCTCTATTATAAATTGACTAGTTAATTACTAGTAATTATTTATTTAATCAGCCTGATAATTGTTCATATACCAATTATCGATTAAATGAAGTTTAAACTTGTTTGGTAAATAGCTAGTAATAATAATAATAACAATAATAATAACAATAATAATAATAATAACAATAATAATAACAATAATAATAATAATAACAATAATAACAATAATAATAATAATAACAATAATAACAATAATAATAATAACAATAATAACAATAATAATAATAATAACAATAATAACAATAATAATAATAATACAAGCTTGTATTTATTATTACGCAATCATGAATAATATAAATTAATTTTTTTATAGATTAATAAAAAAACCTCTGAAAAATATTTTATTTGTAATATAGAATATTACAAAATATTATAAGTTTTTAAAAATAATTTATTAAATCTTAGAGATTTACGATTGTCTTATTTATTGTTATTAATGCACTTTAATGCATTAAAAAGTACATTTAAAACTAGTTTATAAATTTTACACGAAGGAAAAAGTTTATTTAAATTATAAAAAAATGTATTTTATACGAAGAGAAAATAAAGTATATACTAATATTTAAGCGGATACAGCATATATATGTTTTTTAGAGGTTAATTAGTATTGTCTTTAGAATCTCTGAAAAACTACACATGTAAATCAACGATATCACACTCTTAGTGTCTACTACTCTCATATGTATTTTGGACTTGCGCTGTTTAGCTTTTACTTATCAGTAGTAACGTCCTTCTCGGGTAAACCGTTGGTATATCGCGTATGCGCATTGGGATTCTAGTCATGCTCCATTACGATCAATAAAACCAACACTTGCGGACTACAATTTTCCCCTACGCTACTCTTTTGGCGTGACGTAAGCTTGCAAAGTCCTTGCCTATTGGTTAAAATTTACTCCGCATAGCATTACTTATTAACGGTCGTATGAATGGACAGTTTTCATCCCCTCCATATTCGATGAAAAATTGAGAAGAAGAGTCTTTTTTCGACATAACCGTTTTTTTAAAATTTAGAAATCTGAAACGAAAGGATAACAGTGACAAATAAAAATCACACGGTTGAAATTTATAATTAGATATTGTATAATTACTTAAAATTTTTCGAATTTGCCGCCCGTGCATAAAATACTTGCAAAAGCTCATCCAAAATTGTATGCGCACGCAATTCTCTAGCGTGATAAAACGAAAGAAGACAGGCTAGACAAGCACATTCATAGAAAGCTTTTAACATGGTGGGACCCGGTGGTACGTCTTGGGTTGCATCACTTGTGCTCATCTCTGTGGAATTTGTAACACCGTAACAGTTGGAAAGATATCTATTTCATGGTTTTTGAGAAAGTTCTTCTCCGCATTAGAGACATTGTAGAATAAGGAAAAGTAGTTTTCCTGTAACGGGAAAAGATATATACTTGCCTATACTTATATTCGTATATTAGAGGATCCAAAAGTGTTCTTTCCAACGAAATTAGTATATGTTCACCTAAAAACTTATAATTATTTGTTATATCTAACTACAAGCGCGCGCGTACCACACGATTTCCTTCTCTCATATATACAATTACATATAACTTTCTGATATATCAAATACAATCTTTGGATCGAGTCCATGATAAACAAAATTAAAAAAACGTGTTTCAATTACGTGAATTGTATTACCGAGAAACGATTTGCAAGGACGTTTTATACGTACGGAGTATTCGGTCATATATGTGCGTGAGTTTGTTTTCGTGTATACGTAAAAGAGGGAGAGAGAGAGACAAAAAATGTAATTGACCTCATAAGTGAAAAGAAGACTATTCAAGGATGTACGCGTGTATGTACAAGTGTGGCGTGAATCACGCGTGCGAAAGCTTGAAGATTTAAAGAAATAAGAAAAATAGGGAAAGCAAGTAGACGTAAAAATAGGGAGTAAGAGGAGTACGAGTGACGGGGTCGAAGAGCCCGATATCGATCGCGCGCTCCTGACAACTACTCCCCACAACTACACAACTATTACTAAGAGACTGAAGTAGATAGGAGCCACGCGACACGGTAGAAGAGAGAATCGAGGGGGAAATAATGTGACTGGTGGATCCCTTGCAGGGGTGTCTGTGATAACATGACCCCTTTATCATTCTTTAATTACAACAACGACGAAAAAAGCAAAGGGCTTCGAATTAAGCAGTTAATATCGAATAGTAGGCCAGACTATCGTTACTACAGTGGTGAAGGTAAGCGTGCGGTTGGCCGTCGACTACTACTTTTACAGCTACTACTGCAAAAGTTTAAAAATTCTACATCCACGTTGTTGTCGTCGTCGTTGCTGCGACGGCCGCCGGCTGGTGGATGACTCGCCCAGGTGGCCACCGTGGCTTGCGTTTTGTAGTAATAACTACCAAGGGTGAAGTAAAACAACAGGATGGAGGATTTGCCGGATCTTTCACACCTCACGCCCGAGGAAAGGCGTCATATCGAAAGCGTCATGATGCGCCAGAAGCAGGAAGAGGATAATCAGAATGAAATCATGAGGTAGACTATTAGTTATTGATAATTTTTTATTTAATTTATACTAAAAATATGTCTTATTTTTTAAGTATTAGTTTTATTTTTACTTCTTCTCTATATTATTTTTTTCATGGAAAAAAATTGACCATCTTTTATTGTATTCAACGCTTCATATTGTATTGCCAAATGAACAAGATTTTTGTGTATAAATTAAAAAATTCTGCATAATTTATATTTGAAAATGTATATTTAAAGTATGTGTGTATATGAAAAATAATTCATATATATTAAAATATAATTTTAATTATAAATACTTTCAAACATTTTTAATGCACTATCTCAGAAATATTTATCCAATATTTAATATAACAAATCACGAATATTTGCATATTCTGTGGGTGTTATTGTAATATTAAATATTGGTTATGATATTATAATCTAAATTATTTACTTAATTTATTATATTAAGTGTACATTTTAATTCATTTAGAATTAAAAGAATCATACTTGATCTATTCAATTTTATTATTTCTGTTCAGAGTCTTTAAAACAATCGATATATTTTATGATAATATGTCATAAATACGATCGGAAAGAAAAATTTAACTTTTTAGGTTTTTATATTTTTCCTAATATTTATATATTAAAATGTAGAAACATTTTTCATTTAACGATATATACATAAATCTTAAATTTATAAATTAAAAATTAAAGAAATGTATAATTTTATTATAAAATATATTTAAATTTTTATTGATACAATTATATATATATTTTTTTAATAAAAAGACTTTTATTTTATAAAAATTATTATAAAACTACCTTCACGTGTATTTAAAAGAAATTTATAATATTTTTTAAACTTGATTTTTATGAATATTATATTTAAAGAAATATATTTAAAAAATTATATACTTTAAACATATAATAAAAATGAATTATATATAAATAATGTCCTTTTGATTTAAATACAAAAATATTATAATGTTTATCCAAATTTATTATATTTCATAACAGAAACTACATATATATACGTAATATTAATAATTATTACAACGTATAAATTTATGTTCAAATATACGAACCTAAATAATTCATTACAGAGTATTCTATAATCTAACTCTAAATCTAACTCTTTATTTTTCAAAAAAAGTTTAATATGTTTAAATTTTTGGTTTTTGAAAAATAGTATGTAAGTTTTTTATATTATCAATATCTTAGGATTAATTTTTTTTAAAAAAAATCGCAATGTAATTATAACGTACATGTAAAATTTTAAATTAAAATTTTTAACATATAATAGTTATTGAATAATTGAATTTTTTATGAATATAATATAAATTGATGTAGAATTTTTTCTTGAATGTTAATCATTACTAAATATTGTTGTAACGTTTATCGTGTATCTTAAGTGAAAATATTAATAAATCTTATTCATTGTGAAAAAATTAATTAAATGAAATATAAAAAGTCAAAAAAATTTTGAAACAAACAAAAATTATTTTATTTAACAAATAAAAATAATTAAAAAAAAAATTGATAGAATAAAAGCATTAAAAAAATAATTTGATTATTATGAAAACAAATAAAATTGTATTCAATAGTAAAAAATATCTAAATATTTAAAATTTTTGGAGATGTATATTAAAGGAAATTTTCATTGTAAAAATTTCTACATTTACATCAGAGCATATCTTCGTATTATTGATTTGAAATTACTATTTGTATTTCATATTAAGCTAGGGCCAATTCTTATACCTTTTTATAATTTAAAACCCATGATACTTGTATATTTTTTAAAAGTTATAAATTATATTTTATATTTATATATAAAATATATATATAATTTGATACCTAATATAAACTTTTCATAAAATTTCATATTTTTACATTAGATTTTTGAAAAGGAAAAAATTGTTATTTTTTTATTATTATTTTATAAGAGATTTTTGAATATTAAAATATGAATTAACAAATATAAGATCGGATTAAATATCCTCTTTTTGAAAGATATATATTCATTCAAGAAAATACATATATTTTTTCATAAGTCTGATATTTATACGATAAAGTATTTACAAAATACTTTGATATCATAATGTATTTTTAGTAAACCAAAAATGTAACTCAAAGATATTTCTATACCAAGAATTTGATATTATTGTTTGGTATAGTTAATCAAAGCTTGTTATTTATAATTTAAAAAATGAAATATACACGTTAAATTTAAAAGTTTAGTTCTATTTTTTACGTAAAATGTACTTGATTTTATTATCATAATAGATTAAGTACAATTTCTTAAATTTAAAATTATATTTTAAGGTTTTTATTAAAAATGATTTCAGTTAATTTTATATTTATACAATATAAAATTATAAATTTTAATTATATACTATAATTTTTTAATAATTTATAATTATTAATATGTACAAATAGAATGCTTAAATAATAGAAATAATACTAAATATACTAATCTTAAATTAAGCTTATTGCTTTTCAGAAATATACGAATACATCAGTGTATAAGCTATAACTATTAAAATGTTTTTAGTGATATTACATTTTTTATGGATATATTAATAAATAGTTGTACTCAATTCTAAAATAACAATAAAAATAGAAAAGCTATTAGATTACATAAAAATATATTGTGATGTCAAGAAATTTTTTTTAGAATTATCTGTTATTTCTTAATATAAAAATAGATGCTAATAGAAAAGTTATTATATATTGCTGAATTCACTTGAATAGCCATTGAAATATTTTAATCATTTCTAATATTTTAAATTATATCAAATTTTATTGTGTATCAATAATTAAAAAATTAAAAATATATCATTTATTAAAAATATATAATTTGTTTAAAAAATTTGAAACAAAACATAATCTTTACAATGGTTTTGATCTATTTGAATATTGTACTGGATACAAAAAATTTTTATTATATAGGTTTTTATAAATTTTAGATCTATTTCTACTGAACACATTTAATTTATTTATTTTATCCTTTTTTTACTAAAAACTATAAATATTTATATGAATAAACTATTAATATGATATGCGATAAAAAATGAAATTGTTTCAAACACATGATTATTTTTATATTAAATATGTTAATATTATTTAATATATGTTTTTTATATTTAATTATTACAAATTCATTGAAATCACGATGAGGCTGAATAAATTTTTCTGCAGTTTTAATCGATTATTAACCAAGTGCACGATAAAGAAAGAAGAATATTAATATATATTTTATAGCTATATTTATAATATATATACTTTTAAATATTTATTTATAGACTAACTATCTCTTTACTTCAATTAAATTTTTTTGAAACTTAAGTAATATTTGACCATAAAATTGAAAATACAAAGTTATATTAAATTGAAAATATTATTTTTATTACATATTAGAACAATGAATATTTATTTCCGTCATTTCCAAATCTGTAAGCTTGATATTTTATAAGAATTCGGATCCATACTTGCTTTAATTTCAAGGTCAATTTTGAAATTATTTATCTGAATCAGAGTAAGTAAAGACAGAATTGACTCTGATTCTGAACATTGCATACGGCGTGTGTCATGTTTATTTCAAGGTTTTAAGTTTCCGTAGACTTCGTAAAATGTCTCCTCTATTAAAGTGGCTTTTTTAAGTTTTATGCCACATTAATAGGGAAAGTGAGTTTCTTATTTTCTATTATTCATTTATTATATGTAAAGTTTTAGTACTTTCTACGCCATTGGTGTTAATGACTATTTACCCCTATGACACAATTTTGCTAAGTAAACGCAGAATCTTTGTATTTATTATAAGTATTCATTAATTAAATCATGTATAATTTGATTTTATTTAAAAATATTATGTACTATCATTACAGTTTATATGTAGAACTCATCAAAATACGTACTTTATTATATTAATATATCGTTTTTATAAAAAAATATAAAGTATGGAAGAAGCTAAAGCTAAACATTTTATTAATAATAATTATAATAAAGATTCCATAGAAGTACTCAAAGCTGTTATTTTGTTAGAAAATGTTAAAAAATAGTTAGAATCTTAAAATATTGTTAAAACAATACTGTTTATTACAAAATGTTATGATATGTAGACTTTCATGAATTTATTTTGTCTCAAAAGATTTTTGTTTTCAGATTTCTATCTTTTTAATTTTCTAAGATTAAGAGCCTTATAAATTATAAAGTTTTATATATAGTAGTAGGAGAAAAACTTTTCAGTTGCGTTATGAAGATATTGGCATTATAAAAAAAATTTTTAAAATGTCAATATACTAATGCATATATATATATATATATATATATAACTTTTGAATTGTCAAGGATTTTCAGATCTCCTACGAAATATTAGTGTTATAAACTTCTATTTTGTTCCGGGTGCTTCTACTAAACTTATTAGTATGGGTTCAGTGGAGCAGTTATTTCGATAAAAGTAAAAATACTAATCATAAATTAGACTTACCACTTTGGAAAATTACATTACATTAGACTTATCATTTTTTCAAGAAATACAGGAACGTATCGAAATAAAAGCTTTGCCCTTTAAAATTTTATAATTTTTTTAAAGATAAAATTTATTTTTTTTATTAAAATATTAATAATTATTGAAAATAAATATAAATATTTCATTCAGTTAATCTTCTCATCTTGACTGTATAGTGATGGAAGATAATATTTTAAACTACTTAAAAAATTTGTTAGAGCATTCGTATTTTTATTTTCAGGATAAATAATATTTTTCTCTTAGAAAAATATCTAGAAATCGCTTAGTTTATTATATACATGATGTGAAAATTACAAGTGTTGGGATAAATTTTATCTGCATCTTTAATTAATTTATAAACGTTGATTTGAGCTTAATTATAATTGCATTCGTTACTGATAATTGATACTGATGAATTTAATTAAATAATAATTTTTGCAAAAACTATTTAGAAATTTATTTAGAATGATATCTTTTTATTGAAAAGTAAAATTTTCATTCCACTTAATAAATTAAAAAATTGAATTTATGAATTTTAATAATTTAAAAAGAATATGAAATAAAATTTTTGATTGTTTTTTATGAAAATTAATAATAAAATTTTTTATAAAAATAAAAAAGTATCTATTCAAAAAATATGGAAAACTGAAAAGAAAATTTATTATTTATTGTTGTTTCAGACGGAAGCAGAATGAGGTGCAAGTATTAGAAGATACGATAACCAGAGCACGTACTGAACGATTAAAGAATGTAGGAGTAGATTTAGATGCGACTTGTGAAATATGTGTTAAGACCAAGTTTGCTGATGGGGTTGGCCATATTTGCAATTACTGCAACATTCGATGCTGTGCGCGTTGCGGCGGAAAAGTTTCTCTGCGCTCCAATAAGGTAAGCAATAATTCCTTATCAAAAGATTAATACATTTTATATTTAATAATAGGTATTTTAGAAAAGTAATATAATTATTTGAATAAAATGAATGAAAATTTGAAAAAAATATACATTTTTTTAACAATAAGCAAGTACTAAGCTTTTGAAATTATTGAACCTATTAATATATTGTTATACTATTAACCTATTTATATATATATAATTTATTTTATATATATTAATTATTGGTAGTCAATTAAATTCTTAATATATTTATTATATATTTATAACTATTTTTGAATTCATATAAAAATATCTTACAAATTAAAGTATATTTAAAAGGTATAGCATAAATATATCAATTTAAAGATAATAATATCAGTTTTTATAATACATTATTTGGTTTTATATGATTTTTTTCTTTTTGTCTTTTTTTTCCTTAGACTTTCTACTTATAATGCGAATAAAATATTTATAAGCAAGATCATTTCTCTTTCATAAAACAAATAGATGTAATATAAAAGATGAGAGTGTTTTTAAGAAAAATGTTTATAAAGCTAGTTAACGTGCGCATTAATTATTACTTGCATCTCGAAATAAAGAAATAAAAACAGACAAGAGAAATTTTGAAAAATAAACGATAAATTCAATTTAAAAAGAGCCTAAAAGAATTCGATTAATTTGTATTGTAAATATGCGATATAAAGAAGAAAGTAAGTAAATATAAAGTTAGGGTTAACGAAGGAATTCAGACAATTAAAGCATCGCTTGTTTATCCTTGACTCGAGACAGTGAAATGAAAGGTGAATCATTACAACGCAAAGAGATGGATCATTCAAGTGATGTAGATCATTTTAAACCTACTCAAGAGTGAAGTTTAAAACTAAAATTTACTCGGTAATTCTCTTGGATAGAATGAAAAATAATTTTTTCTCAATGAATAATTGGTATCATATTTCTATATTTAATATCTGTATATTTATAATACCGATTAGCACTTACAGGAGCAGATATTTTTAATTAAAAGTTTTTTAAGGAAAAATTTTTCTTGTTTTCCTTTTTATCTGACTAATAATTGAAAATTATATCGTCTTATTCTTCTATAATCTACTTTAGAGCGATATTATAATTGTAGCAGTTACTTGAGAAGAGTTTAGAAAGTACTTTTTTTAATAATTGTTGAGTTATTGAAGCTTATTTCTTGTAAATATCTTATATTGTCGACTTCTTAGTAGTATTATTTAGCTTAAAGTAAAAGTCACATTAGATTTATATTTTACCATTTAAAATTTTGGTGACTATTTTTCGGTTACATTATTAACATTTATGAATACTTTATCTAAATGTGTAAATGTATAAAATTATATAAATTGTAAACGAAAGAAAAATTGGAGATTAGTATGAGAAATCTGTTATTATAGTTCTTCTGTATAAGAAATATATTATCATTTTTTATTTTTTATACCTGAATAGTTTTAATGCAAATACATTAAGATAGATTTTTTTAATCTGTATCTTTTTTTTTTCATATGTATAGTTTTTAAAATACAGATTTACACTTTTGATTCAATTTTGTAAGTTTATATATGTTTAAATTTTAGTGAACACATTTTTTATTTAGTATTATAATTTTAAATAATTTTACATTTAACAAGTATGACAATAGTTTTTTTCTTTCTGCAAACGAACTGATAAAAGTAAGGATATATAATTGTTTTATAGGATAATTGTCGATAATAACGTGAAATTGTTTATGATATACATATATAATCTTTTATGATGTATAAGAAATCAGAAAAAATTATTATAATAAATGAATTTTAATAATTATTTATAATAATTTAATTCAGGATTGTAGACATAAAAACTTTTTTATTTAAAGCTCTTTTTTAATACACATCAAATTTTTGTGATAGAGTTAAAAGAACTTGATATTTATCACACTTTTAATTACATCATTTTTTTAATACCTTAATATTTTTATTATTATTCAACAATTTATCTTATAATTCGCTATTTTAGTACTTGAAAAATGGATTACGTTGTACTTGATGTCATATAAACAGCATTATAAGTTATAAAAGTTGAAAAATAAAAAATTTTACATTAAATAATATGTATTCTTCTTTCTTTATCACTGCTACGATATGCATACATATATCTTTAATCTTGTTTGCCAATATTAAGAACTAATCTCCAAATTGCATGTTTTATCATATATAATTTTCTCCATTTTCACGTTCTTTTGATTCTTTTCTCATATGCTATTTTGCAAGCTCGAAATAAGTCTGTTAAATTTAAGGTATAATAAATTTCAACTTTATTAATAGAATTTTCAATAATATTTTTTCAATATCATTTTTCAGTTTCTTAGATAACGAGAAGAATGATAAATTTTGAATGAAATATAAAATATAAATTTAAATATAAATATTAAAATATAAATGCATTTAAAATATAAATTTATAACAAGTGCAAAATTTTTATTTATAATAGATTCTTTTTTTATAATTATGTATATTATCTATATTTTATGTTTTATTTATTTAATTAATACAAAAATTTTTGGTATTATAATTTTACAGATGAAAAATTCTCAGTTAGTAGAAGTTCTTGATAATCATATTAAAGAGCTAAAATTTATTAAACCAGTCATTTTTTTATGAAACTGATAACTAGCAAAGTCATAAGCATTTATTGTCAGAATTAATGAAAAGTTTAATGAATATACCTTTTCAGACTTTATTTTCGGAATCATTGACTTATGGGAAATTTAAATAGTGCTAGTGTTATTATTAGAAGTATCTTTAATTAAAACTTTATATACTATTGAAGTTTTCTTTTCATAATAGATCTATAATGTACAATGATTTTTTTACCACATAGAGATCAATGTATACAAATGAATCATTTAAAATAATTTTTCACGAATGTCGTATTGAGAACTTAATTAATAATATGATAGGTTGAAAATAAAAAATATAATAAATTAATAAGGCTAGTTGTATAATTTAGAAACTGTACATCAAATATGAAAGAAAAATTACAATAATTTGACGATATTAAAAATTTTATAGAGGTTTTTCTAAAAATCACCTTTTTTAAAAAATTGAATACTGAATTTCAATAAATTTTATTGAATTAACTAGAAAATTTTATTGAATATTAAAAAAAAAAACATTTTTTATAAAGTACATATAATATTTTTTACGAATTATAGAATTTTTATATTTTAAATAATCCTTTAATATAAAAATTATAAAAAATTTAGCGAAAAATTTTTTTCATCCAATATCATATTTACCAAAAATTTTATCAGTGTATAAATATAAATTAAAAAAAAACATTTCGAAAAAACTTTTTACGTTCTTTAAAGTATACATAAAAAATATTTAAAACATATTTTTAAACTTTTTATTGTATTTTAAGAAAAAATTATTCTTAAAATTATGTAATTAAGTTCATTATAAATTTTTATTATAAAAAGGCATGTGCGTTATATTTTTCAGTCTCAATATTGATGTTCATGTGTAATATAAAATTGGAAATATATATAATTGTTTAAAGATCATTATTAAGATGGTAATTATTTGAATGAATTTATTTGGTTTATTTTGATGAATAACATTTTTTTAGGTGATATGGGTCTGTATTTTGTGTCGAAAAAAGCAAGAACTATTATCTAAATCTGGTCAATGGATAAAGAAGACAAGTATAGGTGGTGCAGATAGTGTTATGTTGCGTCGAATGCAAGAAGATATGCAAGGTATGATGCCACCAGGTATGCATGTCGATCAAACGCAGGATAAACGGCCCAAACTTGAGAGGGCTCACAGTGCAGTGGAAAAAGAAAATCTTCCACTTTTGCAACGCAGTGGTAGCCTTCTCAGGAGACAGTATTCTCATCAAGACCAGGTTAGATTTTTAAACTGCATATTTTTAAAAATATTTTTATTAAAAAATTACAGTCAGATTGTATTTTTATGTACTTCTGAATATTTTAATGTATTATAATTATTTCTATTTATTTTTCAATATAACCACGAGTAATAAAGACTTTCGATCAAATGATACAGATTATCCTAATATTATTGTTAATTTGATACATTAATTTATTAAACTTATTAAGAATCCCATATGCAATAATTTAAAATTTTTATTTTTAATAATTTTTTCATTTAAAATTTATTCTAATATTAAAAATGTATAAATATCAATTTTGTATAACTAAATAAACCAAATTAAATCCATATAAAGGATAATATTATAGTCATTTTTATAGATTAAAATTACAATTTATTATTACAATGACTGTTACTTTAACTAGCGACTTATATTGATAAAAATGCACTTTATTTTTTACATAATATAATAATTTTTTGTAATTTATTTATTTATTTAAATGCTGTAATAAGATTCCATAACAGTAATTTATGATGTTCGATTTATTTTTTGAATAATAAAAGTGTATTAAACATTAGAATTTTTGCTTGAATTTTAAAATAAATACTAAAAATAATTAAAGGATAATATGGTTTTTAATATCTTTAAAGTTAATGTATTTTATTATTTAATTTTTTAACTACTACTTAATCTTTAGAACGTTATCTATAAAACTTTGTTATGTTATGATAAGATATTTATATTTTAGAAATAAAAATTTATTAATGGAAATTAAAACTCTTATTTAAACGTATCTTATTAACTATGTATTTCTATTTTCATTGAAAATAATAATGATTATTCAAAATTAAAATATTTATGTATACAGATATCTGGAAGACGATTATCAACGAGTGAAAGAAATGTTGAAATGTCTGTTTCTTCTAACACAAGAACTTTACCGACTCCTCATCTTGCATCTTATCAAAATCAAGAAACACCAAGGCATCCAGCAGCCTTTCCGGATGATGATCCCAGCTTATACCATGGTGAACTAGAAGAACTTATGAGACAAAATGCTTCATATCAAAGGCAGAGGCAAATCTATCAGGTACAACATAATGAATAAGGTTATCAAAATTTTTCCATTTTCTGAATTTGACTTTTTAATTTTACTTTTGATTTCCGTTTATAAGTTACATTTTAAAGTATTTATATTAGCAGTAGCAATTCGTATTTTATATTAATAATATAATGTATATTTATTTATAATTTATTCTACTACTGTAATGCATCAAAATATTATACTAAATTAATCGACACTTACAACTTTAATAAGCTGTCATATAAATGCAACAATGTAATAAAGCGTATATTAAATAATTTTTTTTACATCAGAATTTTATTTAAATTGGACACGCGATATTAATAGAAAACATTTTCTTTTGAACAAATTTCGTAACTTTATGAAAATATTGGGAAAATATTTTAGATACTGCGTCGAAAGTCCAACGATAAAATCAACAGATATTTAGATTTTCTTAAATTGTTAATTGTAATGTGAATCAATGTACATACATTACAATTCTTAAAATAAAATTTCATTAAAATCATATTTTTTTTATTTTTTTTTAATTACATAAATTATATACACACATTTGATATTAGTTCATGCTCATATAATTATCATAATCATCATTATTAATCAATTTAATTTAATTAAATATTTTTAAATACGATATAAATTCTTAATCTTAAACATTGAATTATTTTTAAACATTCAAAACTATTTTACTTATAGGAGCAAAATCCAGATATTGCAATGGTGTATGGACTTCAACATGTTGATCAGGGTATTAATATTCGGGGTTCGATACACCCCGGGCCGCAACAGCAACACCAACTACATCCGTGTCACTCACAAGGCCAGACACAGCAGTGCCAGCGAAGTTTCAGTAGTAGTGAAGAAGAACGTAGTACACCTGAATGTGCCAGTGATGAACATGACGATCGAGAGCATGGTAAGTGCGATCAGTTTATGAAAAGTATCTGTTATTGATTTTGATAAAATATTTAATGGAAGCCACTACAATCAGTTGCTCATCCATGATTTGGAAGTTATTAAAAACAATTTTTAGGAAATATACGATGTAATCAATTGAACTACATTACTCGATATATTTTATAATTTTTCTTGAAATATTTAAAATAAAATAAGAATTATATCTTAAGTCTAAGTACAAAAACTCTAATATTTATTAAACTGTATTGATATTTATTACTATATAATGTTTTATTCACTTTATTGTAGAGATTTATATTATTTTAATTTATTTAATTCTAGAGTTATTTAGAAGAAATATATTATATAACAAATTTATATTCATATATTATATGCAACACATGTAATGAAAAAATATGTAAGAAGTATTCTTACAATGACATGCAAACATTCAAGTTATGAAAAATTTTCAAATGTAGTGTAAAACATTGATAGGTACTAAAACTAACAAAACTAATTATATGAAAAAATATTTTAAAAATTCATGTCAAATATTTCATTATATAATCAGAAATTTTTAATTTTATATAATTTAGCTATATATTAGATTTTCTAAAGAATTTTAAAATAATTTTACATATAAGAAAAAATTATTTAAAACTTTAAAGAAACTTAAAAATTCTTTTTTTAGAACTTAAAAAAAATTAATGTATTTAATTTCTTTATTCATTTATATTAATAATTATAAATATACACTGTTATCGATTTGTATATTATTATATTATTTAATATTCACATATTAAAAAAATATTTGAATATTATTTTTTTAATATGCCATAATTTAAAGAATTAATTATTTAACATATTGCAATAATTTTTCGATTAAAATTACAATTAATCCTTTATATTTCGATATACAACAACAGTTAATAGTTTTATTTTAAATTATAATATATGAATATATATATATATATGGGCAATAAAAATAAATTATTATAAAATTATTATTATATTTATAGTTTTACTGTAATAAAGATATTTCCCATTTTTAATTAATTAAATAATATTTATTAATTAGAATGATTAATTTAATTTATCATATCTGATTATTCAATATATTCATTAATCTAGATTTAATAATCTTCTTATATAAGTAACTTAAAAGTTACATAATCTACTTTAAAATTGTTTAATAAGATTACTTCATTTTAATGCTTAATTTTTGTCTATAAATATTAAAAATTTTGTTTTCTTTTGAAACATTAAAAAAAATAAATTCTTGTCCTTTTTGGTCGAATTTTTTCAAAATTCATTTTTCTTTATTAAGACAATAATTAAAATTTTTGTAATAAACCCAAAGAATGAAAAATATAAATGTTAAGAAAAATTTCTTGTTTTTATAAAATTTTAATTCATAAATACGAATAAAAATATTATTAAACAACTATAATCTATTTAGTTGACACATGAAATAAAGTATGAATCCAAAACATTTACATTTACAAGCAAATGATCGTAAGTAATTTATATAATACATGATGTTTTATAAATATTATTTGCAGTTTGTTCTAGATAATTTGAAAAAAACAAATACAAGTAACAAAAAATTTTTAAATATAAAATGAATTATCATTAGAACTAATACCATTAAAAAAATTTATAGTTTTAATACTTATTCAGATAATAATGCAAAATTATTTAATATATTTTTATTATATTTATAGAGAATAATTTAATAAAATGAAAGTCAAGTTTTAAAATGACGTTTTCCCATTGATTTTTTTTATACAAATAAATTCAAGATAAAAATAGAATAACAATTATATGAATATTATATTATATATTAAATATACATAATGTGGAATTGTTGCTCCCATTAGTATATAAGTATTATTATTATTATATTAAACATTAGATTGTGTATATTTATATAAAATGTAGAGGTAAGTCTAATTACTAATGGTATTACTGAGTTCTAAATTTTTATATTCGAAAGGATAACTCTATTTTCCATTATTGTACATTTATTTAAATATGCGTGTGTATGTATAAAAATATTTTCTAAATCGACAGTATATTATTTTGCATAGAATTTCATTTGCAGTATTTATATGTGCAAAATAATATAAAATTAAACAAATTAAATTACACATAAGTTGTGTGCAATGTATTCTATTTATATTTTTAAATTGTTTATTTTTTTAAATTATCCGTAAGATTTTTAATTAAATTATATGAATAGCTTACACTTTATAAAGCATATCAATTAAATTTCAATAGAATTTCTTAATAATGGAAACTATACTTTTAAAACCAAATTTTGAATTGCTTGATTAGTTACAAAGTGAGTTGAGAGGGTTGAATCTGTTATGTACCTAGTAATCGGAACATCCTATTGAAGAAAAATGATCGCGACAGTTCTTTACTAATACATACAAATCTAAATACAAAAATCTTTATCCACCGGCAACTTGGATATAGAACTTGGATATTTATTTTTTAATTTTTTAATCATTGATTATATTTTGTAATGTAATAAAATTTAAGAGATTACATTTACAAAAGTGTAATTATTTTTTTTAATTATTTTTATTTTAGTTATTATATTTAAAATTTATTATTAGCTCTCTGATTAAACATTTTTAAATTCATGATATTTATTATTATATATCTTAAATTTATTTTATCGGTACATTTTTAACAATAAGTTAAATATTTGATGAGTAAAAAATTTTTTATTACATTTTCTTAATATTTTAATATTAAAACCAATGTTTAGATCTGATGAATAAAATATTAAAAAAATAAAAAATATAACTATTAAAAAAAAGAAAATATATTTCTAATATTTAAAATCAAAATATTAATCTAATTTTATTAGAACATTATTTTAGTGTAGATAAGGTTATATACATCATACAGATTATATACCGTACCTTTTATACCAGACTTCATCCTCGTGAAGTTATAGAAAATGATTTTAATGATCATATCTTTTTCTGTAACTGATAAGTAAAATTTATTTAGAAAAATAGTATGAAGTTGAACTAAGATGATGCTTTTCTCAATTTGAAATACATATCTTACTTGAAATTTATTAAATTATTTTTCATTTGATCTAATACACATGGGAACTATAAATTAAAAAAATTGAAATATAGGAATTATATTACGAAATATATTATAAAACATACAAAATTATTTTTAGCTTTTACCAAAATCATAAGGAAAAAATAAAAAAATAATTACGATGGAAAATATTTATATTACACTTATTTTTAACATTTTTAACAAAGAAAATGCAACCGTATTTTTTAAATATTAAATCCAACTTCTTAATTACTTTTAATTGAAATAATATGAATATTTTATGATATACTGTAAGATATTTAAAAACTTTCAAGGTAAAAATTTCTAATAAATAGCTTTCGTTTGAGTAATGCATGTTTGTTATACAAGAATATGATCTTAAATTTTTATTTTCATCAGTATATTTAAAACAATAGTAATTAATTCTTTTTAAGTCAAAAGTATTAAAACTTATATATTTTTAAGTTTTCTTATTTTTTTTTTTTGTGTCACTTTAAAATAAAAAGTATTTTATTTACAAGAATGATTAAACTAATTAATTTTAATTAAAATCTTTTCAGTGGTTTCAATTTGATCTTACTGTAAATTCTTCTATGGTTTTTATTAAATATAAAATTTAATTTAAGCAGTTAAACATATATAAAAGACGATTAATAAATGAAGCATTATGCTTAATTAATCAAAACCATATTTGTCATCAGGAAAAAGATTTCAAATAAAATTTAGATCAGTTAAAAGTTAATATACCTATTTAGATATAATAAAAATAGTATTTATTAATATTTCATAGTTAGAGATTATTTACTTTTTATATCGTTTATTACTTTTCTGATTTTTCTATTATTTAAATGTTGATTATGTATCAGTAATTATTATTTGCTTTAGCTTCGAATTAATGATATGTAACTCTTTTTATAAAATACATCTTATACTTGTGTATATATCTGTATATATATACAAACATATATATTGTAAATATTATGCAATCGTCGTATGATTAATTTTAAATTTATTATATTATTTATCAGCTTCATATTATTTATTAATGAAGGAATAAAATTATTATTTTATATCCAGTATGTTCAAATTAATTGAAATTGTAGTAGTTTCTTAATTAAATCTATTTGTTTTTATACTTGTAAGAACGAATTTATTGATATAAAATACACAATTGATAAATGTAATTTTGTGTTTTTGTAAATTAATTTAAATAATATATATAGAAATTTGCAGATTCATTGTCGGTATATAATTTACTTAATTCACTAATAATCTTTCAACACTTAATTAATAAGTAATAAAATTTCCAAACCAATGATATATATTTTTTAAATGAATTATTATTTAGAATTTGTAATTCTTTTAAAAATGTATACATCGTGAGTCATAAAAATAGAAAATGAAATTAAAATTTATTAATTAATATTCTTTTACAATAAATTTTTCCAAAATATTAATTTATTAATATTATAATAATAATAAAATATTTGTATTTATTAAATATTTAATAAAATTCAGATTAATTTATATTTAATTCTAACAATATAATTTTAACATAAGTAATTATATCTTAAGAAGCCTTTAGAAAAGTAATTATTTAAATATAATAATAATATTCCTTCTTTTAAAAATATAAATATTTTATGAACTTAAAATAATAAATAATAATTCATAACTATTAATATTTTATATTTTTTATTTTCTATTTTATTCTAATAGGTGCAATTAAAATTTTTAATTTAATTAGATTAAACTATAATTGCAGTATACAAAGTATATATTAAATTTTTCTTTAATAAAATATTCAATTTTAAATAGAATCATTTAATTAAATTTAAGCCTAATTTACTAATAACGTTTATTTTCAAATTCAATTATATATATATACATATATATAAATTTCATAGAAATATTTAAATTTATGTTTATATCTATTTTCAGTATTTTGTATTCATCAATAATATAAATTTATAAATTATTTGACTGTAATGTATGATTAGTTATTAGTAACTTTATTATTCATATAAGAACATAATAATAAATAAAAACTTCATATCAATGATATATTTTTCAACAATTTAATGTTAAAAAGAATAAATAATATACATAAAAACGCGGAGAATAATCCTTACTTCGTAAAAATTTTACAGTATTAAAAAAATTTTAATTCAAATATTTTTAGCATTATAATGAATTTATATAAAATAATTCTGGATTAAGATTTTCAATTAAATAAAATTAAAAACTGTAGCTTATAATAATTGGCTTTTGGCAGACAAATCAAGAGACACGGCAGGAGAAAAAATGAATCGTCGCGCCATGTCCAACGAGAGGATCAAGATGTTTTTCGCGGTATTCATTTTTTAAAAATATTTTTACCATTTCCTTATTTGCAATCGTTTTTGCAAAATTTATGAAAATATATTCTTTAAATATTAATATTAAATTAATACTTATTACACATCCAACTTTTTATGTTTTCATTTATTATTTGTCAATAATGCTTAAATTTAAAGAATAGTTCTGTACTGATTTGGATGAATATTTAAAAATTAAGTTTGCAAGAATAAATATAAAAATTAGTATGATATATAATTAATTATATAAAAAAATATAATTCTTCTACAATTATAAATATATATTTATATATTTATTGATTTAACATTAAAAAGTGTTTCAATAATAAATAATAATTAATAATAATAAATAAAAATATTCATACATTTTTATTAAATTTGATTTTTTTAATGTATCAATAAATATATAAAAAAATATCATACACTAATTTACATAAGTTATAAATCCGTTTATGACAAAACTTAATTTTTTAAATATTTATCTAATAAATAAACAATAATATGAAAATATGATCATGTAAAAAAAATATGTGCATTAAATTTGTATATATGAGTATGTTTTTGCGAGGGCGTGTGTGTACGTGAGCTTTTTTATATGGTCATATAAACGCGTGCATGAATGTCTTATCTTTTCATCTACATGTACGCACACTTGAGTTAATATGGATCGTCAATAATAACTTTTTCCGTTTTTTTATTTAATTGAGATTTCTGAAGCATTTTTATCATATATAATTAACGTAAAATTGTAATATAAAGAAGTGTTACAACAGTAAAAAGCGGAAAAATCAAATATTTATAATTTATAGCATACCAATTTTTCAATATATTTTGTAATATTTCGCGTTGTACTTTTAATTGCATGTATTGTATATGCAGAAGAATTTTTGAAAAAATTATCGAATATACTTGAAACAACTTTATTAAAAATTTCTGTATAATCTAAATATCGCACTTATTTTTGTATACAGTTTGGAATTTCTAAACTATAAAATTATGTATTGGAACAAAGTAAAGGTACAAAGGATAGTTTTTTTAATTTTAACAAATTTAACTTTATAAGTTCTTATCGTTTAAACACCAATTTTTTAGTTTTACTGATTGATATATAATGTATTACTATTTTTATACTTATAATTATTATGAATTACATACATTCTACTAAAAATATATTTTTTAAATATTAAATTCCTTATTATAGTATATTTATATAAATTTATTTGATATACTATGCGAAAGTGAATATTAAACAGAATTTAAACACTTAACAAATATATATCCATCTTCACATTCCTTTTTCCTTTTCATGTTCCTTTGCTTCATCGTTCTTTTGTTTTGAGGTAACTCTTACCCTTTCCATTTTCATAATTACATACACATGCAACCTTCTCTCTCTAAGTTGATCCATTTGTACATATTAAAAAAAACTTATTTATGAATTTGTATTAAAATAAGAAATTTTTTATCTATAGTTAAATCATTAATTTCAAAAATAAATTTTAATAAAATCGTAATAAATTCTTTTAAAGAATAAAGATATTTTTATTTAAAAATAACTTGTATTAATATGAAGAGAATGTATATTTGGATATATAAAAGAATAACATAAAAAAATTTAGTTAAGATAATAATAATAAATAATTCTAAATAATAATTTAGAAATTAGATATTAATAATAAAAACATTAATAGTGTAGCTTATTATTTTTTTCAACATAGTTTACCTTATTAGTAATATTATAATAAGAATGAGAGTAATACTATTACATCTTTTTATAAAAATATTCATGAAGAATATTAAAAATATATATCATAGAATTTAAATAAATAAGCGAAATTAATAGTGATTAATATTATTTTGAAATGAAAAAATCAACTGTACAATGAATAAAATACTATAATTATAACAAAAATAAAATATGATGAATATAAAACTCAAAAATTATGTTTCTATTTTGAAGCTAAATATTAAGCAATATAGAATAGACAATAACAAATGGATTACTACGTTTTTTTACATCAATCCAGGGTAAAGAAAAAGTTATTACATGTATATGTACTAGTGTATATATAAAATATACTGATCAATAATTTTCGTTTAAAAATCGAGTTATTTTGATCACAAAACTAATTATCTTATCGTTGATAAATTAATTTCTGAAATATTATGTATTTACAACCTCATATTTCGTATTAAATTAATTTATTTTCTGATTCTTTATAGTTTTATTTATAATTTAATTAAATTTTTTTTACATGAAAATAAAGTCATAAATTTATAAAAAAAATTTAGGTAATAATCTATAATTTATCTATCCTTAATTATTTTATGAATTATGGAATATTTAAAATTTTATTATATTTTTGATTCCAAACATTTTTAATAATTAAATTCCTGAGTATAATGAAATTAATAGTTTTAAGATAAAAACGCTTATTAAATGTATTTGTTTAAGTATAATAAAAAATATGAGTATTAGTAACATTAGTGTAATAAATATTTATAATTAAACTTTATCATTTTCTTCGAAACACAATCGAAGAAGAATAAAATCGGTCTTATAATAATTAGTATTATAAATATATGTTGGTAGGCATACATAGGCACAGCAATACACTTAAGTTTGTATTTCCAAGCACAACTTGATATCGTGTAATGAACATACAAAAAATGGTACACGGTAATACGTTAAAGTTTATAGGTAATAAATAAATGTCAACGAATGAATCGGTATCAATTGATAAATAGTTTTTTGATATTTACAATCAATTCGAAGTTGAAAATAATCTGCAGTCATAAAATTAATAACCATGATAGATACTTGAGTACAGTCCATTCGTCAAGAAAATAACACGTCTGCTACTTTGATGCGTGCCTACTTCGCATATATCTTCAATATATAATAATATGTTTATATGTCCTATAATAACAAATCTTTTATATATGTGCAATACAGATTTTCATCTGCTTTCGAATTTTTCTAAGTTGTTAGATTTATAATATTGACCAATATTCAAAAGTTTTCCTTAAAAGTACAAGTTTTACTATACATGTTTTTCTAGATAATTTTTCTATTAAGCCTTCCATTTATCTTCTATTCATAGTTTTGGGAAACACAGTAAAAACTAAAGTACCATATCCTGGAAATTGATAAATATATCATTTAGGTCTTTTACTATAATTTTCTTAGTTCTTAAGTACGTCTTATTTATTGTACAGATATAGAAGAATGTAGCAGGTGGTGAAAACATGTTATTAAATACTAGAAAACATAAATTAAAGAACTTGAAATGAATAGTTTGATCTTAGAAGGATTTTTATCTTTGATAAGTGTTAATAAATAGTCGATTCCTAGCATGTATACAAAGGCACTTTTTATAGCAAGTTTATAATTTTCTGAATGTACTTTTTTAATGATTTCATATAACTAAGTAAAATCGATATGAACTCTAATGACTGATCATGGAAACCTTTTGCTCAAGTTGAATTACTGGGATACCATACATATTATATTATTTTAAATCAATCATTTTTTTCTCCTTCTTCACTTTTTTGTACCAGACTGTACTACTCTAACTAATTATTTTCTTCCATATCATACCAGTTACAAGACCGACAATCTTTAGTTTATACTAATCCTTCATTTATAGCAGTTGTTTTAACTATTGTTTCTATTACATATCTATCTGTCGAATATTCAATGTTTCTACAAGTTATGATTTGTTATGAATTGTTCTCGAGAGATGATATTCGTATCATCGGAATTTCTTACGTTTGATTTTTTCTTTATATTTATACTATAGCAGGATGCTTTATATTTAGTCTTCTGAGTTTAGATTTCATTTGATCAGCATTGTTAGAGTTTGGCTACTTGTAATATGGTTTATATACAGTGGCTTAAACAAAATGATCAGTTGATTCGTTCCGAATCGGTAAAGGTCAATCCGAGAGGCCGATATTTTTTAAATGAAATATGAATGATTATAAAATGAAATATAAATTATTTTAAATATATTAGAAAATTTTATATTAAAATTAATAAATATAGACGTGTAAATTTAGAAATAAAGGTACATCTTTTATTTCCTTTTTTACAGTTATGGTCTAATTGACAGCATATATTTAAAAACCCTTTAAAATACTATCGAAAACACTGTTTGCAAATACACATGCGCGCACACATCCGCACATAAAAATATCCGTGTGATACACATTATTATTAAAATTAATTTTATTAGGTTATATTTATTTTAAGATGTAATCTGTAATATAAATTTTATAAAAATTATGTCATAAAATAACGTCAAACTTTATATTTATTTATTAATTCTTTTAAAATAAAATATTAAATATTTTTTTACACAATTTAAGATTTTAATTTTGAAACATTTTATTTTATATATGTATTTAAAAATATTCTTCAAAGTAATAAATTTTTTATTTAAAATTTTTAATTTAATATATAATGATTATTTATATATTATGTTTATGCAAGAGGAATCTTGGATACTACGACAAATGTATATTAAATTAGCAACAAAAATCGTCGTTAAAAAAAATATTAATATTTAAATACAAAATAATCTTTAGTCTCAAATATATAAAAAAAAAAAAATAAAAAGTTCACAGAATCTTTAATAGGTTTTAATTATTCAAATATATTAAATTTTTAATCTCTTTATGTAAAGAAAAAGAAAAAGAAAAGTGCGATTATAAAAAAATGAATGAAGAGAGAAAGGTGGCTATTAAGAGCCCCAAGATATTGAAAAAAAAACACAAAGTTTGGATCTACTATAGGGAAGGGATACTATCACCAGAGTTCACACAATGGTCACGATTCAAGCGAACCAATGACGAGCATCGAGTATAATGGCCATCAACACGCGTCGCGGAAAGAAGAGATCGCTCTCGCAAAAAGGAACTTTCGACGCAATGGTGACGAGTGGCGAGCGGATGCTAGGAGGTGCGTTCAGTTTTAAAAACAACAATAAAAATCAATATTCAGATTTCTTGAATTACGTTAATTTATTATATTTAACATAATCTTCTAGTTATTTTTATACATAATAATTGCTTTTTGTATTGCTCAGTCCACATTATATTTATTGGTGTGCACGTCTTTCAATATAAACAAATATGTTTCGCGTTTTCTCGGTTTCAATAATTATTTTTTCAATTAATTCATTGAGTTTAATATTAATTCAATGAGTTTACTTAAATAATTGTTACCAAGCAAATTTGAAAAATATATGAATTGATAATGAAACCGAATTAAACAAAATATAAACAAGGTTCACGGAACGAAGGGAGAAAAAGACGGTGCGGTTCCACGGTGGAACGAATGCCGATTCTCAAGAGAGTTGGTTTTGGAAGATCGATCGCCAAAGTAGTCAAGACAGCGCAACCAAAGACTCTGGCATAGACACATCGAGTACTTTCACAAGCAGTGAAGACAGCAACAAGGGTGACCTGCCCAAGGTACACTTGTCTCGCGCGATCGCTTCTTCTACCAATTATGAAAAAAGGCATTACAGTGCTTTTCTTTTTCTTTTTTTTTTATGAATGTACTCATTTATGAATATTTCTTTGGCGATGATCGACGGAGACTTCGATTTCTTACATTAATTAGTTCTATCTCGCGATTTAAAAAAAACAAAGGCTGAAATATTATATTGCAATGAATAAGCATTAATATTTTAATGACAATTGAATAAAATTTTAATATATTTATATTTATATATACATATATTTATTTATTTATTTATTTATTTATTTATTTATTTATTTATTTATTTATTTATTTATTTATTTATTTATTTATATTATTTATTTATTCATATTTTAGGCATTATAAATTTCTTAGATAAAACATTAATCATTTTTATTCAATTATATAAATTTAATTCAATATTTTGGAACTATACTCTACTCGTTTTTCTCTGATCATTGATATTTTGGCTAATATCATATCTAAATATCTTTTATAGTTTTAGGTTAATTTCAGTACATTAATCGTTCATATAAATTACTAATATAATTTTTTATGAAAAAAATATATGCATTCAGGTGTGAATGTACTCATATTACAAAATTTATTTACAGTATATGAACGTTTATTAATAGATTTATTTCAATATGTATTATTATTTTAATATTTATTTATCAAAATTTTAATATATAGTATTTTAATATACTTAAGTAAAAATCGACATCAATGTCAATCGTCAAGTAGAATATAATATAATTATCCGTTGTTCTATAACCCTCAAGTTTAAAACACACGTAGATACTAGGAAAAATTGAAAATATAAAATCACTCGTATGCTCGATTAAATTTCATAATAATTACATCTAAAAGTAGTTTTATAAAAATATAGATTATAAATATATTAGATTTATATTATATTCTAAGTTCATTATGATCTTCTTGTTTAAGCAGGAAAAAATCATATAAATGATTATATTTATAGCAATTACTAAAACATGAAATATACACAAAACGTATATTGATTTTAAATTAAAAAGAAATTTTCTGAAAATTAATATTAATAAAAAAATTTGCTTTACAAGAAATATGAAAATTTTTTGGTTTAGTCAAGCAAACGTGTGGTGTAATATTTGTAGTAAATAAGCCGCTCTTTAAGTGAATGCAAGGTTTTTGTAAATATTTTCTGTATTGTGGCATAAAAAGGAAATATATTTAAAAACTACTAATTTTACAAACATTTATTCAACAAAATATTTATTGTAATTTTTATAATAATAATTAGTTCAAACTAATTATTTAATTTTTTAAATTAAATGATGAATTTATTTCTAAACAAATATTAGATAAACGAAAAGTTATAGGTTTAATACTATATATTTTTATAGATTTAAAATTGAGTTTTTGAAAACATATCAGGTAAATAATAATTAATACAACATATTTCTTTATTAAGACGATCCATTTTTTTTCTTTTTTTTGTGTTATTGTTTAAATAATAACAATTTTTCTTCAATAATATACCAAAAATTTATTTTTATTAAAAATTAATTGAATACGTATAAACGTATAAATTAAATATATTTTATTAATTTTCATTATTCATAACATTTTCATATTAAAACGTCTACAAATTTACACATATTTATAATATCGTGTCATAATCTTGCATGATGCTCAAGCTGCAGCAATGTATATATACACGAATGTGTACAATACAACTGCTTAGGCATTAATGTTTATTCATAACCTGTATGTTTGAATTCTGCATCTATATGTAATAAAATGAAGATGAATTAATATTTAACAATTAAAAGATAAGTATTTAGTATTATATATACGTGTAGTATAATTTGCTTTGCGTTCAATTGTACATAATTTTTATTTAATAATGTTTTTGCTTGCTAAATTTTTTTAATCCCACTGTTAGCATTTAAATTTATGTACGTTGATTTTTATTTTGCTTATTAATATACATTTATACGCAGCTATCATTAATGCTAGAGTTCGACATTTTGGTATATTCTCTCTATAGATCACATATTGTATAAAAAAATTTATACTTATAAATAATAAATAAATATGTTAAGAATATAATTTACAAGTTGAATAATCTTCATAATATTATTTATAGTCTTGAGATTTAAAAATAAAAATTTTTTAATTTATAATAACAAATTATAAATGAGTGTATTAGATATTCAGAAATTAATATAAAATTTGATTATTATTTTGTATTATTATATTAAATTAATTAAGGAAAAATTTTTTAAAACAATTATTAATTTTTAATTAAATAGAAAAAATTCTTTTATATTATCATTTTATATTAGCATTATATAAATCTACTACATCAATATATCTACTTAAGTTAAAAAATATCGGGAATCGTTCATAATAAATTTTTCTAAACAGGATAAAAAATCAGTTCTATTCGATAATTTAGTATAAATATTTTTAAATGAATTTAGCAATATTAACATAAAATTCTTTCAAAGAGATAAAATTTTAAACTGAAATGTTTACTTAAGAAATATTAATCAAACATTTACTTACTTTACACAATGATATAAAAATAAAAAAAATAAAATTTCAAATTAATTGGTATAACGAATATTATAGAAATTAATGTTTCTCATAATAAATAATAAATAATGCAGTTGATAAAGCAGATTTGTTAAACATAAAAAATTTATGTATTTTTAATATTGGCATTACTAATATTTTTTAAAATGAACACAAATAAACAAATATGTATAAATATGGGTAATGAGATGTTGCGTAAAAAAACTACTCAAAATGTCTTACACTAGCAATAGTGAGTTTTATAATTGCCATAAATATAAATTAGTATCAATGTGGGACTTCTTGTGGCGGTCTGCTCTCGTTAGCATCCGTCACCGTGGCAGGTGAGCAGCGATGGCCAGAAATTGATTGGACACATGATCCTGCGCAAGTCCTCACAGGGTTCGGGTACAAGCAATAGTAACATACTTGGCCTGAAGGTCGTCGGAGGTAAACTTTTAGAAGATGGTTCAATGGGTGCTATTATCGAAAAAGTCAAGAAAGGCAGTCCTGCAGACATCGAGGGACAACTCAAAAGTGGTGAGCAATTTATCATTCTCTACACATTAACTTCGTATTTTCTGTCACTTGAGTAGTCTTCTACTTGATTCATTCCATTATCTTTCACCTCTGTTTTTTCCTTGACCCTAATTATCTTCTTCAAATTCACACAAAGAAGTTCCATTCATATTAGAATCATTCTTATAACGAATTATATAAATTAATATACGGCAGTTATGGAATAAGGATAATGATTAATAAATTCTACTTCAAGTATACATAAGGCTATTACAATATCTTACTGATAAAATAAAGAAAATAAATAATCATTTTATTATTAATTCATCGGTAAGTTTTTACGCGATATTATTAAATAAATTTTTATTTTAATAAATTTGTTGAAAATTATTATGATATTAATTAAAACGGTATTACAAATTTCCACTTATTTGAATTAAAGAATTTAAAAAGTTTAAAAATTATTGATATATTTAAACATTGTCATATTTTTCTATCGATTAATGAAACAAATTAATTATATAATCATTCCTTATAATTATATGATTAATAAAATTAAATTTGTTTTGAAAAAGATAATTTTTTATTTTTTTATTAATCTAATATGTTACTTATTATTTTTTTGTTTGAAGCTAAATATTAATTACAGTAATCTACAAAATAATTTTCAAATATTTAAAATAATATATTACTTATTTTTTTAATTTCGAAGTTTTATCATAAAATTTATTTTATGTTAAATATTTAACCGAAAGGCAGCAAAATATAAGAAGTCTTTTTCAATAGTTTAATATGACATTTTTTTTCTAAAAAACAAACTTTTTTATTTGTATGCTAACAAATCTAGTGAAAATATGTTTTATATTATCAGAAAACTTATTTGACTTTCCTTTTCTTTATTTTTAATTTATTTTTTGTACAAGTAATTCTCGCTGAATAATTATGTCTAAACATCATAATTCAAACATCATTCAACAATTATTTTATTTTAATTTAAAAATAAATTAAAGTCAATAATTTTATACATTATTCAAATATTATTTAATTTTTTTGTTTATAATAATAATTGATTTCTTCTATCATTCTTAAAATTAAAAGAAATATATTTATATAATTTAAAATTAATTTTTATATAAAAATAAGTATTACCATCTGAAAAATTAAGCAAAAATAAAAATTATAATTACATTATATTATTGATGTATACATTAATATCATTAGTTACAATATTTGAATATATCAAATGTTTTTTATTTTTATAAAATTCAATAAATATCAATAAGCAAAAATTGTAGAAGCATCAAATCGAAAATTTTTCTTATCTACTACTGAACCAATAATTTACGAATTAAATACAGGAATTCCAACAGTATTTTTCAAAAAAAAGAACCATTAATTAATAGTTATATATGCAGTATAACATGTAGTTTTCCTAAAGTTATATTTCTTATTATAAAGTGATCAATTTACCTGTTGAACAAATTCTATTTTATAAAATAAAATTATGAATGTGAAGTATATATTTTTCTTAATGATCGTTTTTGATCATTACAAAATTATTTAAGTTAAATTATTTCTTTTCTGGCTTCAATATTATGTATCTCAAGTCTATGTAATTTTATAAAAATGAAGTCACAACATAAGAGGTTTCTTTTAGATATAAATCGATAAAACATTTCAGATTCAAATTTGTTAAATTTAGTAATTTTTGATTAGAAGAATAATCATTAATTATATTTTAATATATATAGAAATGCAAAATTATATTACATGAAATTTTTTATATGTCCACATGTATTAAATATTATTCTATGTATATTAAATATTTATAATTTATCTTTAAAATATGAATATTGATGATACTATTTTAAAACTTAATGCAATTTAATGAAATAAGAATCATTTTAGACAAAAGATAAGTTTTATAATTGCACAAATATTTTAATTTGAATTATTACATTAAAAGTAGTTATTATTATTTTGTAGGTACAATAATAATTAATTTTATGATTAAATGTTTATTTTAATAACTAATCATTGTAATATAATTTAAGGCTAATTTAAAGAAATATAATTTAATATTAAGAATAGATTATAAACATTATCTCTAGCATAAATTTTTTTTAAATTTGTTGCTATTTTTTGTATTTAGTTTGAAAAAACTTACTATTAGAGTAATATAATTAATAATAAATGATATGAAAAAAATAAAAAAAAATAAAATATTAATTATGTATGATGATTCATGTAATAAATTTTGATTAATTCAATTTATTATGTATATCAAGAATAAATAAATTAATCAGTTAACATTACACATTTACGTGATTTATATATATATATTGTGTAGTATATTTTGTATATTTTGTATATATAATTGTGTAGTAAGTAATTATTTATCGGATACAAAAAATTCCATATCTCATTAAATAGGTGAAATATTATCGAATTTAAATATTAAATTCGAGAGTGTTATTCTCTCTAATAGTCATATTAAACACTCAGACTATAAAACATCTATTCTTCAATAGAGGCTAATATTTTCATTTTTTTATTAAGCAGATAAAATAATTTGATCTTATATATATATTATAGGTAATTACCTAATATCATGTTTAATTATTCATTATAATAAAAGTAATAAAAGATTATGAAAATAAATAATGTTATAATAATTTATATTTTCTAATCTTTTAAAATTATTATTTTATATAAATTTGAGAATAAATCAAATAAACTAAAATCTTGTTAATTTTTCTAATTTAAGCAATAAATAGTATTTTTGTAAAATTTATTATATTAATCAATATTATTTATTAACAGTTTAAAAAATCTAATTTATTGTCAAATAAAATAGCTGAATTTAAAAAATTTTTTGCATTTAATCATTTAGTCCAAGTATTGAAAGTCATTTTTGGTGTTTGCGGAGTTAAAATAATCCATGGTAGTTTGTACAAAAGTTCAAAATGCACAGCATTAGGCATTCGCAAAGTAAAGCATTTCACTGTACGTGTCTGTATAAGATTCATTGTACTAATTATAAAATAAATAAAGAGCAGACCTACAATCATTAAATTTTCCCGCTTTAGTTATAATATAATTACATTTATTTTCATTTTTACTATATAATATATATATTTATAGTAATCTATAATAATTTTTTAAAAGTAAAAATAATAAAAATTTTCTATTTTTGAACCAAATTTTTTTTAAAAAAATTACAACTTATTTTATTCTTAGAATTTATATATAAAAGTATAAACTATAAGAGAATCAGAAAGAAATAAGAATATTTTTAAATATTTAGAACATGCACTATATAAGCATTATATATATTATATATATATATTTTTTAATTATTTCATTTTAACTTATATATATCAGCTTTCAATTATTTATTATTATTTAAATAATGTTTTATGAGATTTAAATAAAAAAATTTGATATTAAATATTAAATAATTAAGTAAAGTTCACTTAACCAACTTTTTTTAATAAAAAATGGTAATCCTTGAAAAAAATTATATATATATATATATATATGTAAACTTTATATATTAATATTCAATACAAATGATGAATATATATAAAAAATTATCTGTGAATCTTTTATTTTTTGTTTGGATTTTTAAAAATCAATTTTTATAATAAATTAGGAAAATGTTAATTATTTTTAGATATTTATAAAATTTTTGTATCAAAAATACTGTTTTTGATACAAAAATACATTTAGAATAAAAATAACATAAGTTTTTATTCAAAACTTAAAAAATGTTATATTTATTTGATTTGATTACTAAGAAATAGATCCCGAAAAATAAACATATTTTAAATAAAACAAATCAAACTAAAACATCAAAAAATTTAAGTATCAAATCATGTAAATTATTTACAATTAATATTTAATTTATAATTCACATAATTGATGTAAATATTTTTAAATATTAAATCTATTCATTTAATATATAATATTAAATTCATACTAAAAACTACTATAAAGCATCTAATATTAGTAAAATAATGTTTTAATAAATGAAGTCATTCTAATAAAATTTTAATAATTTATATCATTTTTTATTGCACACCTTCTTGATTTAAAAGGCTAATTATATTAAATATAGTTAAAAAAGATTTATTCACTTTCTCTTTATTAATATATTTTTTCATTTTTTAACAATATTACGCATTTTTTAAAAAAATGAAATAAGTCTGTCATTTTAATTTTTTTTAAATATAGGCCAATTCTAGTATATATTTATATTTTTCATGCAATACATAATTTCATTTTATTACTCTGTCTAGTAATAATTAAATTATTTAGAATATTTATTCATTTAATTTAATGCATTCATCAGTTATCAATTAAAATATAAGTATCTAATATATTGCTTAAATAAATTATTCAGGAAATCCGTTTTTAAATTAAAAAAAAAGTTATTTAACCAAATTTTTATTAATATTTAAATATTTTATACAAATAATTTAAATAATAAAGTTTATTAAAGCTTATTAATAAACTTTATTTTGTATATTTATTTTAACTTCAATTTTAAAAATTAAAAAATTATTTTACATGTATTTCTAATGTTTCATTATTTTTATTTTTATTGTATGGATAAAATATTATTAATTATTATATAAATAAAAAATATAATTAATTAATAGTTAATATAAATAAGATGAATTAAAGAAAAGAAAGTATTTAATAAAAGATTATAATTTTAACAATCAAATTTCTAAAAAAGTAAAAAAGTAAGTAAAAAAGTAATTTTACTAATAAGATTTATAATTTACTAAATATAATACAATAAAATAAGTCATTGAATTATTTTTATTGAATCACTATTTTTTATCAGTTGTATTGCATATTTAAGAGATATATTTCTTATTTTATGATAAAAATAAAAAAAAATTAAATTTTTTTACAAATTTATAAAAAATATTAATTTATTTTAAATTATTTAATCTAGTACTTTTTAAGGAAAATTATTTAAGAATACTTAATATATTTTATGATTATTGTATTAAATAATAAGTGAAATTAGTGAAATATGTCTGATATAAATTTAAAATTTATTTGTATAAGTGCATATCCATCCAATAAATTCATCCAATATATTGTATTTAATAAAAAGTTAATATATATTATTATGTATATATATGTATAATTGTAAGTTCAAAGATTTCTATGGAAAAAATGACAGATTTTATTCATAAGCTCTAAACTATGCTTTAAAGGTAATTATTAATAAATTTCTGTATATATATATAAATTTTAAATTTAGTAAAATTTTAAAACTTCAAATGTATATGACACGTTTAAAATGATTTCGTTTTAATTTTTATCTTATTTATTACACTACGAGTATAAACCTAATTTTTATTAGTTGATACAATATATTTATTATTTATCTCGTATTTATGATATAGATTTATTATTATGAATTTAATTACACTATTCGTAGAATACTGTTTATTATTTAATATCATTGTATATCTTGATAGAATGTAGAGTACGATGCAGATATTAATTACTTATTCTGATATCTGTATGATGTACCGACACTCTACAAAAGCATTCAAATTTGACGGATTTCTTACTCTATATTATTATAATAGAAACAAAAAATCTTTTAGGGGATTAATATAACTTCCTTAAATTATTATTATTTTCAATAATACAGTATCAACAAATATAATACATAGAATAAACTATAATATTAGCATTATAATAATTTAATATTATATTTAAGAATTAACTTCTGTAGATTACGATAATACTATGTTACAATAAAAATACACTTTATAGTATATTTAGCAATATAAATATCTTTAAATGATAAATATTTTATTAATTATAGTTTATGTAACCTTAATAATTTACATTAACATATTTAAAATTATTTTGTACATTTCTTTTTTTACTTTTTCAATAATTTTTAAAAATATTTACTTCAAAGGGATAAATAATATGGTTTTATCGATAATATATTATTTTTAATAACTGAAAGAGAAAATTACGAAAAAGTTAAATATCAAAAACGTTGCGCGTATATACATACGCAGGCGATGAGGTACTGCAATGGAACGAGAGACTACTCCAAGGCAAGAGCTTCCAGGAAGTCTCTGATGTAATAGCGATGTCTCGTTCGGAAGGTCAAGTTGAACTTGTTGTTTCGCGCAATCTTGCTGCATCGACGAGTGCTCTTTCTATCATTGGTGACAATACATCTGCAATGAGTACGATAACATCTCATCATCAAGGTAGAACAACGCCGGATTTCGGAAGTCCGAATAGTAGAGGTAACACTCTTATGAACATGGATCCAGGCCAGTTTACCACACAAATACAATGGAGACAGAAACACGAAGCATCACTACCGCAACAGCCGCATCATAAAGGTGAATAGTCGGTGTATCACGCAGCTTTTAATTCTCTCTCTCTTTCTCTCCTCCATACATATATATATAAATATATATCTTCGTTATTTTAAATAAAATTTACTTATCTCTAAAAAAAGTTTCTTTCAAATGTATTTGCTCACATTTAAATATTAAAGCGCATGAAAATATATGATATTCTATAACCTAACATGGATAAATTATCAAGAATTTTATTGCTCCTTTTATTTTCAAAATGAGTTTTTTAATTATATTATTATAATTTCAAGTAAAAGTGTAAAAGAAATTATTTCTTATGATTTAAAAAAAATAGTCAATGATGTTTTAATGTTTCAAAACTATTATTAAAACAAATTTCCATAAAAGTAATAAATAATTTTTTATATTTATTAATTTATCAAAAATAACTAATTTTGAAATATTCAAAATCAAAATATATAAAATAAAATCCATTTATGTAAAAAAAATTTTTTTACAACTGTTTTAATTATTCTTAAATAGAATATAAAAGTAACGGTGCTTAAAAAAAATAATAATAATAGTAGTAGTAGCAGTAGTAGCATTAGTAGCAGTAGTAGCAGTAGTAGCAGTAGTAGCAGTCGTAGCAGTAGTAGTAGTAGTAGTAGTAGTAGCAGTAGTAGTAGCAGTAGCAGTAGTAGTAGTAGTAGTAGTAGTAGTAGCAGTAGTAATAGTAGTAGTAGTAGTAGTAGTAGTAGTAGTAGCAGTAGTAGTAGCAGTAGTAGTAGTAGTAGTAGTAGTAGTAGTAGTAGTAGTAGTAGTAGTAGTAGTAGTAGTAGTAGTAGTAGTAGTAGTAGTAGTAGCAGTAGTAGCAGTAGTAGCAGTAGTAGCAGTAGTAGCAGTAGTAGTAGCAGTAGTAGTAGTAGTAGTAGTAGTAGTAGTAGTAGTAGTAAGGGTAGTAGTAGCAGCACAGCAGCAGCAGTAGTAGTACTAGTAGTAGCAGCAGCAGCAGCAGCAGCAGTAATAGTAGTATAGTACTATTAGTAGTAGTAGTACTAATAATAGTAATAATGATAATAATAATTATTATTATTACCATCATCATTACATTCAATGTTTTATTCTTGCTACATTCGTATAAAATTTAAATATAATAAAATTTTCATAAAAAGAAATATGTGAGCATATAATAAAACTAAACTGTATTTACGATTATTATTTATTAAAAATAATGCGGCTAACAAAAAATATTACAGTTAAAATAGTATATTTAATAATAAGATACAATTTATTTTCTATATTTATACAAAAATTTAATTAATTTTTTATATAAAACAACAATTTAAGAAATTTTATATTTTACTGCTATCGATGTATAATATTTTAAAAATAAGTATAAAATGACTAAATTTTTTACATTTTAAATTGCTGATATTTTTGTTGATTAATATCTTTATAATATTGTAAATAAAAAAATCGATATAATAGGATGAAGAACAATTTAAAAACTTTTCCTGCGTTTGCAAGTTATCAAAAATTATCTGAATATCAAATTTGAATATATACTGTTCTTATAAATAAGTCCATACCAAACGTACCACATGAATAAAAATATCATATAATTTTTAAAAACTTAAATATTGTATTTTTCCAAAAAAAATTATATAAATAATCAATATTTAATAGTACAATAATAATTTTTAGAAAGTTATATATAATAAAACATCTTTTATGTGTATCATTTATAATATAAAAAGCATAAAATAAAATTCTTGGTATATTTTTAATATTTTGTTTTCTATTTTTTTAATTTTATATATAGATTATCATATTTCTAATGCTTTTTGAAATATATATGTGAAAAAAAAATTTTAAATCATCTTTTCGTTAGACAGGTATACATAATTTTAATTGATAGATATTTCAGAAAAGCGTTTATAAATACATACAAGTCTACTCATTTTTATCTTTTCTTTATAATATTTTTCTTCTTCTCGAACTATAATATTTAAAAAATATTACATCAGCTTTATAGTATCAGAATATAGTGAAAACATGTACACTCGTTATTATTTTTATATAAAATCTTTATGAACTGATCAAGGTATTTATTAATTGATAATTTTATCTTGCAATGAGAAATTTATTATAGTATAAATAATTCTACAATTTATGTACATAAAATTTTTGTATATACAATGCATTGACATCAAACTCAATTTCAATCGAATTTTTTAAGGATATCATTTACGTATCCATTTTAATGAAAAGCAATTTTATTTGCTTAAAAAATGAAACTAAATATTTTATTTGCAAAAATAGTTTTAATTTTAAAAAATAATTGCATAATTACAAAAATATTTTAATAAATATACTCAGAAAAAAAAAATTTTTAATAAATCAAAATTATAGTGTTTGAATATAGATGTAGTATTCTTTTTATATGAAACTATTCATTTATTATAGCATATTAAAATTTTAAAAATAAGAAATTTTTTTCATCTGTATTGCTTCTTATTTTTTCAATTCGATTATTTATTTCAATATTAAGAAACTTCGGTTAATTATTAATAGATGCTTGATTAAAATTTTTTATTTATTGCGTTTGGAATTGAACATGAATATATGTTTTATATAATCAATAAATACTACTTAAAATTAAAAATATTTAAAAATTCTATAATTTTATATATGGATTTAATATATTATGTATTTAGAGAAATATGAAAAATGTTTTTCTTAGTAGAATTGATTTAACTACTTGTATATAAAAGAAAAATATATAATTTTCAAAGATAATTACACAGACATTTTGTTATAGATTATATAATATTTTATATTTTAGATTTTGAAAAATGATTATTTATGAATATCCATTTTAAAAAGAAATTCATTTTGATATATATAATTCTTACTGAATTTCCATTATCTTGATTTAAATTTTTAAAATCTGATAAATTTTTAATGTACTATGTACATGATTTCATAATTTATTTTCTATTTTCGTAAGTCACTGCTGATATAAAAAAAGATCAGTTTATTACGTATCGTTTTATTCTTTCTTTTTCATAATTTATAGAAAATAAATTTATAAAATATGTATTTATACCCATCATTTATAAATTCGTTGAATAAAATTTGTATTTATATATTATATATTTTGTTAATATACATGTATCATTATATATTAATGTACAGTATTAAATATTATATTACTTTTATATCATTTAAATATTTTTATTCTCTCTATAAAATATAACTAAAGTATGGTTCACACGACAGTGAAGTTATAGATGTAGAAAATTTTCATATTGTCAATATATTTATAAGTATTTTATATTTTATGGGAGCAACAATTAGTTACAATGATAAATATTTAAAAAATATAATTACTTTTTTTTAATTAATTAATATAGTCCCTTGAAATTTAAGTACTGTTAAAATAATAAGCTAGTAAACATAATATATAGTAAACGTAATAATATAATAAGTTAGTAAACATATCTTACACCACCCTTGATTAATATATTTTCAGAATGAAATTTTATGAATTTTACTTATAATCTTAAATAATATGAAATTTTATTATTAATTCTTATATATTAATTTTATGTATAAATATTATACATATATGTATATATATAAATTTGTTATATATTAGTTTTGTATTTTACAAAATATTAATGTAGATAACAATTTTTCAATAAAAATTTCTACATTTTTATGATAAAATCTATTAATATTTTTAAAATGTGCGCATTTAATAATGTATATATATATGAATAATATAAAAGAGTACTTATTTTGAAAATATATGAATGTACATATAATAATAATATAATATAAAAATATGTTATAATTAATTTTATATTTTAATTATTTAAAAATAATTTAATCGCTTTTTTATTATAATTCAATCTATAAAGTTGAATAATATTATATGTTAATATTTGTGTAGAATATAACTATTTTTAATGTAACTATATCAATATATTTCCTATGTAACATTTTAGAAAAATAAAAACAGAAATTTGATTAAGATTTAATTTCAATAATGTATTTAAAATTTTCAAAACAATATATTACCTTTGTGGGAAGAACTTGAAAATTATGTTAATTAATATTTTTTTTTTTATTATTTTTTTTTTTACATTAATAATGAACTATAACATTATGTAGATATAAATAAACCATATATATATTATTTACTATTAATTTCTTATTTTAATTTATAAATAAATTATGAAAGTAAAATAAAAATATCATTTTTATTAACCGTGAAATTCAATTTTTGTGCATAAAATGTATGTCACATATATTTATTTATTCAAAGATACAAGATATTAGAAAATAAAAAATACGTTTTTATAATTAAAATTTAATGATTTAAATATTATTATTAAAAATTTTATTTAATTATAATAAAGAAATTGGAACAAATAATATTCTTATTGAAAAGTAAGACATTTCTATACAATAAAAAATGATTTAAAAATAGCATGATATCGATAAATATTATTTCTAAAAATTTTTATCTAATTCATTAAAACATAGAAATTCTAGCATAAAGATATAATAATATGATACATTAAATAAATTTGTAAATAATGATTTTTATACTACTTGTTTTTTAATAAATTTCAAACGCACTGATATGTGCGTGTAAATCCGCTTGTACATTATTTATGAGATTAAAATATTTGTAAATTAATAATTGAACTAGTTTATAAAGATGATAAATAGTTATAATTTCATTCTTAATATGTATACGTTATATATTAAAAAATATAATTAAGTATTAAATAACAGGTAAAATCTTCAATGTTGAAAAATTGCAATTGTAATAAATAATTTTTCTGAATATGTGTTAAAAAATTAATAAAGAATACTATTAAATTACTTTAATGCGTATTTTCAAATAAATTTATAAAATAGTTAATTGTTCTCTGTATATAATTACTGAACAAATAAGAAAATTTTATTCCTAAAATATATTTTTTCTTTTATATGTATAAATTGGCTGCTCTGTACAAAACAACAAATATATACAGAACTATATGATGCGCGTGGTAATAAACCATCAGTATTAGTGACGTCGCCTGGATCACCAGATCTCTATGCTCAAGGTCGAGTTACAAGTAGACACTTTCGTCATCAAGTGACAGCCCAGCAAGTTGGAAATAACAGCGTTGGCGGTAGATTGCAGATCAAACTGAGCTTTGATACCGGTACTTTGCAACTTGTTGTAACACTAATCTGTGCGACAGGCCTTATACCACGCAACAACGGTGAACAAAGAAGTTCCTATGCAAAAATGTATCTTCTTCCTGATAGAAGGTAAGAATTAATTAACTTTTTCTTTTAGAGTGTAAAGCTGAAATTTAATTTATAATCGTGTTTCAACTTAACACACATAAATTGGGCTTGTATATTTACGAAGAAAATATTTACAAATCAATAAATACCAGTATATGACCCAGCCAATTCATTTGAAAAGAAACTGTTTTTATTTTCTTATTAGTAACATACTTTATTTATAACTTATAAAGTTTTAATTATTTATATTATAATATTTATATTTTAATAAATACTTGATAAATAAATTAAATAAAACTTCTTATTAATTTTTTTTTTGACTAAGATAAATTTTGTTTTAAAAGAAACTAATCTATAAGTTTTATATTACACAACTGAAATCAAAATTACAGAAAAAAATAAGAATAAGATTAATATTATATAAATATAATTTCAAATAATATTAGATTATTCATTTTAATAAATGTAAATTATTGTTTATTATAATGAAGCTATTGTTTGTTAAGAATTTAAAATAGTTGTATAATAAGTTAATTTTATTTTTTGCTTTTTCATTATAAAACGCAAATAATTATGTATATATAATACTTAATAGAGCAGAAAAATTTTCTATTTTAGAAAATAATTTAATTTACTCTATATCTGAACTACATTCAAAGTACCTACATAATATATAAGAATTGAAACCTGTCAAAAAAATTTATTTGAATATTTGAAATGAAATTTAAATTACGTTTAAATATCTTTTAAATCATAATTAATCTTAATATTTTGTTTATTTTAGTCACGATCAAGGAAGAATTAATTTAAATATTAAAAAACAATTATTTTGTATGAGTTAATTTGTCTTGATCTTAAGTTTAATATTTAAATATTTTTTATAATAAATTTATAAGTATAAAGAATTTATTTTTTAATAAGTTCTTAAAAATATTAATAGTAAGATGAATAAAATAAAACTTTATAATTATTTAAATTTTTTGTGTATAATTAATAATTAAAATGTGTTTAAAATTTTTGATAAAATAAAAGTTATTCTTCGTTTATAAATAAATACTAATATTTTATAAAAATAATCTTGAATAGAAAATAAGCTATATTATAGAAATTTTATGAAATAAAAAAAAATAAAAAAATATAAAAGATATCAATTTTGTTTTAAAGCGAAAAATCGAAAAAACGAACGAAAACATTGGCTAATACAAATGAGCCACGATGGGACCAAACCTTTGTCTATAGCGGTATTAGGTGGTCCGAATTAAGGCAACGATCACTTGAAATTACCGTCTGGGATTATGGAAGATACGGTGCCAATGACTTCCTTGGTGAGGTCATTCTCAGCCTTGCAGCCTCCACACTTAATGATGAACTTGAATGGCACTATCTCATGGCTCATGAAGAACATCGCCAATCAAGGTAAATACATCTCTGCATATGTATCTCATAATAAAATTATAAAAAACAAATAGTAGACATATTAAATTAAATTTTTATTCTTATTTTTATAGTCGTATCAGTATTCTCTATTATTTTCATTTGTTTTTATTTCATATTAAAAAATAAGTGATATATTACAATTGTATATTGACAAAATTAAAGAAAATATAATTTTGGTATTAAAATAACGAATTATAATTATTATTTATTTTTTTTATAAAAATAAAAGAATAATTAAGGTATTTGAGTGTAATTTTTATATTAGAATTTTACATAAATAATATAGCTTAATTATTTAATCTGTAAATGCAAATAACTATCACATTAAAAGTTAATAGATACAGTTTCAAATTTAAGTTTCTATATATAGCAATAAGGCTTTTTGTACATTTTAATAATGTTCTTGGTATATAAATACAATCGGATGATAAATTTAATATGTATGTAAATATAATGCGAATTATATATACACTTCTTAGATCTTTGTATTTAATTTATGTTTTAATTATGGTAGCTCCGAATAAATGTTTTTTGTTAATTTTTATGTATTTGTATCTATTGATAATATTTCAAGAGGTGATTATATTCCTGAAAATAAGATTGTTAATTTTTTTTAAATCAATAAGATAATCAAAAAAACAATAATACTGTTAAAATAAAATGGTCTGGTGTATTTCGTATTATAAATATCTTGGAGAATCTACAAATTTCTTAATTGTTACTACAGTACCACCAACTAGATTGTTTTCTGTATATTAGTACTTTCATTCATATATTATCTGCTGTTAAATTTATATTAAATTTTCTTATCGCTTTAATAACCTAGTCCTTATAATTTGATAAATTTGATAAATAAAACACATTTTTAATATTTAATGTTTTTTAAATCTAGACGAAGATTGCACATCTTTTGTCTCAGTCGACAAAACGGAAATATCAATAAGTGTTTCGTTGACTCGCTTTTTCATCTACGTTATCTATTATTATTTTGCTAATTATTTTCCAACTTATTATAGTAAAGGTTAAATTATTATTGGTCTATTAACTTCTTTATCGAAAATATAAATTTTTTTCTATTAAATTTTTTAAAAAAATTGTCCTATTAGTTATATTGAATTATAAATAGCAAGAAATAGATAGAAATAGAATTTTATCGAAGACATATTTAAATATATATCGTATCGCAAACTTTACATTTTTATCACAGTGTCTTATTCTATATGTAAAATTAGTTAATGATATGTGAATCTTATAAGATTAAAATACACTTGGTAACTATTTTACCTTTTACAGATCTATAATTTATGAGAAGAATATAATTTTCTTAATCAGTCACTATTCGCTCTTTGTTTTTATTTTTTGTTCGTAGATCTATTTCTCGTAAGTTAAAAAGTAAATTTAAAAAATAGATAGATTCATTTATTTCTATCCTTCATTTAATTACTTATCTTATTTCTGACAGATTCTTTTACTAATATCAGATAAAAAAAAATTGTTCTCCTTCAATCTTTACTTTCTTCTCTTTTACAATCGTATAAAATACACACAAACCAGTGTGATACTTAGCTATATGATATAATTATTATGCTATAATTAAATATTCTAAAGGATATAAAACAGTCTTGTTGATTAAGAATATATTTATTATTAAAAATTTCACCTTTATCTTTCGTTTTAGATTTTTATCAATAATCTTTTTTATACTTAAAAAATAATAATTTAAATGTAATAAAAACATATTTATAAATAAACAAATAAAAAATATCAATAGTATCATTCTAAGTTAATGTTTAGATTGAAATATTTTTCATAATAAAGAGAGGTCTGTTCTTCAAGATTTTTAAACTTAAAATTAATTAGATTGCGATTAATTTTAACGAATTATATTTATTTATAAAAAATGGGCAGTTATCTATCGTAGTATTTTATTTAAAAAAATATATTAGTATATGCAAATATATACTTAAAAATATTTTATTGTGATATATAATTTTAATAAAAATTAAATAAAATTAAATAAAATTAAATAAATATATTATAATATATTCATCTAAGTTAAATCTTAACAAAATAATCATCGAATATATTTTAAAGCACAATGTAAATTTGTTTTAGATAATTATCAAATATACTTTTACATTATGAACATAATATAAAAAATATATTATATTAGTACGATAAAAAACGATTATCATATCAAATAAAAAAGAGTTCAATTTAATATTTATATAGCTGCTATCAAGACACAACGGATGATATAGTAACAACACCAGGTGACTGCCACTTAAGTCCGCCTTCAACTACATCTAGGTTGAGTGATTCTGATACATCCGAGTGCGACATAACTGACTGTGATGGCTCAAGGGAACATAGAAGAACTGCTGATGGAGCGAGTATCAGCAGTATTGGGAGTTCTTCCAGGTGAATTATATAGATTTGTATTAGCACTTAAAATTACTGTATTACTTTAGTATATTCATTACAAAAACTCAAGCAATAATTCTCTTTTCTTCTATTTGGAGTAAACAATGTATTCAATATTAATAATACAGTTTTTTTACAAGAATTGACGAAGAAAATTTATAAATTTACGACAATAAAAAATTTTTAAAGGATAGTCTACCAATAAATATGTATACGTTAATTACTATTAATCTTTTAACTTAATAATAATTTTAATATGTTTAAATTAGTTGTATTCAAGTCAATTAATAAAAAACACAGTAAAGTTAAATATTCTTTGGTTTGTAAAGTAAGCTTATTAATTCTATAGGTAGTGCATACTTTTCTATCATGAAGTTTTACATCAAATTTGAATACTATATAATTTTTAAAGTTTATACATTTTTAATTAAGTAACTAAAGTGAGATCAAAATTTGGTTAATATAATTAATATTTCAAACATAATTTATTTTTATTATATAAAATTTTAATGAATATATTTAGTTTTACATGATTATTATTTTTATTTATTTATTTATATCATTTGAAATTTTCATGTATCATACATGTGATACATTATAAGGTAATGGATTTAACAACATTATTATAATTTGAAGATGAATCGTAAACACAAGCACATCGGTATTTGTAGTTGAATGGATAAAATATTTGTCGGAAAAATAAAAAGTCCTGAGTTCAAATATTGGCCAAGTAATAATGAACCGAATATTTTAATTTTTTCGAATTTCCTTAATATCAACAACTATACGTAATACGAAAAATAAATCTTATTATTCGTCGCATAACAGTTCCAGACAATGAGCACAAAGGCATTCATCGACTTGTGATATAGAGGATTATTAGTAATTAAATGTAGCTCATAGATAGCACACCTTAAACTGGCATTGGCAACTTTATCTTGCTATCGTACATATAGACCTTATACTGGATCAACGTGCCTAATTGCTTATTATATTAAAATTTTAGTATAATATTAATGTTTTAGTTTTGTACACTGTTTGCTAGCTATCACATCAACTAATTAAATACAATAATATAGTAATTATCATAGATTTTTTAATATCTAGTAAAGATTAAAGATTCTCAACATTTGTTATTTCTAAATAATTTTTAACCATAATAGTTCAATCAGTTAGTTTGATAATATTTCAAGCGTTATAAGTACATTCTGAAATTAATAAAAATTTCAACTTACTAAGGTTCATAATGTTTTAATCACTTATTACAAAATTATTTATTTAATAATGGTACCAATAAATATCAAATTATTTTAATTGATTATGAAAGAAAGAAAACACATAATTGTATTAATTAAATAAAATTATAAAATGCTATTTAAAACTTTAAATCTTAAATAAATATAATTATATAACAATAATTTGTACTATATTATAACATACATAATTTAAAATTAAAGAATGATATCACTATTATAAGTTACAAAAAAATTTAAATTGAAAAGTATATTTTCTTATTTTATTAATCATTGCACGCATTAAGAAAGAACTTTATTACATTTTTGAAATATATGTAAAATAGTAAAAATAACATTTACATATTTATACTTTAAACATTTGTAAAAGTATATTTATAATTCTATTAATTATTTTTTCTTAAAATATTATATAGTTTAATGAAAACAAAAGTATGGAGCGGTCTATTTTATCATCATCGTATTAAACGAATTTATTTAATACTATTTTTTATGATTAATATCTTGACTCTTTCTACTAATCTTAAATTTTAACCAGTTATTTCTATTAATTTATACTGCAATTTTTATCAAACTCATATTTAATAATATTGCATATATATATAATTTGACAATTATGGATTAGGGTATCAAAATAAATAATTTTTAACATCATTTAATTATTTTCAAATTATATATGTAATAATATATATATAATTTTCTTTAATGCTCATAGTTATACAGTCAAATTTTAATAAAGAATTTGAAACAAAATTTTGAAATTTTATGTTGAACACTGATAATATTTTTTATTACAAATAAAATTTCGAGGCTGCTTATTCAATTTGTAAATTGTAAATTTTATATAAAACATTAAAATTTTTATAAATTGTATCATAGATTAATAACACGGCATGCATTTTAAATACCTTTGAATTTTATTTCAATAGATTCAATAATAGGATTACTAAATTTAAACTATATGTTTCTTTAATAAGCTATTTAATAGAATGCGATTATATTATATCTACGAGTTTTAAATTTTTTAATAAAAATTAAATAAATATAATAAAAAAATATTAATAAAAAAATTCTAATGCGAATGCTACAGAAAAAAATTTAAAATATTCTTCTTTAAATAATGATTATTTATTTGCATTAGATTATTTTTATTATCTAACTAAGAAATAATTAAAAATTTTCACAAGTATCATATTGGATATTTACTCTATACTAATATATTTATATTTTAGGTATCATAATACGCCGCCAAATTATAAGCGGTACGATTATTTAATATTCTATTTTTGTTTCATAAATTATGCAGAAATGTATTACTTTTTTATTTGGCATTAGGTATCGTTTAGAATCTTTAGCGCACATATTAATGCTTATTCAAACATAAATAAATCTAATCAAAATAGAAAAATATTGTTTTAGGAATTTAATAAAAAATCTGTAGTTAAATTATTACAATTTTATAAAAAAATTTACCTAGAAATATTATTTTTTATTTTTATAGGTAGAATACTTAATTTTAAAATGTTAAATTTTGATAAAAATATAAAATGTATGATTTAAAATTGAGTATATATTACAAAAATTTAGTCACAATATAATTCTAAAAATATTAAAAATTATTTAATAATAATATTTAAATATTAACAAATTTGAATCACTAATTAAAAAATATTGTAATTTTTTAAATTTGTAGTTTAAAATATTTAAGAAATTATTTATACTTTGTATTATTATCGATATATTTTTTAATTGATACATTTAAAAAAATTTGTATTAATAGAATTAAAGATAACTATTTAATTTTATTATTCAATATTATACAAAATGATTTATGAATTATTAATAAATTTTATAAATTTAAAAACTTGATATTCTCGTTACTACATTATTTATATTATATGCATTTTAATTTAGATATAGTAAATACTTTATAAAAAATTTCTATTATATTCTGCACATAATATCATTGCATTATATATATTGTAATAGTTATGATATTTAGTTATTATTGCGTGAGAAATATGGCTTTTTAGCGATACTTCCAACCTATACAATTATAAACATATGCACAATAATTTTATTATCAAAAATGTTATCATTAGAAATGCACGCTGAAATATTTTCTATTTAGTGATTTTCAATTGGTTATTGGTTGAACTAATGATTGGATTGAGATTATTTCATTCTTCTCAAAGCGAGATAAAGAAAATTATAAATATTATATTAAGATACATTCATTAATTTATAATTTATTAATTTTTGTAGTTTTATACTGAATTTTATTAATAAATAAGTTTATATTATTATAAAAAATAGTGTTGAAATACCACTGTAAACTACGTAAAATATATACTTTTTCAGCTGCAGAAAAATCGTATATTATTACGTTGAATTTATATATGAAACTTAAAGTACATAATATATTGGATTAATATGATCGTTTATAGCTTGATTGAGTTAGATCCTGATTAAAAAATTCTTTAAAATTTTTTTGGTTATTATCTAAACTAAAATAAAATGAGATAATCTATCCATTATGGTTATTCGATCTTTTAAATATTTAGTATCCATTCATAATTTGTGCAAAGTATAATTAGGTAATTTACACGATTTTGACTTTTTCTATAATTCAATTTTAGAATGGTTTTTTTACTGTTTTAATTCTTTAATCCTTAAAGTGTAAAAATATTTTTAATATTATTATTTATATAAATAATTTAATGTATATGTGAATAAGTTACGTTTTTTCTTGAGCTGCAAAAAATCACACAATTAACAATAATATTGAATTGGAGATTTAAACTTTTTAGAATTATTAATTTATAATTATTAATATAACATTATAGAATATTTAATATAGCCAAGTTATATTAAAAAGTTTGTGGTCTAAAATCTATTTATAAAAACTTTTTTAAAAATTCTTATAACTTTTAAACGAGTTAATTATATTTTCTAAGAAAATATGCACATAATACATATTATAATTAAAAGAATTTTTAAATTCTGTATTATTGCAAGAAACGCGTTATATTAAATAATATACATGAAATAGTCACAAAATCATGAAAATAGCCTATCCAGCAAGCTACACATGATTACACATACATTCATACTTATAATTAGTGCGTAAATTATGAGTATAGACGCTAAATACGTTATGCTGATATTTATTTGCGCTCGAGTTTGCGCATCTCCTAATAATTAAATTGTATTCGATATGACCATTGGAGTAGCCATTACTCCAGTCCACCACCAGAAAAAGAGCTATGCGTCGATGGGGAGCACCGAAGTCGTAGAGATATGTCTCCACAGGGTAGAAAACGTGCCGCTCTTATGAGCTCGCGCGAACAACCTGCTTCTATATCCGGAGGTCATCATTACCGAAAGGTCAATTTCCGACAGTATTCCGTATGTAAAACCGCAATTCTTTATATTATACACATATTATATATATATATTCAGTCTTCAATATGCGTTAAAATTTAATAAGATATTTAAATTTACACAAATTTCATTATTTGTACAATTGTGATTATCAAATTACATCATTGCCTTTGAAATTTTGTGTGTACTTTGTTTTATTTACTGATTAAATACGTATAAAATTCTATACATGTATCATAATATTTAAAAACGTATTATTAATCTTATTGATACCTTTATTTTTTATTTAAAAAACTGCTTGTATTGTTTGTTTTATTGCGATAAAATAAAAAATATTAATTGTTTGTATATTGTATCATAAAACATATTATTTTTATTCAAAAATACTAATCAAGAATTATATAAAGATAGATTATGTTAATTCATTATATTATGAAAAAATTATGTATTAAAGATGATAATTATATTTTTATATACTGTGAGCTCTTAAGAAGAAATTTTACAACTTCACCTTACGTACTACTTTAAGCCATTTATAAAAAATGTAAAATGAAATAAAATTTTTTATTGTATTGAGATCCAAAAATTTTATAAATTAAACTAAATATTTATAATATTAATAATTAATTCAAATATATTTTATCCATAATAGAAACTAAAAAAATTAATTTCAAATAAATTTTCTATAGTAAATGAAAGTACAGGAAATTTTCAGAGCTTTTTATACTCAAAAATTTTCTTAACATTTGTAATTGGCATAATCTTTTTTTCTAGGATGAACCATATCGTACAACAATACTTAGTCACAGATCGCATAGTGCTGCTCCGATGGATTCATCTAGTTTGCACTATCGAAGAAGATCGCAAAGTCCTACGGGTCATCGTTCTCTTTCACCTCCAGACCATAGATCTATTCCGTTCTCATCTGGATACATGCCAACAAGGTTTAAGTCTCATATTTTCTTCTAGAGTAGCTTGATTATTATTTATTTATCTAAGAGCTATTAGTATTATATAATACGAAATCTACAATTTTTAATTACAATATAAAAAGAATAGTTGAAACTAAATTTTTTTTAAAGTTATTATACAATTAATCAAGTTGATTTCGATAAACTATTCACGCTATTTCACGCTTTGATACATTAATTTTATTTATAAAATTTAATAAATAAAATTAAATCAATAGTACTAATCCAATTTCTATAATCTACATTATTATTTTTTTTGTATTATAAATATTCCATTTAATACGGAGTTAGTCTGAACAGATTGATATTTGGAATTTGATTTATAATAATCTGTATACTCTTATGTAAATGAACTTTTTCCAGATAATTAGAATTATTTTAGGAGTATGATAACGTATATTTTTTATTCTGATACTTGATAATTAGCTCTTTAATTTTTATGCACTCTGTTTTATAAATTATTTATTTTTTGTTCTTTTTATTGACCAACAAATTTCTATAGTGAAATGTATTGTATTTATTTCTTTTTTCGAAAAAAATTTATATTTTCTTTTTACCTAAAATGAAAGTATAATCATATATAAATAATTAAATCTTTGATAAATTAATTGTACAATATCCATAATTCCAAAATCATAAAGTTACTTATTTTTATAGATTTGGATCAAGATCTGCTACAGCAACACCTACAGGCTCCCCTAAAAAGCGTCAATTGCCTCAAATACCAGCCAACTTACATGCTGCCCTAAAAGAACGCGTAGCTCAAGATCTTGAAGAAAGAGCCAGATTTATAAGACATCGAAATCGACCAATACATACTATTTATAGAAGTGGAATGGGAGGTAATTTTGCAAAAAAAATTTATAACAGTTTAGTTTATTTATAAAACTATTATTAATTTATAAATGATTTTAAAAAATTTCACGGTATTTATATTTTATAACTAAATTAATTAAACAATATTAATTATTGATTGTATTCTTTTGTAATTAATAAGTAAATTTATAATAAATCACTATCTAACAGGTTGGGAAAGACGATTCAGTGGACTCTCGGATTCTGATCTACCTTCAATGGGACACGAAATACATTCACTATCGCACGGTCATGTTCATAGGATGCCTAGATCACGAAGAGGTCACATAAGCCCCGAAAAAGACATATTAGCTGATCTAGGAGATTCGGATATGGAAAGCATCGGTTCTGTGACCAGTAGTGCCTTTAGCACACAATCCGAACGACCACGTGGTTCTAGAGGATTAATGTGAGTATTTTCTTATGTTTAACTTTTGTATCTAATCATATATTATATAATATGTCACGTATCAATCGTTTATCATACAAACAAAATTCATATAAATTATAAATAAAAATTATAAATAAAAAATTATAAATAAAAAAGTAAGCAGCTCTCAGACTCATTTATATTTAACGTATATCTATTTTAATTATAAAATATAGCTATAATTAAAAATATCGATTAAAAAAATTAATGTGTTAATATTACATTGTATATCCTTCTATTAAAGGTCATAAAAGAACATAAATTATATAAAATTTAGGAAAGTCTGATAGTTTAAACTTGCTTCGAAAAAATAATTCATACGTTAAATGGACATTAAAGATTATAATTATACATTTACACATGCATACGTATGTACGTGCATACACACGCATACGTGTGCGCGTGCGCGTGCGCGTGCGTGCGTGTGATCCTGCGGGTGTTCATGCGTATGTATATGTATGCGTATATGGAAATAAATAGATTTAAATTATAATTTTATTTTGTGTGGACTGATGCTTTAAAATTATATATAGTTAGATACTCAAGTCGCTCGCGCTCTGCCTGCTTATATTGCAACCCTTTTTCCATTTCTACGTTAGTCATTCCTCGCGACTACTTATGACGTAGGGTAGATATTTAGATATTAGCTAATTAGTTGCACTTCCCGATTGACTATGTTGATGTCCATTTAATGAATATTTTAAGAATATAAATACAAAAAAGAGCGTCCCATTCTAAATAATCAGAAATAAGTGCGCAATATCAATTGAATAATAAGTCTTATGTTTCCGAATTATTTTCGTGATGCCTCACTGGTACAGAGTTTTCCATATTTTTATATTTAATTATTGAGCTGAATTATTGAAATTAAATAATCGAATTGTAAAGGACTGCATTAGTCATAATTATTCACTTTCATTGATTCAATCTCTTGATCAATGAAACTCGATCAAATTTTATTATTAACGTATACTTAAAAAATGAATCTAAAGAATGGGGCTCCCTAAAACCCCTAACAATTTGTTCTATTATCATTACTATAAAAGAAAATAAATAATTCTGTAGTTTAATGTACATAATAAAGGAATGGTGCAAATCTATATAAACAAAATTATTTGCAGACCGACAGTTAAAAACGTATTTATACCCGGTGTCGTATCCCCGTTGCCCTTACCCCCTAGGCGCGCTAGGCGCAAGCACCGACTTAGGGTACCCTGCAGTGAATGCCATTGCCCAAGTAATAATCCTTGTAAGCCTAGGAGCAATTATTACCCTAAAAGTCAGCACCATTGTTATCCTCCCTCGCACCGCAATCCCCTCGTACGGAGCAAGTCCGCAGTCGTACGCTCGCTTTGCAAGAGGATTCGAGCTCCTTTCACTCGCTCTCATACCATCGACGAGAGCATGCTGCGCTACTACAGTCCTGAAACCAGTGAATATACCATCAGCGAGGGCTTTCTCCTTAAACCAGAACCATTAGCGCAGCTTCGAGGCCATAAAAACCGAATACCTGAAATCTACGTAGAAGACTGTTTAAGTGTTCATTTCAACAAACGACTAATTGAAAAGTTTCGAGCAAAAAATCGCCATTATGGAAATATAACCGTGACCTCATCTAATTCTTCGCCACCTTATAATCCTTTTAATCCATTTTTAAATACTTCGCACAGAAGGTCTCACAGTTGGCAAGATCACAGTACACGCAACAATAATGTACTAAGGGGTAGTAGCACTAGAACAACTCATGGTAGTGCAACTACTACCAACAAAAAAACAAATTTTTTCTTCAATGAAGCTGTTCCTTGCCGTGGCTATCCGACTACCCACCAATCGAGCATGCGTAGATCCCTTCTCTCATCCAAGGCACGAAGCTTCGATTACGATGTTGCTTGCAAGAATGATTATGAAACAACGATTATACAAGACCGCCAAAACTTTGGCGAGGGGTTATTATCACGCAGGAGTAGGAGCTTTGAATACGAGAGTATCTCAGGTAATATATTCAGCGATGATAGCTTACATACCGCCCGACAGAAAATTAAGAAGAACATGTCACTAAGTGATGAAGGATATGGTGATAAAATACCAGCTCTCAAGGATCAAAGTAAATCATATTTCGACTCAAATGATGATGCTAAAATTATTAGAGATCTTAAGAAACTAAAGGCAAGACAAAAAGTTTTACGCATAATGAATGAAAATAATGATGATAATGATATTTACACAAGTGAAGATGAACAGCAAAAGTTTATGTATGGTTACGATTCCGAGTTGAGTTGTGCAGAAACTGAAATATATATGTCAGATCACTATGATTCTGGACAAGAATATCCTAATAAACGAATACACAACGATGTTTTAAGTGATAATAATCTGTTTAAGATGTCACAAAGAAAATCAAAAACTAAAAACGAATTCAATAACGATCATATTTACTGTAGTATTGACGAAGTTAAATCATCGTCACATTATCAACCATACAACGATTACAAAAGTGAATTAAATGAATTATCCAAGTGGCGAAAATTTAAGCTACAACCAAAATATTTGGATTCACAATGTACATATAATCGTGGAACCAACATGCAGCTACAAAGACGTACCAAAAGTAATGATTCCTATCTTAATGTTGATTTTGCAATATATGATAATATAAATAATGTCAGAAAAGTTTACGATGACAGGTTAGATTTATATGATAATTTAAAGCAGCAAGAATGCAATTACAACGAATATGAACAATCCTTTCAGAATAACGAGTATGTAAATAATATGTCTTTAGATATACATCGAATCGGTAGAAATTGTAACACGGTAAATCAAACAGAACCTTACTATGAAAATGTGCCTTATAGAAAAAATAGTTTTACTTCACCCGATTTATACGAGCAAAACAATAGAATACTCTTTCGCACAGAATCAACGCCAATTTTATGTTCAGATGAAGAAAATGGCCCGATACTGTCAAATGAATGGTTAAAAAAACGTTATAAAACTAGAAGAAATAAAAGTTGCCCTGAAAGTAGAGAAATTAATAGATATGCAGGAGATTTGTTAGGTTATAAATATTGTAATGATTATAGAAGGAATTATATTTCGCAATCGGATGAAGAATTTGGATCGATGGAGACGGTAATAGATACACAATACATCAAAAAATTGGATGAACCTATACACCGAATAAATTCAAAAGTGAAAAACGACAATGGAGCTGGCAGAGAAGACATGGTACAAAATCTAAACATTAGATGTAGAAATAAAAGAAAAACTAATTGTGAAGAGTGTAAAGTAAAAATGGTAGAAATAGAGGGGAATGAAGAACATAGAAATAAGAGAAGAAATTTCATTAATTTAAGAAATAGATATAGAAGACGAAACAGTAGTTGCCCAGAAGTTCGTGAAATCGATATTATCGATCAGAATGAGGAGCAAAAGCATCAAGAACAGCAATATTTGCATCAATCTAACATAAAGAGGAATGTAGCAATTAGCGATACTCTGGAATATTATGAGTATTCGATGGAGAGCGAAAGCCAGTGCAGCGAGAACTGCGGATTTGGCCCGTGCGATCCATGTAGGTCCCATGACCGAGCACCCCGCCCCGGTAACGCTAATTCAAATCTCTTTGATTCCCAAACCGTTGCCTTCGACACTGCTAAAAATCCGCGGATTACCACTACTATGACCACTTATGATGACCATCATCATAACCATCACTACCACCACCACAACCACGTTAATTTACCACAACCATCACCGCCGTCAATGGCTCACGTGACGAAAATGCAACTACGCCACGCTGCAAAAACGAACGGCGATTATGCAAACGTCGTCAAACGCAATCCTTCGCGTCGCCGCATATCGCGGATACAAATGGATGACGATGATCCACACTGTCCATCGCGACACGACGACAACCGATGCAATAATCGACGCTCGTCCTCTATGCCCGAATGCAGTGACTACGCAAGCCAGAGCAGCTCATATGAGAAGCCAAGCAGATATCCGAGTGATGATAATGATCGACGTAATGGCAGTATCAAAAGAGGCCAATTCACTAGGAGCTTCAGTAATGCTGATGCACCTACGGATGAGAACGTTGGTAAGTCATATAAAGCAATTACTTTTTTACTTTAGTTTTTTAAAAATCTATTTGATTTATCTAAAATTTTTTATTATTTTAATCACCTTTTATAGAAAAATTAATCTTTCACAAACATATGCAATTAATATTTATAATGCAAAAGCTATTAAATTTTTATCAATAAAAAAGTAATTATTTTTAATCAATTAATTTTAATTAAAAATCGTTTAATTATTCAAAAACTATTATTAATAAAAATCTTTATAACAAATATGATGAAAAAAAGATGAAATACAATATTTTAATTATTTTTCATTCAAATTTCATAAATTCATTCAAATTAAATTTCAATAACTACAAAATTTAATATATTTATCTAATTAATAAACGAATTTATATAATAATAATAAATTATCTACTTTTACTTTAAAAAATGTATGAATTGATATTTTTAATTATGTATAAAATAGTTTTGAATACTCATAATATTGTATTTTAAATAAAAATGAATATTTTTTAAAAATTGTATAAAAAAATATTAATCTTATTGTTATAATTATTATTTATATACTATCAAATATATAATTTGCGCATGTGAAATAAAAATTTTTTTTTGTATTTCTTTGACTTTTATTGTCTTTGCACATTTAAAATTGATATACTAAAGGACGATTTTTATATGTAGCATGTGTATATTATATATAAATTTGGAAACTACTAATTATTATTTATTAAAATATCATCAAGCTGTTAATTTACATATATATAAATATGAATATATATTATAAATTATATTATTTTTACTAATTATAAAGTATTTGAAATATACTTATAACAATATTTTCTTTGAGAAAAAATAATTTTTTACAATAAAATAAACTTCGTAAAAATTTAATAAGATGTCACTTAACAATTTAGAAAAAACCCATTTTTTCATCTATACCTTGCTATACTTTTATTATAAAAATTCATAAATATAAATTATATATCAAAAATATAAATTTTATCAATTTTTTATGAATGTTTAAGATAAAATTTTCAAGGTAAAAGGATAAAAAATGAATCTTTCGATAATTATAATTTTTAATACATATCATAATACATAAAATATTTGGTGATATTATTTTTTAATATTTCATAATTATAAGAATATGTAAATTGTATTTTGTATACATAATGCATATTTTATTTAAAATTAAAAAATCAAAAGATTTTTTAATATATTTATAATATTTAAAGGGTAATTTATGTACACGTTCTTATATAATATTTCTTTTTTTTTCTAATAGTATTATTATACATATTGTTATATATTTATCTACAAATATGCATACTATCTAGCCTTGTAAAAAATAATTATATTAAATATCATTAAAAATATTATAGTATTAAAATAATAACTTATTAATTTAATATAGAAATATATATGGAATATATTAAATTAATGTGTGAAGAAAATATTTGGAATTAATATTTTTTATTTGGAAAACTGTTAATAATCTTTACGCGACTAAATTAAAAATAATGATTTTTTACTGTTTATCACTTTTTATACTTAAAAATCTTCATATTGAACAAATTACTTTACCAAGTGTAAAATTTTAGATTATTAAATTTCATTTATTTGTATTCAATTAAACCAATTATTTTTAATAAATTAATCGAATATTAAAATCAGAACACACATTATTGAAAAAAAATGTATTCATTCATGGTAAAATATGTTTTATTATATTCTATAAAACACAATTATATAAATAGATATCTATAAATTATATTATATTTTTTCACAAATTTTTTTTGCTTAAATAGTTAAATAAATTAAAATCACAACTTCTCTTAAAATGAATAAAACAATTATCAAAATAGAAACTTTGAAGTTGTTTCAATTGTTCACTAATTTGTACTGATTTGAGAATTACACTTTATTTTTGAAACAATGAATAAATACAAATTTTAATATCGTGCAAATATAAACTTACAAATATTTGAAACAATTTAAAATTGATCTTATATTAATCGATAGTTTAAGTAAAATTGTATGAATATTATTTATGATAATTTTTTTTCATTATTAAAGGAAATTTTCATTTCAGTTTCAAAGATGTTTTACTCTTTGTACTTAATTTGAAGATAATACTTTTATTTTAAATTATAACATAGTACTGTGCTATCAATTATTTTAGCTTATCTTTGTACATCATATTATTTTTATATAACTTCACTAACTTATTAAAAAACTGGTTAATGCCATTAATATTAAATTTGGATTCGTAAATCTTAAAATAATAATAAAAACGAAAAAGCTACTAGTATTGTTATTTAAATTTTTTTGTGTAGACGGCAGTTTAAGCGATACAGCAGTTGGGCTACACGTAGAAGAAAATACAAGGCGAGAACGCAAAATTTTGCCTAACAAAAACGGTAACAATAGCGGCGGCGGTGGTACTAGTTCTGTTCAATATCAACCAAGTCTGGGAAAGAAAAGCAACAGCACGAGTCAACTTTCAGCAACAGGTAACTCGCCAATAAATGTAATATTATCACGAATTTATTACAGAAGTTTATATTAAAAAAATTTTCTTTTCGTTAAAAAATGAAATGATTATATTGGTTATATAAAACTACTCAAAATTTAATGAAATTATTTATAATATACAAAAAAATAAGTAGTTTATATAAAAGCTTGTGAGATTTTAATTTTTTTTATATTTTCAATCAAAAAGGTAATTTTTTTTGTTATATTATATGCTCTTCTTTTCTTTTCACTAATTTCTTTTCTTTCATATAATTCATACAGTATTTAAAACTATGTAACAAAAAGTCTACAAAAAAGATACTTATGTTGAATATATTTATGTTGAATATTCATTTATTAATTTTATATTAATTGTATTAAAAGAAATTTTTAAACAATAATAATAAATATATTAAAAAATAGTATATTCATAGAATAAGATTTTCAACTAATTTATTAAGCCAATCCACTGAGCTTTCTGCTAAAGTACATTAAATATACAGTAAACATCTATTAGCGATTAGTTGATTATTAATAAAAAATGCAACTAATTTTATGATTACACAAGTAATTTAAAAAGTAATTATCTACTTCATATAGATATGTCATAAAGTTTGTATATTTAAAATAAAAAATAAAAACTATCTTTCTTCGATGATTTTATTTATTATTCACTTTATAAATATATATTGAACTTTTTATAAATACAGTTTTACTATTTCAAATTCGCTATCCTAAATACACCATTATCAATATCAAAATATTTATTATAAATATACATTCATTATAATAAAACTAAGTAAAATTCTGTTTTCAATTATGATTATTTTATGTTATATGTTGTATATATATATATATTTTTTTTACAGAGAACTTCGATACTTACATTTAACCCAATAAATATTCGTGTCCAAATTGGTATCGATATATTTATTATATATTATATGCTTTATTACAGTAAATGTTAAAATATTTTTGTATGTTTGAGGTTATAATTCCTGAAAAAATTAATTATTTATTTATGTTTTGTTATTATTTAAAGATTCGTTATCAAAAACTAGAATTTTAACTACTTGTATTTGAATGTTGTATCATATAAACAAGTAAATCTCATAAGATGAACTTATGATGAAAATGTTAAAAAATACTATAATTTTGAAACGAAAAAAATAATATTATAATGTTTGTTGAAAATAAATATAAGTACAGGATTACTTTTTAGTGTCACAAATATTTGATGAATTCAAGACATTTTTATCTATTTTTAAAAGTAAGTTTTTATGTAAAATATTCTAGTTTTTTAGTTCTTTTTAAAATACAAATATATTTTATAATCTGAAATCAATGAAATTATATATCATTATTTAAATGCATGTAAAGATGAAGCATATAAATGAATGTTGATATATTCGTTTGTATATTTAAAATATTAGCGAAAGCTAATATTTAATGAATACTTTAGAGATTGATATAAATATAATTATTTAAAATTATTTTATTATAATGTTACAAATTAATATTGTTGAAGTAAATTAAATATTTTTTTCGAGCTTTTTAAGTTAATTTAAATGATTAAAACCACTATATTAAAATGAATTTATTATTCACTAAAGTATTATTATTAAAAGTATATTTACAGTAATATAAATATAATATATATTTGAAAGTATTTTATATTGTATAATTTCTATTTTTAAAACTATTATCTAATTAAAAATAATTAGAAAACAATTAATTTAAGATATTTTTTATTACAAAAGGATAATTAAATATTTTCTTTGATTTAATATTAATATTTTAGAATTTTTTTAAACTTATACATTCTATAAAATAAGAATATTTAATAAAAAAAATTTAATTTAATTTATTTTATTTAGAAGAAAGTTATTTTATATAATGGAACGTAATATTAAAAACAAAGATTATTTATTGAAATTCAATTTTAATTTACTGTCATGGTAGAGTACTATGATCTAACCAAAAGAAATACATTCATAAATTTTACAGGATTAAAATCTTTCTAAAAAATGTTGTAATGAATAATAGTATTAAATAATATAAATTTTTTATATTATTTTACGATTCCTGATTTAGGGGAAATTAGTGAAAAGGAACGTTTAGTTATGAAATTTTTCTAAAATATTTTTTATTTAACATTAGGTTGGACTAATAATATTCTTAAAAATTCAATAAATTTAAAAAAAAATTTTAATTATTATAATTATAAAATACGATTTTAATCGCAATTTTTTATCAGTTTATGAACTAATATTTAGTCAGAAGCAATCTATTAAAACATATGTATGAAATACAAACGTAATGGTTTTTAAAAGATTTGCAAATAAAGAATATTCTAAAATATTAATAATCAGTGAATAAATAATTGACATTATCAAATTTTTCTTTTTATCAAGCAAATTATGACAGAAAAATACTTTAATATGCAAACTTTTATTCTGATATTAATATATTATAATTAATTATATATTTAATTTTGTTTTTTAATATTTGTTGTTAGCAGCAGATAGTAAAGTATTCTGAATTTTTTTTAATAATCAGAATACTTAAAATATAAGAACAATAATTTTTATAAATTTAAATTATAAATTTGAATAGTAACTATATTTAATTATATTAAATGTAGGAAATAAAAAATACAATAAAATATTTTAATAAATTCATAAATGAATAAGAGGCATATTTATATATTCGTTATAAGTAAATTTATATGTATACATATTTTTCAGATACATAAATTCAAGTAAAAGAAATATTTATTTGAAATATTAGTTAACAAAAGTAAGACCAACAATTTAAAAATTTCTATTGTAAATTATTGCATCTTAAAAACTATCTTTATGAATAAACTAATTTTATTTTATAAATCTCATAATTAATATGACTTATAACTATATAAAAAAGTTTTAAATATTATTTTTCTCATTTTAAAATTAAAATATGAAATATATTGTTATAAAATAAAAATAAAATATTGTTTTAGTAAGAAGATGTAAATATTAATATTAGTGAAAATACTTTTATTATCATGAAAAATAATAAATAATAATAATTATTTTTAAACTAATATTTTAATTGTAAGTTAATTTAAATAAATTAATTTAACTTTTTAAGTATGATAATTTTCATAGTATTTTTTGTAATGTTATAATATATTGTTTTGAAAATTAAAATGAACTTATTAAAATTCTAAAATTTACAGTATCATAAAAATTGTGAATGTTTTACAATAATGACAAATTTTTTTAAAAATAAATATCATTTTTTTATCGCTAAAAAGAAAACTATAGAAAATATTTTTAAATTATATCCAAATAAGTGTGTAGAAATTATATTAAAAATAGAATTTTTAAATTTTGTGAAGTCTTATTACAAAAATAAAAAAAGTAGTTTCATATATTGAATGTCCTTTGAATATTAATTTTTTATTTTAAATTCGATAAAATTATCTATAAAGGAAATTCAAAAATATTTTAAATTATTTGAAAAAAATAAAAAATTGAAGCATTATAAAAAATATAAAAATATTATAAAATATTTTTATTTATTTATTGTTAATTCTTCAAAAACCATAATAAAATAATAAAGTATATAATATAATTTCATTATCAAAATACGAAAATATTCAATAATTTATATAATTTGAGTATATATATATATATATATATATACATATATAATGTTATTCTATAATTTTTATTAACACTTTATTAAAAGGATTTTAAAATATTTGAAAGTTATCTTAAATATATCAAATTTAATTAATTACTATTTTTTATTACATATTTTTATTATTCGTTAGTTAATATTTGTATATGTTCGAGAAACGAGATTTTCAATATAAGAGTACATGTATTAAAAGAGTGCTTTAAATTCAGTTACTGAATATTGTATCATCAAACAAATAACGCTTGTTAAATAGTAGACTCAGGATGATATTATAGTGATGCGCTTATCTTGTAAATAGCAGAACTATTATTGTGGATGACTATTTAACGAACCTTTACATTGGTTATTCGTTATATCAACTACATAAGAAAGAATTTACTCATTTTATTTGTCAAGTCTATTTGCAGCAGCTCTAAACTTTGCACTTTCAAAATTTTTTTTAGTAATTTTTAATGTTACATAATCATTTCAGTAATTAGTATTTTAATAAATAAAAAGAATAAATTTATATTGTAAATAAGGAAAAAAAGTTAGTTGCTCAATTCTTATTTATATTTTTATTGTAAAATTAAATTTTGAGAAGAATAAATTGTTAGAAGATATTCAATTTGGCATAAATATTTAGAACTTCAAAATTTTTAATTACGCAAATTTCTAAAATAAAACAAAATTACCAATAAATATTTGAAATAAGTATAGTTTAATTTTTTTAAGGGTTAAAATTATATTTTTATTACATTATATTTATATTAAAGATAAACAATTTTCTCTGAAACATACAATGGCAAAACCTATATAAATATAGACAGAAAGATAAAGGGCGAGAGGGAGCAGAAAAGGTATGTAACAAAGGAATTCATAGACAAAAAATAAATATAAATGATTTATAATACTATAAAAGGATTTATATATGTCCATCTATTATATGAAATTAAAAAGAAAAATTTTATTACGATTTATTTATAAGATTTTGCTAAATGTATGTATTTTTACTAAAATATCTATTAATAATATAATTTTTCAAAATTTTTTAATAATTTTTAAATATTTTATATATTTATAAATTTTATTTTCTGGTGACCTTAAAAACATCCAGCATATAGCTCGATGTTATAAAGCGTATATTTTTATAGATTTGTAGATTTTAAATCTTAATTGAAGAAATTGTTTATAACCTTAAAATTGTGTTGGTTATAGCGTCATATATATATATAATAAAATAAATAAATCTTTTGTAAAAACATTTCTTTTATAAATAATGAATTCAATGCTAATAGAGATAAGTATGCCAATAAGAGAGTTCTTGGAAAATATTATCCTATATCAGTTAATATTAATAATAAAATCAGTGGTAAAGTTAGATTTTAAACAAAACGTTAACCGCATACCGTGTCTGTTGGTGATACATGCGTGGGAGAAGAAGGCCGCAAACGACGACTGGGCTTTGGAAAGAAAGGAAAGTCGTCATTTACAGTTCACAGGAGTGAGGAAGTGTTACCAGAACAACAACAAACCGATGCGACGTGTAGTAAAACTGGAAGGCAACCAAGCTCGGCGAGCAGCGATGGCGAGGGCGAGGGCAGTGGTGACATGGACAGGTCCGAGGATCTTCCTATACACTGTCCTTTTGCGCAAAGAGGATTGTATTTTTCATACAAATAGCTATGGCTGTAGATTTAGTTTTTCTTTTTATTCTTTGCTGTTGTTATTGTTATTACATTCGATATTCTCTGAATTTGAGATCCGTATCTGATGGTTCGAATATGCTTTTCATTTTTTTTTATTAAATAATTACGTATATTCATCTTCATTTTTTATACTACCGATTATTACTTATATGTGATAAAATTTTATATTTTATCTTCGATTGATCATTATTGTTAATTAATATTAATAAGTGTAAATTGATCTTAAATATAAAAATAACCTTTATTATTATTTTAGCTGTTATTCAATAATTTCCAAAATATGTTTTATGATATAAAATTAATTAATATTTACGACTATTTTTAATTACTTAAATTATTTAACCAAAATATTCTTAAATATATTATATAAAAATTATGTCTATTTATTTAACATTAAAAAAAATGTAATATAAATTAGTTTAATAATTCTAAAAGAATAATATAAATTAATTATTTTTATTTTTATATTAATTTTTTTAAACAAAAGTATGATCACATTTTTAGATATAACAGATTTCGTTTAAATTCTGGTTAATGTTTATATACGCATGATAAAAAGCGTCATAAAATATCATATAAATAAAAGTATTTATATTATATCATACAGAAATTATCTTTAATTTATGTGACAGAAATATTAATGTATTTCAATAAAAGAGCCTTCGACTATAAATTACGAATATGATATCTAGACCAGAAGAATAAGAATAATTAAATAATTATAAATATAAAATTAAGTATTTAAAAAAGTAACTAAATCACAAATTTGCTTTTATTTATTATATAACGCATAATATAATTGGGTAAGGTAGTTTGAAAATTTAATTACAATTTTTTAAACTTCAATAAAACTGCAATTATAAAATTTGTAATTAATATTACAAATTAGTTTCAGTAGTTTTATTTATAAATAAATCCTCTATTTAAAATTATACTTTAAATTTAAAAAATTTGTTTTTTTTAACAAATTGATGTTTCTAAGAATTAAATCATAATTTTCAAAATAAATCGTAAAATTATTAACACTTCATGTAGTATTACACTTTCAAAAAAATTGGAATATAAAATTATAAATAATTTTTAATTTTAGAAATTTTCAGAAAACATTATTAAAGTAAGTTAAAAAATGGAAACAGGATATGTACTCTTAAGATAAATGAAAATTTTATAGAAATTTATAGTATAATTTATAAATAAATATTATTTTATAGAAAATTGATATCTATTGTATTAAGATAAATATGATAAGAATATTTTCTTGGTTAATGATAAAATATACTTATACTTTGTAAATATTAAAGCTGTATTATAAATCAATATAACAAAAATAGAAAAATAAGGATATAAATATAATAATTTGTTTTTTCTTTTAGCGAATGACGATAAATTTATACATTGGAAAATAATTTTATCGTAATTATATGTGAGATATTTGTTATTCTATTGCGAAAATTATTTAGTCAGATAAAATCAAATAATTTATACTTCTTTTAAGGAACTATGTATTTATGAAATTATTTATGAAATATTTATTATATTTTAGCATACCTAAAAAATAAAATAAATACTAAATCGAGAAATATAGACTTGCATTATGTAGTTTTAAATATTATAAGTTTATTTTATTTAAGGAGTATTAATACTTAGTAAACAACAAACTAAGAATTTGTTTTAATAATTATAAAAATATTTTTTTATTAAAACAGTTTTTTATAATTATATTACAAGAAACAGTAATTATATTTTTAATTACAATTATTTTATCAATTATTTATTAAACTTAGATAAGAATATAGATCATAATAAAAATAAATATTTTAAAATAGATAAATACAATACATTGAAAAACTATAATATTTATTTTACTCATTAATTGAAAGTTAATATTGAAATTATAATTCTTTATAAAAATATTAAATTAAAATCTTGTAAAAATGTACAGTTTGATCTTATTATACTATCTAATTTTATAAAATTTTTATGTTGTTATTTAAGTGTAATATTCATAAATTATCAAAATGATGCATTACTCTATTGATGAACTCTGTATTTCAATATTCTACAAAACTTTTTCTACTTCCTTAAGAAAATAGATGTCGTTCTACTTTCAGTATCCATAAAAAAATTATATATAAATACGTAATAAAACTATTTTCACTGCTAAAATATTATAATAAACTGTTTAAAATATTTTTGACGAAGTTTATTTTAATATTTATTCTAATAAGTATTGTTATACTTTTTGTATATAGAATATAATTAAATTGTATAATAATAAATATTATTATTAATTAATTATATATGAATAGATTAATATGAACAAGCATTATCAAGAATAATTGTATACATGCAAAATTATCCTAAATATTGTACATACTGATTTTTTCAAGAAATTCTATTTATTATACTTATTATATTTATTTATATATTGAATTTGTAACTTTTTCTTTAATAATAATGGCGAATAGAATTTAGAATTTTAATAAAATGACAAAAGAGAACATGCAACAATATATTTCGTAATTTGTAATATGTGGTTTTTATGGAATAATATTTAGAATATTAAGAAATTAAATAAACAATATAAGAAAAGGAAAAGAAATGTAAAAAATAGCGGGAAAGAGAGAGAGAAAACCATTAGGAACACTGTAAAAAAAATTTGGTGCTAATTTGCATAAAAAAAATTCAAATTATACATCTTATAGAGTCGGTTTTTAATTTTTAATGCCAAATTCACACATCTCTGACAAACAAAAAACAATTTTTTTATTTCAAAAATATATAAATTACAATTTTTTATTTTCATGATTCAACAATATATTAAATGAGAAGAAAATTACTTGGTGAATTTAATATTTCAGTTGATCTATATATGAATAATTTTAGTTTTTAAAGTATTGTTACATTTAAGAAGCAAAAAATTTATTGTTTTTAAATAGTTAAATATTTTAAATCAATACTAATTTTTATATACATGTGATTAATATCTTTTTTTAAATTTAAAAAATATAAAAGAAATTAATTTTATTTAAGAAAGTAATTATACTAATGTAATAATATTAATATTGTTAGATAATAATCTATTTATATAAAATGTTATGAGAAAAATACAAAATATCTTTTCTGTGCACTAAAAATAATTTTAGTTATTTTGAAATTAATAAAAATAATTCTAGTATTAGTGAAATAAAATATTAATTTGTGGAATGATAGATTTTTTTATAAATTTTTTTTTCTTTTTTTTCGAAAATAGGCCTAATTATAATTTTTGTCGTATAAAATTTTTAAATGTTTAATTAAAATAGAAGAGCAGAATTAAAATAGTTTGACAGATTCAGTGTAATATGACAATAAAGAGGACAGCATTGGTCATTTTAAAGCAAATTTTCTCCGTTTTAAATTTAAACTAGCCTCAAATATTTTTTACAGTGTTGTCAGCCGCCCTTTTTTTCTTTTTGTTTGTTCTTTGCATTACAACCTGACCAAAATCAATCAACGAATCGCCCTCTCAGAATGCAGTAGCACTGTTATTGGTCTAAATGTCGCCGGCTGGAGCTCGGGAAATGCAGGTTCCAGTTCAGGTCGAAAACGTAACAGTACTCCAAGTAGTATACAGCGATCACAAGAAGTAATGCCGAGTTATCAGCAGCGTCTCGTAACGCCCAGCCCGAACCGTACTGGACAACCCTCGGGTGGCTCCTGTCCGAGTGACAGTGTTGGCAGTCTTAACTCCATTTCGAATTCCGAGGGAAGCTCGTAAGTAGCCACGTCAACAACAATCATGATACCTTCAGACATTTCTAATGCTTGAGCCTTGATATTATTTATACGTATAATGTAAAAAAAGGGCTCTGTTGGGGACTTTTAAATCTTCGTTAATGGTCGAGATTATAATCATTTAGACCGCTGACCCAGTGATACGTGCATGTAATACGTGCATGTAATACGTGCATTAAAAACCTATACTCATTAACTACAAATTTTATTTTAATATTATTTATCAATGTTTTTTTATTCATAATATAAAAAATATTTTTAAATTAAAAGAAGATCTTTTAACAATTATTCATCTGTAATTAATTAATTATCTTCAGTAGTTTTTGGATAATATACATTTAACTCCAGCAAAAACAATATATTAATATATGAGTTAATATCTATTTTACAAATCCATATTTTGATATTTATATTTTATAAATTACATAGATTAAAATATTTTAAATAATTTTTTAGACTTCAATAATAGAATCAAAAATAATTTAAAAAATTCAAGTTCGAAAAAAATATGAAATAAAATGCTTGATAAATACTCAATATTTATAATTTTTGAAAATTATTGACACAGATTGTTAGGTTACTGTATCACTTCAACTATAAAAATACAAAAATACATTTTTAAAAACATTTATTTTAGCCTATGTATTTAATCTAAAACGAATTTTCAATACTAATAAAAAAAAATAATAACTGTTAATAACATTTCTTTGAGTTTCTAATTTAAATCCTATAAAATAAAATGTATTTTCACTATACTATTTTTTTTAACATTGTTTATGAAAATATAAATTAAATTACCAGATACATAAACGTATATCATGCACATGTCACTTTATTTATATTTAAAAACAAATTTACATTACTGTTTCCTCTCTACACTTATAAACTTCTCTCTGTCTTCTATTTCTCAATCTCTCACTTATTAAGAGTTTATTATTGTAAACGTTTGTAAATGTATATTTATATTATGTATACCTTCACGTTTGCGATTCAGTAAGTAATAACAAATTAAAATTATTTCAAGGAAAAGATTATTATATGAAACATATTGTATAAAATATTTATGAAATTAATTTGACTTTATAAATTTATTTATTCTTACAAATACATAGTTTTGTTGCAGAAAAATCAATTTTATATTTATTATTAATTTCAATTCTATAAATTAAAATTTAAAAAAAAATTTTAATATTTTTTATATTCAATAATTTGTTTAAGAAAAATTTTTTTCTACTTCTTAATAATAATTTTAAACAATTTAATAATTAATATTTTTTCAAATAACTTTAAAATAGAAAAAATAGCTTGTGCAGACTAATTAAATTTATAAATAATTTTAATTTGTTTTTAATTACTGTTTTCTCCAATGCAAGGTTTTTTGATAATAAATGTGTTTATATTATATGTAAATTAATTGTGTGATTCACCTTGCAAAACAAAAAAGGTTAGCATTTTGTCACCGATAAAAGTGGAATTTGTATAGCGTGAGTTTTATCGAATTATGTAAGCCACCTGATGTATTTATTTATAACATTTATATCTTTAAATTTATCAAAATTTCATTAAAAATTTTAGATAATATTTTAATTTTATATATTAAAATATTTAAATCAACTTCATTGTACAAAAAACTACTTATTTTAGTATAAATTTTTAAATTATTATTAAATATTTATCAAATTAATTAAATATCAGATATTTCAATTAAGATATTACGTAATAAATTTAAAGTATTAAATACTGTTATCATAAAAAAAAAATTTTCAAATTTTTATTTATTGCGTATTTTCTCCATTAATAACTTTTTTCTTGTAATAATTTTCTTTTCACTAAAAATGAAGTATAAAAATAATACTTTGTTACTAAAGAAAATTTTTCTAAATATGATTTCATATGATTATTGCAAGAAACTTTAGTAATATAAATAACTTTTCTGCCCATAAAATTATAAATAATAAGATGCTATAAATTAAAGTTTATTGAGTTACAGCGAGGGTAAAGAAAATAAATTTATGTATAAATTATTGAAAATATCGCTGAATCTATCCTGCTTGTAAGCTTATTGTCAGAATAAAAACTAATTTTATACGCTTTTATTGATGCAACATCTTTTTAATGTGATTCGATAAGTTTCCTTGTAATGGGCATGAACAAAAATATCCTTCTTGCATAATAGCATGCACCTTTTATTTTATAAATATAATTAAAGAAAGAAAGAAAATTAAATATTAACAGTATGTATCCATTATAAATTAAAAAAATTTTTTCAAATATAACTTTGCATAAGATAATTTTTTATTGTAATTAAACTAATTTATAATTTATAATTTAATAAACTAATTTCTATTGTAATATTTGTCACTTATACTTAGTATTTCTACGTGGCATTATCATAATAAATAAGATTTTATTTATTAAAATATATTCAACTGTAAATTTAAATAAATTAAAATAGGACTAAATTATTTAAAATTTTTTATATATATGTGTGTGTATGCATATGTATGTGTTTTAAAAACTATAAAATAAAATTGTAATTTTAACATAATTGATACAACTTTACACAGATAAACTTTTAAAATGACCACAAATTGGGTGTTTGAATTATATAGAGAAAGTATATAAAAATATTTACAAGAACTTTTAAATAATTTGATCTAAAATCTCTTATAAAATGTAAATATTTTCCTTTCAAAAGGAAATTTTCCTTTATATAATAGAAAATTGTAGTTTTATATTTAAAAAAAAGTAAAAAATTTTATTTTAAAAAACTATTTGTATGTAATGTAGTGATCATACCGGTAAATTTTATTCTTTTAATTTAAATCTATTATTTATAAATAATTTTCTGAAAAATTTTGTTAGAATATTATTAATATTTTAAACATTAAAAAACTATAAGAAAATAATTTAAAAAAAATATTTCGAATACTTAATATAGAATCTCTTACAATAATAGAATCAAATGAACTGTAAAAAATGTAATGATTTTATAGATATTAAAAAGAAAAGAAAAGCCAACATGTTTATATGAATGACTTTGATTTATTGATAATCTAAGAATAACAATTAATTCTTGCATTCTTAATTTATTTAATTTATTTTAAAAAGGTAAATTTAATACGCGTTGTTATATATGTTATATATAACAAGTATATTGCTTTTGCAAAGAATAAAACATTTATAAATTCAAATAAATATGTGTGTGCAAAATGTATATGTTTTGCATGGAAATTAAAAAAAAATACCGTATACTAAAGAGATATAAAAAAATCGACATTTATCATACAATCTAATTTATGCATATTATTTTTAAATAACTTTAAATATAAAAATATTTTAAAGTTTAATAAAAACTTTTTTTACGTTCCCAATATTTGCTTTTTTAAATTTAATTAAATTTATAATAAATTATTAAAAAAATAGTTAATTTCGATTGTAAAAATTATAATATTTACTAAAAGTATTTATTTTATAATTAAATCTATTCACTAATATTAAATTATTTAAAAAATGTATGATTAAGGTCGGTATTGAACATATTTATAATAATATTTCCAATGTATGATTCTTATTCCTAATCAAATAGCTATAAGTGTGAATCTATATGTATGACTAATTATATGATATTCGCAAAAATTTATTATATAAATGTTGACATTGATTGAAAATCAATTAATATTTTATCTTTAAAAACTTAAAATAAATTTAATAATTTTTAAATAAAATATACTGTATTTTAACTGTAATAGTAATATTATAAAAAAATAATTAGTATTTGAAATTTTATTATAAAATTGATATAATTTTCAAGAATCTTATTTAAATTTTTTTCAAATTAATAAATTATATGATTAAAAAATTGAAACATATTATTAAAAAACTAGTTAATAGCACTATACATAGTTTTTGCATATTATTAATTTTTTATTTAATCATAACTATTCTTCATATTAATAATAAATATAAAATTCTTACTTGACTATAAAAAATTAAAAACTGATAATATAAATACGAAGAAAATACGATATTTTTGCGAAGATACTGTACTTTAATCAAACTTCTTTATCAACATTATATACACTTACACATGTACAAATGAAACTTTCATTAAATATCAGTTCTTTTTATCTTGGCAATCTTTATTCTTAAGATAATCTATGTAACAAGAATAAATATAATTTTAAGATCCATTCTTCATCTTTCTATGAAAGAAAAATAACATATATATTTGTGTGAATATATGCGTATGTATATGTATGCATGCATGCATATGTTAATAGATGTATGCATATTTTTGGGAGTATATGCATATGCATATATATATGCGTGTATATGTATGCTTATATATATTCGTCGAAGGCTTGAAAAACTCCTCGAGTAGCTTAAGTTTATTTATTATGCATCTCTAAAACTAAATTATCCTAATATTATTTTTAAATAATTTTTATTATCTGTCACTTAAAAATAACTTTCTGTATTACCACTTTTCATTTTTTTACATATGAACACTTTATGTTGACTAGTTTATTTTTCAATTATGTTATTAAGAGAATATCGACGCTTCTTTCTCAATTTCATTTATCCTGATTATTCTTTTATTAGATATATTGACTTTTAGTAGAAATATCAACGATATTATGTATTTGCTTTAATTAAATGTTTTTGTATTTTTTATAGTATAAGTATATAAATTAAAATAAAAGTATCTATCTTATATTAAATTTTAACTAGTGATTGATGTTCACGTCAAAATATATTCCTTTCTAAAATTCTGTTTTAGTGAATTGTAAATTCATTGATTAAATAGTCATTTTTAAATTGAAAATTTTGATAATTTTAAATTAAAAATATTTCTTTCCGGTGAAATTTTAATGTTTATCAGCATTATTAGAACAAATATGATTAATTTTTTAAGTACTCTCATAATTAACTAACTAGTTATTTAACTTTTTAAAAATAGTTAAAATTATTAAATAAATTTAGTTTTAGCAAAATTAACTTATTCTTTAAATTTTTTAAATGTAATTATAAAAAATTATTTTTAATTAAAATAAAAAATCAATTGTAGAAAGATTTAATAAACTAACTTTTAAAATATTTGAATGATTGTAATATAATATATAACATTCATCTTATAATATATGTAATTATAAAATTTTAATATCAAAATATTAATTTCGATTTGTCATAAAACCTCTATAACGATAAATTTTATATACCAAGTATGTCGTTAAATAAATAAAATAAAAACTATTATTGCAGTTTTCTTTCTTAATTACATGAAATTACTGACTATAAAATTGAATACAAATATACATAACTATATTGAACTTATGAATTATGTAATTTCATAAGCAATTTAATAAAAATATGATTGAATTCGAAATTAACATTTAAATTTTATGAATAAGTTTAAGCTAATATTTATATATAAAATCATGTTAAGTAATAAAATAAATAATCCCATAAAATTTTAACTAAACATCACTATAATAAAGGTTTTATTACAATTTAATATTTTGAAATAATAATTTTAATGGTCACAATTCTTTTTTATTGAGATATATAATTTAAATTCTTTAATAAGTTGAATAATGAAATTATATAAGAAATGTATACATAAATGTTTGTACATCTACTTATATAAATAACAATACGAATTAGAATTAAAAAATCTTTAATTACATCACAATTGTTAAAATTCAAGTATTTTTAGTATTCAACATTCTGTTAATATCTTAATTTTATATTTTCATACATTTATAAGCAGTTGGTCTCCAAGTTTGCGCGTGGCGGGTGACAATAGCCAATTAAATGAATTTATTGAGGGTCTTGGGCCTGGACAACTAGTCGGTAGACAGGTTCTTGGAGCCGCATCTCTTGGTGATATACAATTATCTCTTAGTAATACAAAGGGTTATCTAGAGGTTGAAGTTGTCAGAGCTCGTGAACTTCAACCCCGTCGAGGTAGTAAAACATTGCCAGGTAACTTTTTCCTGCATTTATGCATTTAGCATTTTTGTATATCTATATACATCTCAAATATTACCTTCTTTTTTTAAACTTATAAGAAATAACAAAATTTATATAAACTGTTACAATATTTATATTAATATTTTATTCTAGTTCATTTCTAACTAAAAATTTATAGCCTAATTTTTTATATAGATTCACAGTTATTTTAAAACATAAAACATATAGTACATAAAAAATAATAAAAATAACATAAATACTCCAAATGACTTAAATAAAATCATTCTGTATAACTACATTAATAATTTAATTTATTTTTAATTTTTAAATATTATAATATTTTATTATTAATTTATCAAATCTAAATTTTCAGTATTTAAATTAATTTTGTGAATGTGCTAATATTAAAGTTTATATGATATTTTTGAATAAAATAAAATTTTTAATTAGTATTTACAACATTTGTACTAAATAATGTTTGTATACACATTTTATAAATAAAATGTAAAAATAATATAAATTTTAAACAAGTTTTTCAAATATATTTATAATTAAAAATTGATAAATAAATATAAATATATATTAATAAAAGAAACTAAATTAATTTTCTTCTTATTAGCTCCTTACGTAAAAGTCTACCTTGTGAATGGTAAAAAATGTATAGCAAAAGCTAAGACAACGACTGCAAGAAAAACATTAGAACCATTTTACCAACAGCCTCTCGCCTTTAGAGAAAATTTTCGAGGATGTATATTACAGGTAAAATCTGAAATGATAATTTACAAAAATTTACTATATTTATATGATGAATAATGTACTATTGCAAAAATTTCCGATCGAGTTAATATTTTTTCTGCAGTTTTAGTATTAAAAGAAAAATCAATTAATATATTGATATTGTAATAATAATAGAATATAATACTTCGAGCATTAAAAAATAATTCTTATATTTTATAATATTTCTTAATAAAAATTAATACTAAAAATTAATATTATACAATCATAACTCAAAAAGTACCTTTTAATTCCAAAGTATGTTTATTTTTTATATTGTAGTATTAAATTATATTGTAATATTATTTATTTAATATTATTTATTTAATTTATTTTTTAAATAGAAATATATTCAAATATTATATATCACAATTTGTACATGAATGAATAACCTTTTCTTCCATATCCGAACTAAAATTTTAATTATAATTTAAAAGTCTTTCGTATAAGATAATAACTTAATAATATAATCTTAATAAAAGTAAATTTTTTTTTATATTGCTATTTAAAGAAATATTTCTTTTAGGTAACAGTATGGGGCGACTATGGCCGTCTGGAAGGAAAAAAAGTATTCATGGGGGTAGCCCAGATAATGTTGGATAATTTAAATCTCAATGAAATGGTGTTCGGCTGGTACAAACTTTTTGGTACTACTTCCCTGGTCAGTGGAGCACCTTCTTTTGGCTTATCTCGTCGATCATCCGCGGCCTCCCTTGAATTTTTAAACTTCTAAAATGATTTTTCGACAATCGCTATGAGTATGAAACGCGCGAGTTTATTTTTAAAGTCTTCTGTTTTGATATTTTTCAAGGTTTTTTTTAAAACTTTTTTAGTTATTTTTACTGATTTTTTAAAAGAAAACTTATCAACAAAGACAGAATTAAAAAATATTGGATGTGGTAGTAGTCAAATAATAGGTCAAGTAGAAAATAAAGTTGACAGAATTAAGAAAACTATTATTATAGAATAATACAAGTAACGATACGCGATACATAAAAGTAACAACAAACATAATATAATCTGATTTTTATAAAATTATTTATGAATCGCTTTTTATAACTTACTTTAATTAGTAGCATTACTCGTGTGTAGCTTTATCTAATGTTATAGATAATAATTATTAAAGTAGCTACGGTATTATTGGAAATACAATACACATTCTTTCTTTCTTTTAATCAATTTATTTATTTTATAATTTGTTTTGTAACCCAAACGCGTACGTAAGTTGTTTCATATCGCATTTCAATTTCTTTACATGCATTTACATAGTTCCCAGTTTTGCATCAAAGAATCATCCGGTTCAGTAGAGTAACGGATCGAAAATCCTGTCGCTCCCCTTTTTCTTACCTATGTAAGCCTTCTTTTCTCGTGCCATTTGATTTTTCCGAATATTGTTTTCTAACCGTAAAATTAGACTTCTCCCGATCGCCCGATAATCTCAGTCTATTTTATTACCGTAAGACAACTTGCGTAAACAAATCTGGTGACATGTATGCGCCAAAGTTTCCTCTCAATTCAATCCCGGACATATTTCCTTCTTAAGAGTCATCTAACTATAATAATGCTATTATTACTTTCTGCGATTAAAATTCTGAACCGTCTCTATCTCTTTCTTTGTCTTGCGGTCGAATGCTTCCTTAGGCATGCGAAAAGGTTTCTCTTTTTCTTTCAATGTGCTCGCAACCTCTCTTTTTTTTCCAGTGAAGAAGTCTATCACACGTCGACCCGACGCCTTGCTAAATCTGCAACCTCTTGGTTTTCTCCACAAGAGAAGCCTGTCAGACGAGAGCCCGATGTCGCCTTGAACCCATGACTTTTCTCCCCCCTTTCATTAAAGAAATAAACCTGTTGCATTAGCTCTTTGATGATGTTTCATGCTCATACACGACTTAGCCCAATAGTACTTTATCTTGTTACCAGTCGGAAGACTAGGTCACACGAGACTACACCAGAGTCCTTCTGTATAATAACGGGTTACTCGCATCATCTTAACTCTGTGCGGTCCACAAACTTCACCTCCCCGCGATACTCTCTCATGTTACTTCCTTACTCTTTTAGAATTCCTAACCACATGAAGTTATAATTGCACGCCGCCGTGAGAGAAAACTCCAAAAGTGTTTTTCTCTCCTCATGGCTTCTTTGAGCTCCGAGAAACGAGTTTGTTTGTTTGATACTTTACGAACTGCGAGCGTCCCCGTGTCGGGAGACGGCTTTGGTATATTTATTTGACTTTTAAATTATTACTCTACTCGGATTTGTTACAGCACGATATACCTCTTGCGAGCATTTGTCTTTCTTAGCGCTTTCTAGCGCAACAGGCCTAAACAGTTATATTAATTAACGAATTTTCCAAGTCTTCCAAGTTGTAACAATGTATTGTGATCGAAACAACTATTGATCTCTTTGGAATGAATAATTCTAAGAATTCATTAAAAGAAAGAAAATATCACATATCAATTATGTCAGTATTTTTTTATCGCTAACCACATTCAAGTCTCAATATAATAAAATTTCAATTATTCTATACTATTTATATCCTTTTTTCCATTAAATTAATATTAGAATGTTCCAGTTACCGATGATACATATTCCATAATTATAGTTTTCACCAATTTAAAGAACTTATAAATTGTTACTAGCTCTATTTTCTATCACATTTGTATAAAGATGTTCTCGTTATAAATTTTAGTTTTAATTTCAAATTTAATAGTTGAGCAAAATTAGTGCATGAGATTTACGTCTAGTATTATAGAAAAGTATCAACAGCTGTTTCTATTTATAATAATTGATAATTTACTTTTCACTCTGAAATCTTAGTAATAGTAACTTACTCACTGAGCTCGCGAAATTGATACTTTCCTTATTCTATATCTACTGTACTACAAGCAAATATTACGGTACTATGAACTTATCAATGTTAAACTTTACATTCAATTCTTTAAATATTTAAGAATAGTTTTATCTTACAAGATTTAAAGTTGAAAATCTTATTTTTCTAATGATTATCATTACATATCATAAACGATAATAATAATTTTTACATATTTTAATTAATTATAACTTTTTTGGAGTAAGACTAAATGATTTAGGATTACTAATAAGGTTATGCTGAGAAAATTTATTTGTGTTAAATATTTAGAAAAATCTATATATAACAGTAGATTTCAATACAACCACGTCATATTATATGCAAAACAAAAGTTAAAAAATTTAATGTATTTTAATAGAAGATGCGCAATTTTAGCATAGTAGAATTTAAAACGTAATTCAATTATTTTAATTTAAAAATCTAATAATAAAAATTATTAGAAAAAATTTGATAATCAAAATTTATACTTGGTAATAAATATAGATAACACTGTTATATCACTTTTATTATATTCATAATTGTCAAATATCAACTGTTAATTTGTGTCTTGATTATAATAGTAAAGGTAGATTATTTAATAATTTTAGATATGCATAAAATTTTACATCTATCAGATGTTTTTATTTAATATTTTAAAGGCCCAAAATACTTTTTTTATTTTACTATAAGGGCTCTATATAAAAATTTTATTCTGAAATAAGTATTGGTACGTATTTATTATTATTTTAAAACCTATTTACTTAAAAAAATCAAAACAAAAACAAATTTTCTGTAATTAAAGTAGTATTATTTATTTTTTTATAAATATTATTTATAATAACAAAATTTTAATATAATTAATTTTATAAAATATTCATATAATAAAAATAAAAATAGTATCAATTTATTTATAACGAAACAATTTAAGTTGATTAAAATATAAAATAAAATTTTTTATTTCATTTTGTAATTGCAAATTATCTATTTATTTAAAATTTATCCTTAAGGCTTAATTAAATTTAATTTAATTAAACATCGGTTATAAAAAATATAAATTATTACTCAAAATTTTATTATTATTGGACGATAATTAAAATTTATTTTTTATGAAAATTTTCAGTAATTTTATAAGTGATTGATTAAAAAATGTATGTTATAATATACTAATAATTATAAATTATATGAAGTTTTTTTAATTTCGTTAGTTTCTTTCAATATTTACAGATTATTACATAAATTATATTTTACAATTTTATTATGTTAAAAATTAATTATCTTAAAAATGCAAAATATTAAATATTCATTAACTAAAAGAAATTTTAATTCTTTTAAGGATAAGATTATATGTTAATTTTATTTTAGAATCAAATTTGTGATACGAGTGTTAACATATTCCTATTTCCTTAATAATTGTTTTATTTGAGATTTATACAGACACATTTAGATTTTTTCATTGATATATATTCATTAAAACTAATAGATATATTGTTTTATATATACATATATATATAGTACATTTTTATTATAAGTGGTAAGTTTTTCAATATATTGTTATTTCATTTGTTTATACATATATTTTAAGCTTTATATAATAAATACATGCATAATAATTTTTGCTTTAAAAAAATTATAATATTTAACATATATTCGTAATTTTGTAATATATTGTTGCAGTGAAAGGATGGTAAACGTCAAATTAATAACCGGCAGCAGGATTACTACGACAGCATAAACTTTACATGTGTCAAACAATGAAAAGTGTGAGAGAAATAGAAAGTCGGAAGTCAAAGCTCAAAATATAATACATTTTTTGGTGATATTTAGGAGAATTTTTAAAAAGATAAAACTTCGAAGGAAATATAAACGACGATGATATCAACGAAGACAAACAAAAATCTTCGAATAAGCTACGTCTTACCTATTCACTAAACTCGCGGATAAACATAACTTCTACGCAGGTCCGTATACAAAGAAAAAAAAAGAAAATGAAAGAGAGAGAGAGAGCGAACTTGATCTACAAAACCTTAGAAAAATGTGCCGAGAATTTAATAGCAAAATAATAGTCGAATAATAAAACAAAAAAGGATGAATGAAAATTATGTAATACAAGATAATTGCTATAATACATTGTATACATGTATACACTAAGTAAATTAAGATGCTATAATATTTGTATATAAGAATGAATATCAGAAAATAACATGAAATTGGAAATTTAATAAACGCTGTGCAAGGGCTTTATAAATTTTAGAGAACAAAAATAAAATTTAAGAGTTTATTTAGGCAAATATACGAGCTATTATTAAAAAGAAAAAAATGACGAATATTAAAATAATAAAGCTATATTGTTTAAATTAAAATCGAGCTCGTTAAATATTGTCTGTATTTTGAGTATACATGCATTATACATAAATATATACTGATAATCTCAATTGTACAAAAATTTTGCAAGTTTGATGGATGTATGATTGATTGCTTAAGCTGCCAGATATCAACTTCATTAAAAATTTTACGTAATTTCTTTTATTTTAAATTAATTTTATTATGAAATATAAATGTATCATTATAATAAAAATTTGTAATAGAATTTTGAATTTATAATTATTAAAAATGATAAAAGTTCTAGACAAATAAATTATTTTTTAATCGATTTAAAAATCGAAAAATATATTTTTCTTATATTATTAATTCTTAAAAGTATGAAAAAATATATTATTATCATTGCTATTAATATATTACTATTTAATTACTATATACTTATTTCATATAAGAATTTCAAAGTAAAACTATATTTAAGTAAAAATTCAATTACTTTTATTAATTTAGAGATAAAAAACGAAAGTTATAATTAAATTATAAAAAATATTCAATAAAATTTTTATATCATAAAACTAATGTTTTATTTATTAGTCTTTTGTTCTTTTTAACCAAAAAATTGAATAAATAATTTGTTGAAATTAAACTTTTCATTATTACTTTTTTGAAAAACGGTAATTGAACAATATATAATAAAAAATCTCATGCACGAGTTTTCTTTTTGAAAAAAATAATGAAAAAGAAGTTATTTAATGGTAAAAGGATAACTATTACTTAATAAAAAAAAATACCTCCGCTAAACATAGTTTCCTGAAAATTTGCAGTAAAGGTGAAGTAAAGGAAATGTACATACTCAAAATCATAATTTTATTTTTAGTATTAAACGAAGAAAAATTTGTACCATTGATTTTTGTGATCTACAAAAATAATCGTTGACTTAAATTAGGCTTGTTGACTTAATTTACTTTTAAATTAGGAATTGTTAAACAAATGCATTATAAGATCTTTATTTATTCTCTTGATTAATATTCTATTGAAAAAGTCTCATCTTAAGAAGTAAAATTATATACTTTATAAATTTTACGTATTATTAAAAAAAAAAATACTTAATTCAAACTAATTATTTTTTAAATTTGATTTAAATTTGTCTCAGTGAATAAAAAAATCTTCAAAGAAAGAAATTATTATACAATATAATACGTGTTCCTTTGATTATTCATAAATAATACATACAAATAATAATAGATCTATACCTAATACATGACTTTTTTTAAGTTTTCATCATTTTTACCAGTAATATTTTTAAAATAATTGATTTCATTGTTATTATTGGTGGGATTTTTAAATCAATATAAAGTTTAAACCTTATTATACATTTCTTATTGCAAACAAGAGCATTATGAATTGAAAACATTATTGTGATTACTTAAAACTTTACTATATCGAGTACCAAGAAAAAAAATTCTGACTATAACGATATATTTATCCTGATTAAATTAAGATGTTATATTACAAAACAAACATAAATTTTACATTTAATATATATATGTATCATATTAGTAAGTGTACGTAGATTATATTTATTGAGAAATAAATATCCATCGATATTGTTTTACAAAAATATATTTTTATAGGATAAATTAACTTTAATTTACAAGCAACAATTATTATTCAAAGAAAACATTAATCTTATTTTTTTCTAAATACATGTACATATATTTCTTACTTCGCTAATTCATATAAATAATTAAATATAGATATGTATTTCTATATCATATATTACCACAAATACTTACACAATAGTTAATTTTTTCAAATACATTAATATTAACCCTAACCTGGGGTATAAGTATGAACTACTTAAACAATAAAAATATGAAAGAACTTCTACCAAAGTTCCTTGAATAATAAATATGAGCTTTTAAATTTGAATCTTCTAAAATTTGTTTAAATTAAAATTTCTATATGAAACTTTTTTTTAATTAATTTAATACATAATAAACTACCATAAATTAGCTGAACATTAAAAAAGAGTAATAAATAATAATATATTAGTTAGATAATAATATATTTATCTTATAAATACAAACATCAAAAATATAAAAAATAAAATCTTACTACACATTTATCTTATTTCATAATGTACCAAAATAATTATATTTAAAATCATAAAATCAATGATGCCAAATCATAATTTAAAAGAAACTTTTCAATAAATATATTATTGTCACTATTTCAAATTATGCAACTACTGAATTGATAACATTTTTTAGAATGTAAAATTTAGTAATTAAATATTTTCTAAATAAAAGAAAATACAAACTAAAAATATCAGGTATATACAGTTTACAATCGTCAATGTAATAAATTATTTAAAAATAAAATAAAATAAAAAATTGACGTATTTATTTAAAAATGGAATATACTTATATAGTTGACCATATCTCAACTGACTATCTAAGATAGACTGTGAAAAAAATGTCAAAGGATTTTTTACACTTGAGAAAGAAATATTTAAATTAAAAGATTGTAATTATCAAACAAGAAAATATAATACAATACAGTTAATGAAAAAAAAACTATCAAAATAATTCGTATATTTAAAGAGAAAAAAAGAAACTGTACTTTAAACAGAACCTTGTAATTATAACCAGTTTATTGTGCAACTTAAATTATAAAATTAAGACAAAATAATATAAAAATTTCATTAATTCATCAACCAGTGTCAAAAGTTTTGCATTACATACATATATGTATTTATTGTATAATTAAATAAAAATAGGCTTGCGTAATTGAAAACAGATACTAAAATTTCTTAGTTTTTTAATAAATACAACCGAAATTTAATTATTAATCTCAACGCTTACTTACAATTAATTAAGTTGATTTAATATACAATTATAAATATATATATAATATATCATTGTAATAATTGATTATAATTTTTCGTATATAATTTCAAAAGAATAAAATAAATAAGCAATTATAACTTACACGGACAGTAAATGTAAAAAATTACGTCAATACAAAAATATAATATTCTATGTTAAGTAAGGTATTAAATTCGAATAAATATTTTACTTTTTAAAGAAAGAAAAATAATTATAAATTATCAAAACTTTAGTTTTTATAAAACAATTATTTAATTAAAATTTGAATTTACATATTAAAATTAATGAATGCAAAAAAAGAAAATATAAAATGTGTATATAAAGAAAAATAAAATTATATGAGCTTTTTGGATAACATTATTTCAATGAAAAATAATTTTTACATTCTTATATTTTATAATTTAAAATTCTTTAACATAGCAATATAAGAAAATGATGATAAAATGTGACAATTTCTCTTATAAAAGTTGATAAAACAGAACCAAGACTTGAACATTATAAGTTTATGATGAATAATATATTATTATTATAAACATAAAATGCCTAAAAAGTGATAGAAAAAAAAATATATGATGGAGAATAAATTCATTACAAATCCTTATCTTATTAGAAATTATTTTATATTCTGAAGATAGTATTTACAATATAAGAAGAAAAAATATGGTTTATAATTAAAAAATGTTTAAAATATAGAATAAAACGTAGTAAAAATACTAGAAATTTATATAAATAAGTTCTTTTTTGTTTTAATAAGTATAATAAAATAATTTATCTGAAATATAAAACTTTCTTAAAGACTCAAGAAATTATTTTAATTTTTAAAAATATTTTTTTTACTTTTTATTTTATTTCACTTGTCTATTACATTTAGAAAAATTCATGTGTTATGTATACTGAAAAAATCTATAATATATTAAATTTCTTTCTAATTAAATATCTTATAACCAGTTTTTTCATATTTGTATGAATATCTTAAAATATAACAATATTTTTGAAAAAATGAAAAAAAATTTAATGAGAAATTAACAGGGGCAGGTTAAAGACGCATTATATTTTTACTTTTCAGTTATATAACATGGAAAATTGTTTGATATATTTACTCACATGCATTTTTTAAGAAAGAAAAAATAAAATTTTTCAAATACAACGGGGGAACAAATTTCTCATTCTTTATGTTCTACCGATAATATCAATATATAAATAAACATTTCTCGATATTAGATGGCGAATAAAAATAATGAATAGAACAAAAATATAAGAAGATATGTTAAATAGAAAAAATACAGTAAGAACAGATAAGGTGATAAAAGAATACGTAAATTAAACGCGTCAAAACTTCATCGTAAATAATATATAAATATTTGTTTATAATAAATGAAGGAAAACTAATATCTGACTTTGTATCTATATACAAATTAGCTTTTAGCAAAATAAACAGAACAAATTATTGGAACGCAATGACAGATTGAAAAAAATTTGAAAAAATAATAATATGGTAAGCGAAAGGGAATAAAAAAAGATTCTATATTTATAGTTATTCTTGTATTTGCTACTGCAATTTATGTTTTGTAAAAATTTATTTAAAACAAAATTAAAAATGCATTCATAAGATAATATTAATTTTTAACAATTGATTTTTAAATAATTATTTATAGCATATATATATAGTGTATACGGAAAAGGTGATTTTCTAGAATAATCATTCGTTTTCGTTTACTATTTAAAGAAATTAATTTAGCGAATAATAAATAAAGAAATAATCGGTTATGAAAGAAAATAAATGAATCTTGAAACAATTGTGAAATAATTGCGAGTTTTGCGAGGAAATAATCATGAAAGGGATAATCATTTTGTCAAAACACTGCATCTATTATATCATATAAAAGATGAACCCTAAAGCCACATATGGCGCGTGACAATAAAATGATTCAGATATTATGAATATTAGTCTACTATTTTTTTGTTTACCATGAAAACATGCTTTCCATATATTATATATAATTTTAACAAAAATTCAGCATACTTACATTTACTTACTCTTACATTAAATACTTTAATCTACATTAATAATTTAAATTGAAAAAAATGTAATTTTTCAAATATTATAAATTCTATTGAATAATAATATTGGACAATTTAACTTACATTTTAATCGAGTTTGTAAAAATATTTCCGCTATAACAAAAATTTAACATATTTTAATTTGTATCAACAGTTTTTATCTAAATTTTGATTTATGTATTCAATTAGTTTATTTTCTTACTAATTTAATATCATATATGTATTCTTTTATAATTATACATTATTTTAAGTGTTTTTTAATTTAATTTATTGAATTTTACCGTTATCTATAATTCATAGCTTATTGTTATTAAATAATTTTATTTACATTTATTTTAAATATAAATAATAAGATAAATTCTTTAACTATCAATATCTTTTTGTAGATAAATTTATTAAAAATTTATATGAAACTTAATAATAACGTAAGTAGATTCAAAATAATATTAAATTATTATTATTAGTGTTAAAGTGCATGCGTAGTATTTAGTATAAATTAAAAATTTGATAAAATTAATTCGTTTAAGAATTTAATCCACAATATTAAATACATATTATGCTGAAAAATTAAAAATTTTTTTGTAATTTTAAATAAAACTGAACAACTTTTAGTTCCGAAATAATTTTTAATAAAAAAATATATAAATATATGAAAATAATTCATTATTTGATAATTTTAATACATAAATTAATAATTGAAATTAAAAATATCTTAAAAATTTTTCTTTCCAATTTTTTTTAATTAAAAAACCTATTTAGAATTGAAATATTTTATTATTTGAAAGTAAAAAGCATTATATTATGTATCTGATATATGTTTTGAAATTCAACAATCTTAAAAATGAAAGTTGATGTTACTGTTATGTCTTAATGGATTTATACAAACATTAATGTCAAGAATTTTAATTTACATAGTCTATTTCTATCAATTAAATAAAAAATTTTTAATTCCTGTTGATAGTGCTTTATTATATATTTTTAAAATGGTTTTTAATAGTAACACATAACGTATATATTCAATTTTGTAATATATTTTAATTTATTATAATTAATAAATTAAAATGTATAAGCAAATTTTGTGTAGTTAAACATTTTAAATATATATAGTTTTTAATTTGTTGAAATAAAATTTTCTTTTAATTTTTATTTGTATAAATAGAATACTTTATACAGATTTACAGTCACATATTTTTATATAAAATTGTATAATATTAAAGAACACATTCATCTTTATACTTAATACAAATTCTAACTGTACTATAACATCAACTATAACAATTTTCTAAATATTTACTCCAATATTTAATTTCAATTTTTGAAACATAATTTATTAGTTAATATAAACATTACTTAGTACTGTCCTTAAATTTTTATTTAAAAAATTACAAATTTTACATATTCTTACATTTATTATAAAGTAATTAATAATAAATTATAACATATAATATATAACTTTTCTTAGGTAGGATTCTGAATGAATTTTACAGAATAACTACCACTTGATTCATCTTTTTGCATCTGAAAATTATTTGTTGAAAGCCCAAATGGTCTTAAAACCATGTTACCAAGATCCTTTAATTTACCCATCATTTCTTCTTTCAACTTCTCATTCCTTTCATTAATTATTGGTTCAAGATTCTGTTTTAATATAAAAGTATAATTACTTTGGATTCTTATCAATGTTTAAATAATGTTGTTTGTTTAATGTATGTTTGAATAAGAATAGACAGAAGTTATAATAAACAACAAATTTTTAGCAATATATTTACATGCAATAATCTTATTTTGTAATTAACAAGAATTTATTAATTTATTAAAATAGAACTTAAATTTTACATATATATTCATATATGTGCAATAAAAATATATTAAAAGTATAACTTTAATGAATTGAACTATATTGATTTATAATTATAGAATTGATTTATTACTTGAAATCTTTATTGCTCTGAATATCTTAATTAAAAAATCTCCATAATAAAATTTCAATCATAACACATTATTTTTAAAAATACATTCAGATTATAATATTTTATAATAATATTTTATATTTTTTTTTACTGAAGTAACTGTAAAAATTAATTTAAAAATTTGTAAAAATTCAGTAGCTTAATAAGTATTAATGAAGTTATTTTATAATAAATTATGTTTATACATTCAAAAGTTGTTTACAAATAAATATTTCTAAATTGTTTTTATACTCTTTTATCAAAAAATTAATAACAAAAATAATGGCCTTAGATATTTTTATAACTTTCTAAATTAAAATAATTATAGTACATAATAATAATTATTATAAAAATCTAAATGGTAATTTAGAACTTTTTTTGGATATATTTAATATAAAAATATTCTTACTTTGATAGCATAAATTGATTCCGTGTGCATTGGATCAAAAGTCAATACTTTCTTATAATCTGCTAATGCTTCATCAAGTTTATTCACTTCTTGATATAAATGAGCTCTTCTCAAGTAAACTTTTAAATAATTTGAATCTAATTCTGTTGCTTTTGTACAATCTAAAATTGCTGAGTCTTTATTTGACTAAAAAATATATATATACAGATAAATTTTGTTTTTTTTTTAAATAAATATTTTAAAAGTTGTTATTAAAAATATACCATAAATTTAGCTTTTGATGCTGCACGGTTCGCATAAAGAATAGCTCTGTCTTTATTATACATTAAAGGACATGTTCGTAGACCTTTGGTATAACTAGATGTTGCACTGACATAGTTTCCATCACGAAAGTAATTATTGCCTTCATTTTTATAATTATCTGATTCTTCCTTTAATTTCTAAAAATAAAAATAAGCCAAAATCAATATAGTAAATTAAAATTTGTAATAATTTGTTTAGAAGTAAACTAATAAAATATAAATTATTTTTATAATTTCTAATTTAAAAAAATATAGTTTTATTATGTGAAATAAAAGCAAGTTGTATTATTAAATTTATTTAATACAGATATAATGATGCCTTTATCTTTATCGGATATTTATTTACTAACCTTTTTCTTTTCTTCCGAGAGGGTCAAATCTCTATCTTTTAAAACGCTATCATCAATAAAATATTCATCTTCTTGTTCGTGAGTTTCGTTAACTTCGTCATTTTTAGAATCGGAATGAGACATTTCGTTTGTCTCGTCATCTTTTGCACCAATATTAACAAAATTTTTATCATCTTTTACAATTTTTTCTTCTTGCACACAAGATTTTTCTAAATCTTTCGTTAGTTCGTCAATAACATCTTCATTTGATGGTATATTTTTTGATAGATTATAGTCCATTTTGTATATTATACTGCTTTAAAAAATTCACATAAGTTGTTCTAGTATTTATTTTAGAAATACACCTTCAAAACTTTTCCGTTAATACATTAATATTGATAAAAATCAACTTAGGTAATAAGTTTTGAGACCGTTCATCATTGGTGAATAAATAAAACATCTTAGTTTATACATTCACTTATAAATCTATACATCGTTTATAACGTTCTTAAATGCATTGTAAGTATTAGAATTTGGAACGTTGGAAATATTGCAAATCCAGATAACAAGTAGGGGTCTGCTTATAGAAGGATGACCTGCGCACAACGTATATCTAACAAATTTAAAAATTAAAATGCATTTAAAAAATTTTTTTAACATTTTAAAATTAAATTATTAATAATTAATTTATTCGTTTTAATCAACTCATCGCTATTTAAAAACTATTTTTTTAATTAACTATTTATTGTGCTTTTTTTTGACACTTGGTTCAAACAAGTTGAACAACTTCGTTTTGTCCGCCAGTACGGATAAGAATTTATCTTGTTCTTCGATTTTCACTCCATTTATTCTTCATTTATTCTCCATTTATTCTCCATTTATTCTCATTAATTAATGAGAAAAATCTAAAAATTTTAATTATTTCTTGTTCAATAAATATTCTTTTTGATATATCTTCTAAATTATGTTTATTGAACTTTATTTTACTTTTCGTGTATAACGCTCGATACACTGTGTAAGATTTTCATTGGGCAACTCTTCATATTCATAAAATAATACTTATAAAATCATTTAGATATGCACTTTTGCATTTATTTATTTCTAATTTATTATCTACCTTTGTCTGTTACCGCATATACTATTTATCAAATCTTTTCAATAATAATTATATTACAAAATATCGTTGATTAAATACTTATGATAAATCGTAACTGTTATTGCATTTTTAATTTTATTTATATTTTATTGATATTTACGATTATGATGTCGTAACATTTACTTTAATTATCAATAAATTTATTAGTTAATTTTTAACTTATGATGAAAATCTATTTTCAAAGTTGAAATAATACTTGTTTTAATAAAATATAATTAAAAAAAACTACAATTGCTTACGTACGTTATTTGTGAAAAAAATCACGAAATTAAATTTATAATAATCAAAAAAAATTTATAATTATAATTATTAAGGAAAAATAAGCATTATAAATTTTAATATTATAAAGTGTTATAAACTATCTAAAGAAGTCATGATAAAATCATTGATTAATATTATAAAATTATTGTAACATTATAAATTTATTTAAGAAACTTACGAATAAAGAATTATGGTAAAAAAATAGTAAGAATATTTATTAAATAAATATGATATAAAATTACAATAGTTGATCGAAAGATGATGCGGATCGATAATACACACGCACGTTGAGTTTGAATACTTCGTTATACGAATGAAAAAACTGTACAGAAGAAAGCAAAAACCAACAAAACAAGGATCTACTTATTAAGGAATAATAATTTGTAGTTTAAGTTCAATGGAACAATGGAATAATTTCTAAATGTACGATGCGACGTTTAGAAAAAAAAAGCGAAGCGCCAACTGATACATTTATGATCAAGACAATGCTAATACGAAAAAACGAATCTGAAAATTTGCGCTCTTCATAATTAGCTAACATATAATGGGAGAAAGAAGTACACAATCGCATATAACTTAAATGTTTATATTTTAATAATAATATTAAACGAAATACATTTTTTCATTTTATGTTAAATATTACAAATAGTTGCTATAATGCTAGAAAACATATGTATAACAAGTAATATATTCGAGGATTTGTATGTACTATAATAGCAACCGTTATATCAATCAAAGCCTCGAAGTGCATGAAGATAAAGAGCAAGTTTTTCACACTACAATTCACAATTTTGTTGTGAGCATACAGCAAACAAGTATGTAATACAATGCGTAAATATAAAAATATCAATTAGCAATTATTATAGAAAATTGTATAATTTTATAAATCATACTAAGCGGCAAAACAAAATCGTACGCTTGCCTTTTTGATACATGTAACCAGAAGTTTAAATTTCTTGAGTCTTAAAGATATATGGAAGATATATAACTTTGATATATAAATAGATATTGCATATTGCAAGCATTTGCAAGGACCGATAATTTAAAAATTCCTGATGCGCATGAGAAAAAAATTGAACATGATAGTGTTATTGATACCAATTTACGCAACAGAAAAAGAGCGATAAATAATTTCAAACCATGTATTTGTGTTGAATATATATAGTGTAATATTTATAAGTTTCGCACTTGTATTTATTATAAATTTGTTTATATTAGTATGAAGGTTTCATGACATATGTTATATTCTTTTAATTTATTATTGATAATATATATATATATATATATATATATATATATATATACACTTCTGAACGTTTTCTGTGTCGATTAGTTTAAAAAATACTGATATCTTTTATTGCATTATACTTTTATAGAGTTTAATATATAAGTGATGTTTTAAACATATAATAATCTATATTTAAAAATACAATTATAATTTGAAGAAGAAAAAAATATTTTTTCTTATAGTTCAGATTCTCACATTTTATTGCTGGTTAACTGATTGCTTATTTATCTGAAAGTGAACTAAAAGTATTTCTAAACTAAAATATTTGAATTTTTCTCGAAATTCGATGTTCAATACTTGATTATTTGTTATATATCGATTAGGTATACATAATTCTATTTTCCTTTAAATAAATAATCTGCTGTTCATCTGTAAAGCTTTCAGTTCATCTGTAAAGCTTTCAGGTTAATGAAATTAAAGCATCTAATTTTTTTTGTTAATGATATGTATACGAATACTTAAATCACAGGCAATATTTTTATTTTGCAAATGACTAAAATCGATCTATGATATTATAACTTCAATAACACTAATTAAATAAAAATTTTTTCTACTTTAGAATGTAACAAAATTTGTAACAAAATATTTACATACTATTAAGTTTAATTCTTGTGTAAATTTGTTCTCAATGTTTACTTTAAAACAATTTATATTTATATTACCACCGAGATTGACATACATTACTTCTACTACATTATAACTGCATTGCATTTCAATTCTTTTCACGCATAACGGTAACAATAAAATTAATAATAAATTAGATGAAATAAAATTATCTCTAGATTAAAAACTATTATTAGAACATTTTTTACAATATATAAATTAAAAATAAATAATAATGCTTTTTTATAAAATTTAGTAAATTGCCGGCAATGAGGAGAGCCAATAAAATGTAGACTTCTGCACATGCTCCATTTTAATAACCAGATTACTCGCATGTTCTGTTTCTTGCACATAAACATGAAATAGTCGGTATCGTCATCGATCATTTTTTAATTTTTTTAATTATTTATCATAATAATGCAATTTTATTATAAGTATATATTTATATATACGATTCATAAATCTTTGATTTATTTAAAAATAAATATACCATACAATTTATTTTTAAATGACATAAAAATTTATACAACGACCAGAAATGATTTTTAAAGAATTAAGAAAATACAAATTTCTGGATTTTTCAGATAGAACTAAATCTATAAAATTTGATTTTTTAATCAAATGTCTTATATTGAGGTTATAAAATTATGTGAATTTTGTTTAAACTCTGGTCTTCAGATATAGTAATCTCAAAAAAAGTTTCTTAAAAAAAAGAAAAAATAAATAGATAAAAATATTAAACACAAAATATTTCTTGTTAATACCGCACTAAACATAACCTCTGTCATATTTATGCATTACATTGTAATAAATTATTCATAAAAATTCATTGAAGTTAGCGCTACTAGTGGCTAAAATAAGAAATTTAACTAATTATTGTAACAGTAACTTTTTTAAGCAAGTATATAAAAAATTATTTTCTTTGTATTTATTTGACCAAAATATGATATTAAAAATGTATCGGAATTTCTTAACAACAACGTGGAATTATCAAATTTTTAAAAGATTTTACAAAATGTCTCAAGTTCGAGTAAGATTTGCTCCAAGTCCAACAGGTATGTTTCAAAATTATTTTACTTAAAATTTTTTTTAACTTAAAGAATACGTGTACAAATTTAAAAAATTTTAAATTCATCTTAATTTATTTGTATTTTATAAATGCTATTTTGTAAAAATTGATGAAATTCATTTATTTTTACTAGCAAATATAATCTATTATTTAAATTATATAAAATTCAAATAAAAATACAATTTTTTACTAAAAATATTTAATTAGTTTGTAGTTTAAACAAATCTTATAATTTTTTAGTTGTTTTTAAGAATTTTATTTTAAATTATTTAATTAATTTTTTAATTTTATGTTAACCATAGTATAAATTATTTTATTTCAATAGGTAATGCTATATTAAATTCATATACAATTAAAAAATTTTTATTATTAATAAAAATTTAAATATTATGATTCTTTTGAATATTACATACATATTTTTTTTTTAATGTATTTATTGTGATTTCTAGGATATTTACATCTTGGTGGGTTGAGAACAGCACTTTATAATTACTTATTTGCAAGGTCCAACAATGGTTGTTTTATTTTAAGGATTGAAGATACTGATCAAACAAGGGTTGTTTCTGGATCAATGGAACAAATTCACGATGATTTAATTTGGGCTGGTATCATTCCTGATGAAGATCCAATAAGAGGTGGTCCTAATGGACCCTATATTCAATCAAAACGAATAGATATTTATAAAAATCAAGTCAAGATTTTATTAGATAATGGTTCAGCATATAGATGTTTTTGTTCAGAGCATAGATTACAAAGATTAAGAAAGACAGCATTAATGGAAAGACAAATTCCAAAGTATGATAATCGCTGTCGGTATTTTACTGATAAAGAAATAAAAGAAAGACTGAAAAGAGGAGACGTGTATTGTATTAGATTCAAGGTAGGTAATTAAATATTTTAAATTGCAAATAAACAATTAAAAATAATTAAATCATTGAAAATTAAGAATATATAATTTTATAAATAGTTTCATCTTGATGTCTTCTATATTTTTTACACTTATATGTTTAGAAATATTTTTATATTGTTTATATTAAATTTTATTAATTATTTTATCTCCAAAGGAGCATTTGATAATATTTCTCTTCTTGGCTGTTACTCACTAAATTATGTTTGTAGGTATCACTATAAGTTTTCCCTTTGGATATTTTTTTCTGATCTAGTCATATAAATGAATGTTAGAATAAGAAATATTTAAAATTAAGAATAGAAATGTATTAAAATAGGTTTGAAATTAATGAATTGTGCTCATTTTGTGCTGAATTTAATCAATACTTTATCTTAAATAAAATTTTCTTTACTTTATATTTTTTCTTAATTTGACTTTTTGAGAAATCTGTAATTAAAAATAAAATAAATTGAAAACTATTTTGTTTATTTTTGATATTCAAATCTAAATTTAATATTTATCAATATAAAAAATCTTAAAAAGTTCTCTTTCTCTCTCTTGTCAATCTTGATATTAAATTAAAGTAATTATATTAAATTTTATAAATCAAACCTTTATTTAATATACTTAATTCACCACATATAATCGAAGCAATTGTCTATTAAATCGGTACAATAATAGTAAAATAATACAATTGATATTAAATATATTTAATATTTTATAAATTATTAAAAATTAGTAAAATATTGATACACTAGTGGTATTTTTTGTCTTTTTAATAACTAGATCGAAAAAATCAATATAATAAGAAGTGTTTAAATACTTATTTATTGTGCAATATTTTTTATTAGTTTAATTATTTATAATTTACAAATTTATTTACCCTATTTAAAGCTCACACCTACACCGGAGCCTTTTAAAGATTTAATTTATGGAGATATTGTCTATAATATTTCTCAAAATGAAGGTGATCCTATTATTCTTAAGAGTGATGGATATCCTACTTATCATTTTGCAAATGTAGTCGATGATCATTTTATGGAAATTTCACATGTTCTAAGAGGAATTGAATGGCAAATTTCGACCCCTAAACACTTATTACTCTATAAGTAATACTATTCATTATATATATTTGTAAATTACATTATTTTCATAAGTAATATAAAAATTAAATTTTTAGGGCATTTGGATGGACACCACCACAATTTGCTCACTTACCATTAATATTGAATGCAGATGGTTCGAAATTATCAAAAAGACAAAGTGATATTACAGTGGAACACTACAGAAAAAGTGGTATTTTTCCATTAGCATTAATTAATTATATAACTGCTGCTGGCGGTGGTTTTATTCGCGATAAAGGTCTTTCCCATTGTTATACTTATCAAAATCTAATACAGCAGGTAGTTATTTGTAAATAGAATTTTTTATTTTTAAATTACTTTATACAATAAATTGTTTTATTTAAATTTATTATAAATTAATAGATGAAGTTGCTTTAAAGAACTTTTTTATTTTTATAGTTTGATGTTAATAAAATAAATATCAATTCTAGTAAATTGAATACTGATAAATTGCTAGAATTTAATAAACAAGAAATTTCTAGTCTTTTAAATAGTGAAAAAAATCATAAGTTTTTAGTTGAAAGAATCATTAAACTTGTAAAACAAGCTTTTCCAGATAGGTAATTAATTTATATTAAGAAAAAAAATAATAAATAATATTTATAATAAACACAATATTCATTAGATCGTCTGATGAAATTTTAAAACTGGATCAAGCTCATATAATAACAACATTAACGTGGGCACAAAATAGAATTTCAAAACTCAGTGATTTAGTAACACACGATTTAAAATTTTTATGGGTGAAACCCAATCCAGAAGAAACCACCATAGATTTAAAATATTTAGAAATGGTTGATATCTTAAGTAAAAAACTTGAAAATATGGATGATAATAATTTTTGTAAAGAATCTTTAAAAACTTATTTAAAAGAATTCGCTAATAACAATAACGTTCCATTTTCTGATTTGATGAAAACTCTAAGAAGTCTTCTAAGTGGCTTAAAGGTAATGAAATATCTTAATTTTTTTTTCTTAAAAGTAGATAATAGTTTAAAATTGTAAAAATTATTTAGGAAGGTCCAAGTGTTGCTGAAATGATGGAAATTTTGGGAAGAGATGCAACTTTAAATCGTTTAAAGCGAAATGTTACTTAAAATATTTTAATTGCTTTTACTTAAAACACGGAATCAAATATAATTTTTTATAGTTTAAAAAATGTGTTTTGTATAATAATACACAATATATACTTATATGTAAATATTTACAATGATTTCTAATTGATTGAATGAATTGTAAAAATTATATTTTATATTTATTTGAATTTCCAAAGATAATATTAAAATAATGTAAATGTGTATAAATAGAATACAATCATAAGTTTCTATTTCCTCGATCCTTTTTTCTTCATTATGACTTTGTTAATATATACTCATGTGTTAAACTATCGTGTATATAATTATTACACAACAATAAATGATTTTATCAATGTGAATACAAGTACGATTATAAAATGAAGAAATATAAATTTAAAACAGAATGTATATAATTTATTGTAAGTATTTTTTAAATGCATTAAACAATTAAAAATGCATAATGTTTTAATGTTTAATCGTATGTGTGTGCGCGCGCGCGGGCGCGAGTGAGTGCATACGCACAATAAAATTAAATTTCACACTATGAAATTTAAAATTGAAGACATATTTTATGTGTTTATGCTTATGAAAAATACAATACTAAATATTATTAGTATATCGTAAATCACTGAGTAATAAATAACTCATTTTCATATGAGTTCATGCATTTCATTGACATAATAATTACATAAATGTACTTATAGTAATATTAACAAATTTTGTTATTATCGTATTTTAAAAATATATTTTCTTCAAATGCATATATTCTTTATATTTTAATATAAATTAAAAACTTAAATAGTATAAACTTCTACTACGATTAACCTAAGAAAACCCAATAAGAAGCGCTATTAAGTTCTGGATATAATATATATATATATATTTTTTTTAACTTAGCATGAATATCTAAATTAATTAATACGACAGTAATACATAATCACAAAAATAAATAATTATTTTTATCACAATTGACATCAAAATTAGTATAATTATGTATATTAAAAACTAAATAATATTAAAATATATTGTTTAAATTTTTACAATTTTTTATTTTTAGTAAATTAGTGATATTGTAAATTAATAATTTATTTAAGTACTTTAAAATCTAAGTTGAATAAAATATAGGTTTTTTGAAATTCAAAGTGGAGTGAGAAGTGATAAACAAAATATATACAGTCATCAAACAATATATTAACTACGATTTTTGTATACAATTAAAAAATAATAGATGAATTTTTATTTAGTATTTTATTTTTATATAACTTTTTTCAGATAGAGCAGTTTAACAGATTAAACAAAAGTTTTAGAAAATATTCCATTTAATATGCATAAAGGATTATTAAATTAAATAAATATAAATATATTTTTATAATAAATTTGTTTTGTAGTAACTAATATATTTCAAAATATCAATTTTTTTCATATTTTTTTAATTTTTAAATCATGATTGGCTTAATTTTCATTGAACAAAATCAGTATTTTAATATTAAAAAATTTAGAAATAGAACACAAGACTTTTATAAAAGATTTAAATTCAATTAAAAGTATATACTATTATTTTTTAATTACTTTTTATTAAATATTTACTAAAAAAAAGCCTTGAATCAGTTTTAAATCATTCATCAAAGTAATTATATTAAGAACATTATATAAATTAAATAGCAATTGATTATATATTAAGAAAATTGGATAGTCAATAATTAATTTTTAAAATGTATTTTTCAAAAAAGAACTTCTCGCATTATAAATTTATTGAATTTTTAAAAAAAACTCTTGAAATTATTCTTTCTCTAATTGAAGAGATTAAATTAAACAACTTTTTTTTTAATGTATAAAACATTTATTTCTAAATCTTGAATTTTAGACATTTTATAAAAAATTATCTAAATATATAGTTTATTATATAATTTGTATAAATTATAGAAAAAAACTGCCAAAAAAATGATAATATAGAATATAATTTAATTAATATTAACTCCTTTTATGATCATTAAATGAAAATATTTTCCTACAAAGTTCGTGGTATCAAAGAAAACATAAATTGGCTGAGATATACAATATGTTTAATATTCATTATCACAGTATTATCAAATATAAATATTATTTATTACTTATTTCGCATTGCACGATAGGAACTACACTAAAATATGTTTAAGTATAATCCTGGTTTTTATTGACTAACAATAGTGATTATTATATGTGCCTGTATTTGTTTATCGCTTTGAATAATTTTTTAATGAAATTTGTCTTTTCAACACGCAATGATTGCTTTGGATTTTCTTTTACTTTTCAACATTGCAAAAATTATCTGTTTATAGAAATAGAATTATTATATTAACAGCAATGTTGAGTTCAAAGAAGTGGCACTTTCATGCACAATATTAAATGGTAAAAAAGTCCAAACAGTAAGGTTCATCGATTCATTGCTTTCGTGACAATTTATAATATAAAACTATAGATCGATGTATATATTCACTGCTAGAAAATAAATTATTACACAATAATATTTTTTAATTAAATAAATTAATTGACTATACAAATAAAATATTTTTAAAGTAATTACTTGGATTATTTTCGATAATTTGTAACTAATTTAAGTAAACTTTTCATAAAAATTGAAATGATCATTATTTCCAGAAATAATACTTTAGAAATATAACTTTTTAATAAGACTTTATCTTTATTCTAAAATATTTTGTTAGTATTACTTTACTTCCAAATTTTTTATTTTCATTGGGATCCGCTTACTTATATTAATTAGTACGATAGTTGAAAGGCAAGAGTATTGTTTTCAAAGATTAAATAAGAATTTTACAACATATTTGCTAAAAATGCTTAATTAAAATATTTAAACAATTAAATTTTGTTGTTACTATGTTTGGAACTTTGAATTATTTTCTTAAATTAAAAGTAACTAATTTTTTATTAAATATCGTCAATATAATTTTTTCTTAAATAATGAAAAATCATTAGACATTTTCATAGACATACTGTTAAATAACATGTTCGTCTAGACAGCATTAATTTGAAATTTTTATTTTTATACGAAATAAACTTTAGTTATTAAAAATTTGATTTTATAAAATATATAAAAATTAAAATTTTTTAAACATATTTATTTGAATAAAGCATTGTTAGCAAATTAAATATATAAAAATGAAAATGTATTATCTAAATTTTTAAAACATTTAAAATTATATATGATCTTACAAATAATTATATAATTTCATTATAATATTTCGCTTCATAAATACAAATCACTTTTCTATTAATTTTTCGAACGCATAATAAAAAACAGCTATTATTTACTCTTTGAAAAACTCTAAGTTCTACTTTTTTTTTTTTTTAATCAGAAGTATAATAGTAAAATAATATTAAAGATCGTATAACATCAACTTAATATTAAAATTACATTTTTCTTATAGCTATTATCAAAAAATTTATAATGCATATTTAAAACATATAATTTTTTTAAGTAGCTAAAAATATAGAATAGTTAAGTATTAATTTATTAAATAATTATTTTATAAACTATCGATTGAAAAGATTTTAAATCATATAAAATAAATTATCATTTTATAAATTGTACTTATTACAGCTTTACTATTCTGAATAATATTACATAAGTGGTTGTATATATATTTAAAATTTTCACAATTACCTTATTTTAGCAATAATCTTAAATAAAATACTGATTAACCGTCAAATTATTTAAAAATAATTTTTAAATGTAGAAGTTTAAATACATGCAGTATTTATATGTTTTATAATGATAAATATCTACTTTTTTATTAATTATTTATTTTTATAAAATAATTATTTTTAAAAGTAACTCTTGAACAAAATAAAATCTGCTAATAACTGTCTCTCTCGCTTTCACTTATTGTTCAGATATTAATAATAAATATAAAAAAAAATTTTTTTAAAGTTATGAATTATAAAAATTAATAATATAGATTACATGAACAAAACTATAAATCAAAAAATTTTTCTTATGGATGTGTATTAAATATCCTGACAATTCAAGAAATTTCTCAATCCAACGATAAAACCTTCACTTAAAATTTGAATTATTTTAATTAAAGTAGATTGAAAATGAATGTAATTAGTATTATATATAAATTTAATATGTTATATAATTAAATTGATTATAAAAACCTCAATTTTTACAATTAATTATGATAATTTTGTATCTAAAATTCATATTTCACTGTTTTATTATAAGTTATTTTATTAGTACTTTAAAAAATTTAATATTATTAGTAAAAGTAATATAAATTAAATATGTAAAAATTAATATATATGTATTATAAATTTAGTTCAAGTTAATTTAAAAATAAAGTTATATTAATTAAAAATTATTTTTTTAATTTATATAAAAAGATTTTTTAATTGGAATGTATTCACGTTTGATATAATGTACTTTCTATTTTTTTCTTGAAATTTATAATAAATTAAGATGAAAAGTAACTTGGTCTTTAACTAATTGTATTTAGTCAAAAGTTTATTCTAAATTTGTGTTTTTAGTACATGGAATTTAGAAAGTAATCATCAGAATATCTACTTTAAATATTACGTAATTATATGTTTGAAACATCTTTTTATTATTATTTTAGTGTTTATTAACAATCATACGATTATATTTAGTTATGTTACAGAATGAAATTTATTTATTGTTTGAGAAAGGCGCTTTGAAAAATATACGTTTTTGGCTACGTGTGTATGACGAATGTGAATATTATATCTGAGAAGAAATTGTTCAGAGAGGCACAGTGCAGTAATAAGAAGATTACGATTTTGTTCGCAACTTCAGGCACTTTTGTGCTCATTATGCTTGTCACATATTTAAAATTCTAGAATTTCATAAATCGGTATATTATTTTTTATTTAATTTTTATTTTTTTTAATTATGAAAAATAATATTAATTTTTTTAAAGATGTATTTTAAGGCATAACTTGAATACTTTTGGGTCTGAAAGTTTGTACAGTGTAAAAATGATTTATTTCCAAAGTTAGAATGAATTTATACATAGAAAAATGAATACTTGTATACTATAGTATAGTCAGTTCTAAGATATTATTAATTTAATTAAAAATGGATTTTCAATTTCTTTATAATATTTATTTTTTATACAGAGTATACTATTATAATTTTATATCAAAATTCACTTTTCACTATACCAATATTTTTCTTATTGAATTATTATAGAAAATGAACTAAATAACGTTAGTTTTTTAGATAAGATCTTTTTTGCATTATACAATTTTTAAATGTAAAAAATATACACAATTGAATCTTTGTGTAATTTAAAACCCATTATTTCATTATTAACACAATAGTATCGTTATTTAATAAAATTTGTTTTTATTATAATATTATTATGTTAAATTAATAATAAAATTCATTAATATAAAATTAAAACCACGAAAAAAATCAAAGATTTTTTTCAATTCGATGTCACGTCTTGTTTAATTATCTAAAAATATTAATATATTCATCCAATAATAAGCCGATAATTGAATTATTTATTATGAAAATGAATTTGAATAAATTTTAATTATGATATTTATTTATAAATATATGTTAAAAAGTTTTTATCTAGAGGAAAATTATTAAAAAATATTTTTGTAGTATTATTAACTATAAAATGAAAATATTTGAAAAATTCCTTTTGCATAATTATATATAGATATTAATCATTTAAAAATATTAAAATTCTATTCAAACATATATGATAAACTTTTTTATCAGTTATACTATGCAAATATGAATATTAACTATAATATTATAAAAATTCTTGTTTTAGGTATAAAAATGAGTAAATTAAATACAATTAAATAATGTATTATAATGCATTATTATAATTGGATGTTCGAAAATCATGCACATCTTTATAAAATAAAAATTATAAACGTTTTTACAATACTTATTTTTAATTTTCTTTTAATATTTATGATTTTGATAAAATGCAAAAAAAAGATCTTTTTAAAAAACATTTTAAATATAATAAATTTGTGGAATTACAGATCTAAACATTTACAAATACTGATATTATTACAAGATATTTTAATTATTCGTCTTTTTTTAATTTTTGAATCTTTTTCAACAAGAAAAAGACTCATGTATATATTTACTTATACATTCTCAATTTCATTATTTAATATTATTTCAATTGATCTTGAGAATAAGTATTTATTATTAATATACAAGATTGTAACGATACCAAATAAATTTTGACTACAAATATCTGTACTATTGAATATAATACTAGTGATTTATATATATAAAACAATTACATCTACAACAGTTATTCAATGCTGGAATATATCTGAAGATTTTATTATATTTTTTGAAAATGCAATATTCCATCTTAAAATAAAATTAACCATAGTCATTATAATAGTAATATCAATAAGAATAATATTAATAATATTTATTAAATTTTATTAATATTAATATGAGTAGTAATATTGATTATGATGATGTTATATTGATAGTGAGAACAGTAGTAAGAAAAAAATACAAAAATAAAATATTAATACTAAAAAAATAACCATTTAGTTAGTTGTAGATAGGAAGTTTGTTTTTTAGTTTATATCCAAATTATAAATACAGTAAAACCACTGCATTTTTCAGACTTAATCATATAAAAGTAATAAAGTTTTAAATTTATAAATTAAATATTTTGTTTTTAAAAATAATTTTTTTATCGAGATTTTAAACTTTCTTCAAAGAACTTATAATTTATAAAATTCTGAAGAAATTTTTAGTTTCATCTATATAATTTAGTATAATAAATAAATAATACTATTAAAAAACAATTAAATACAATTAAGACAAAAAATAAGTTATCAATTAATAAATTTTAATATGAATTAGCCGAATAAAAATTGTATTTTGGTAAACTTAATTAAAAACTGTACAACTAATTTAAAAAATGTCCAAATTACATTGACTTGTATTTAAAATTTTTTATTTCCTGGTTCTTTAATCATTGTGTAGAAAATTAAATATTTTCTCTTATAACGTAGGAAATGATAATAAAATATAATTATATTGATTTAATAATTATAGAAAATTAATTATTTCCTAATGTTTTTATAGAATTCTTATGAAAACTTATTTTTTTTTTAATTTATCAATGTCTGTTAGACTAGAGTTATACTCTGAATTCAAAATATAATCTATTTTTCTAATGAAATTAAATTAAATGCATTTATGTTGAACATGTATTTTAAAAATACAAATTCTTGAGATATTTTAAGTTTTCATTTCTTTAGATTTCTTTGAATGATTTGTTTAAAATAAACTATTAAAAAATTCAATGGAATAAGAAATTTTTTAACGAAAATAGTATTTTATTTTATTTTAATATATAAATATATAAATCGATTAAAAATTTAATAATCTAAGTTTTGATAAACTTTGTTTGTTTGTAATTAAATTTAATGAAATATTCTAAATAGAATAGTTTAAAACTGGTCTATTAGTCTTGGAAGACAATATTTTTCAAAACCTAATGATTTTTTATATATTTTATAAAACAAAAGTCTTTTATCGTCTGTTATTAAAGAATAAAACAATAAATAGTAAAAGTAATCTCTGTATCATTCTAATAAATTAATCAATATATTATTATTATACTTTTCTTATTAAGTTTGTTTCGCAAATTAATAGAATTTCCTTTATCGACAAAGTTAAAATAACATTTTTTGACAGTACGAATCATTCGCTAAAACATAAGTATCAATATTGATATTGTATCTACATAAATTTTTAATAATAAGTAGGACAGGAAACCCAATTACTGTCACCTAACAAATAATTTGTAATATTATTGCATATAAATATTTTTAATAGTTCTACACTTCTTTTTATTTATTATGTATAATATGTAAAAATAAATGCTTAAATATTTATTTTGAAAATCCTTAGGACTACTCTTATTTCTATTACACATATTACCGTGTAATTATGTCACAGCATAAAATATACGGTCTCATTTGAATGAGTTAATCATCACATATAAATATTCATTATTTATATAAACAGAACAAAATATTAACATAATTAATATTATGTTATTAAAAATAAATAATTCAGAATATTGCAATTACTTATGTTTATTAAATAAAATAAGTTCATGTGGTCTAGTATTAAGGATAACTAGATTTTTGTGTATCTACAGATACACGCTTGCTTGTCATTCATGCTCTTTTTCATAAAACGAATCACATTATTTTGCTCCAATAGTATCTACATTTAATTATGTATATATTGTACCATTCATTAATCGCTAAAGATGTCTAAACATACATATATAAACTTTGAACACCGAATTCCTCACAGTTACGATGTTAAATTTTACATATGTAGTTAATGTAAAGTACTAATACTTAAACAAAATGTATATAAATAATTATTACTCTCATAATTAAAAATTAATTATTATAAAATTATTATCAATAATACTAATAAGACTTCTTTAAGAATCTTTTACTTTGTTAAATTCTGTAAATATTGTAATTACAGGATTCAGTGCTTTATTTTCTCGTATATCGTTTTCAAGATTGGTTAAAATTTATAAAACTATTGTATTACATTTACTATAAAGAATAAATTTAATTAAGTTTCAAACTTTCTTAAGTATGATTTTATTCCATTATTTATTTAAATAAAATAATTTAATATGACAGTAATTGAGTAGTTAATAGTAAACAATTTTTTAAATTCTATTTATAATCAATTAGACTCAATACTTTTAAATAATATCATATTTTTAGTTTATCAGTAACTGAATTCATACACACCTATTTAACTAATTCAAAGAAATTGCTATTCTAACAAAATCACAGCCGTTTTAAATATTTTGAATGTAATCAACAAGCTTTTTATACATAACTTTAATATTTTTTAAAAGACTGCTCGTTACAACGTTCAAAATTCTTTATTATTTATCACAGATCACAGGATATTTGAAATTCGTTGAATATTCAAACTTCTTTAGCGAATGATTCGTCAATAGATTTTTCTAAAACTACTTAATTATTTAAATCATTAATAGCCTGAAGTATTCTTTTAACGTGTCCGACTTTTGTGATGCCCAATTCTTTTAGATCTCGTCTTGCTAATGTCAGTAGCTCCCTTCCACGTATGTCGTGAGATATGAAGTTTTCAGAGTATTCGCCTAATTGTAAATTTTCCAACCAAGAACAAACTTCTTGAACACCCCAGATAGTTACTTGATCTCGGCAAGGATCACGTATTCCAGAAGTGGAACCTGCATTATTACAAGAGCGACGGAATTTCAACCAAAACAACCCTCGGTGACGATTCTTTTTATCGCTCTATAAAGAGTAAAAAACATATACGAAGTTAAGTAACTAGTATTAGATGTTTAATAATATATATTATAAAAAATACTATTCATATTAATCATATATATTAATGAAAGATTTAAATAATGCAACATACAGTAAAATATTTGCATTAAATTTTATTTATATAAATATGATTATTTATTTATAGTTTGTTATTTTTTTATTTGTAGTTTTTTAATTGCAAGTACTTTTTAATTGCACATATTGTTAGATTCTTTAAATGTAATATACTATACCATTATAAAGAGGTTGCCTTATTATAATTTCAATTAGTTTAGTAAATAAATTATTGGCAAATACTTCCGATTGTATTAAAGTATACTTTAAAAAAATATATTTATATTTTGCATTAGATTTTATGTTTATTCAAATTAAAAAATTATATAACCAGTGAATTTATTTTTAAATCCAATATGTTATACAAGATCAATCATTTCCAGATTGATGTTTTTCAATAGTAATCATATTCTGTTAAATTATTTTCTCATAATTTTCATTTAAAAAATGGATTTTGTATTTTGAAAAATTAATTATATAGAAAAATGAACTGAAAATTAAACACCTTTATTAAAAAATTAATCTATTTGTAGTACGATAATTTTATTTGAATTCAATAAGTTTATTAATCAATGTTTTTCATAGAACTGCAAAGTCAATATACTATATTTTTGGTAACATTAACAGATTAAGAAATTTTATAAATTTTTTTGCTTTTCCAGATATTATTAATTCATTAAAATTTTTATTAACCAATTATACAATGCTTTTAATTGCAGTTTCTTGGAAATTAGTTCAAAATTACACATTATGTTCTGTTTTATATATACTTTATTTTATATATATTATCACTACCAAAAATTTTCAAAACCAATTTATTTTGTAAATATTCTAGAAAAATTTATATTCATATATAAGTCTTTACATGATATGCACAATTATCATTCTTTCGTATTTTTTTCAAAATCAATCCTAATTAAAAAAGTTCTTTTTTTTGAAAAGTATAGTATTAACTCATATTTTCAAATTTTTTTACAATTTTGTACAAAAGTCAATAATTTTTTCATGTAATTATATTAGCTACCACTATGGTGGCAACAATAAAATTAATGAATTAATTCATGGAAATAAATTAAAAATAAAATATCAAATAATATTTTGTTTTATTTCTATATTCAAATTAATAAATACCACACTTTTATTCTCTCTAAAAGACATGTAAATAAATATATTTTATAACTCTTTTTAGCCGGGTATACCTGAATTGAAACAAGTCGAATAGGTTAAACATATATTAAGAGCAATATAATTTTATAAAGACATTGTTTATGATATAATTTGTTTTAAAGCCGTTAAATAAAAAATTTACTTAAATTTGATCAAAATTACAATTTTTTAATATATTTTTAATAGAAGAAACACGATTATAAATGATAACATGAAATATTTTCAAAGTATTTTTTAGAATTGGCGTTTGTAGTTAAACAGACGTTAAAATTTAATAAACTGTCGTGAAGTATACAGATAGATTATACAGCGATACTCAAATGCTCATGTATTGGTTTATAATAATCAATAAATCGTTTCAATTTTTTAAAAAAGTAATAAATGCATATAGATTACCTGCTCATCAACTGGAATATTATGTAAGTACACAAGTCCACATCCTCTTTCGTCAAATATACATTTTCGAAGTTCTTGCTCCATTGTTGCTAAGGATATCGACAATTTGTTTTCCAAATCTTCGCGTAATCTCTATATTATTTTAAAAATTAAATATCTTTTATTTTTTAATTTGAAAAAAATTTTTTTTAATATAGAAAAAAATTACCAAATTATGAGCTTTATCTCGAAGAAGTTCACAAGATTCTTCATAAAGTTGTCTAGCACTAGAAACTACTTCTGTGACAACTGGTCTTAAATTGGACTAGAAATAAATAAAATAATAGACTAATATAATTCACAAAATGTATATACATAAGAATTAATAATTGATATAAATGTGTATATATATATGAATTACATTTAAAATGTTAGCATTAATATTCATAACCCTCTTTTAATATAATACGTTTTTAATCAATTAAATATTTAATTTTTATGTTTTCTTTTATGAATGAAAAATTTTAATAAAGCTTTTTAAATTAAACACTGCTTTTTATATATACTTTATAACAAAAGTATGAAACTATAAAAATAATTTTTAAAAAATAAGGCAAATTAAAAAGTATTATTTAAAACAATTTGTTTACTTTAAATACTTAATACAACTACAAATAAAAACTTTTCAATTTGAAAATTTTTATTTATTTTTTACTATAGACAATTTTTTAACAAAAATCTATGAGATAAAAAAAAAATTTATGATTCTTAAATAAATATTCATTACAAAATAGATTATATAAGTATTTTTTGAATAATATAAAAATATACAAAATAAATTTCAATTAATTAGTTTATCTTATTAATATGCTTAAAAATAACGCATCGGCAGAATGATGATCAAGTATTATACGATGCAACAATATTTTTAAAGATTATTTTTTATTATCGGGAAAAATGTGGTATTTACTTAATAGTTTTTATATTTAATTAAATGCATCGCAGAAAATATTTTAAATTTCAAAATTAAAAAAAATATAATTTATTCATCATAATATTATAAAACATACCCCTTCTAAAATTTTTCCATCCGGGTGAAGTTTTTCTAGGGCCACTGCTGTACGCCCAGCAATTTGATAAAGTTCTGGCTCTAAACTTGGATGTGAAATAATTAGAAGTTTTACCCATTTGACGAGAGTTGTAACGACTTCGATGAAACCAAGCAATATAGATATTTCTTCATCTGTTAAAGAAGCTTGCTTGCTATCGAATTGCAACTGGTTGTGCGAACGCGACGAACTATTCAATGATGATGAAGATTGAGTTACACAGTTGCGCTGCTTTTCTTCCCAAGATCGAAGTGATGTTTCAAGGGCCTGAAGTAGAATTATAAATTATAAAAACATCATTTTTATAATTTAGTATTACTATAAATGTGATAAATAACTGTAATACAAATATAAAAATAGATTTCAAATGTAATAAGAAAAATAATTGTTAAAATAATTGAATAATATATCTATATTTAAATAGACTGATTGCATATTATATCCAAGAAATGGAAAAAAAATTTATACCACATAATAATGCCAGTAATAGGCATAAATTATATCAGAAGATATCGTTTAAAATAGTATGAAAATTAAAGCATTAAAGTAGCCAATTAAAGTAATATAAAAGAGCTAATAAAACATTAAATACAATATAAATACAATTATGCAAATCTAGTCATAAAAATATACTAATTATTAGTATATGAAGAAATAATAGATGACTTTTTTCAAATTTAAAAATTATTTATTTTTGATTAATAATAAACAGTATAAATTAAATAAATAATTTAGTATAAAATTTTTAGTAGAAAAGCAATTTAAAAATAATGCTTATTGCATTTGAATTATAAAGATCAGAAAATAACTCAGCTATATAAATTTTCAATTTATTTAAACAAAATGTATCTTATTTAACATTTATGTTGAATTAAAACGAATAGAAAATATGTATTAGTTCCAGTATTATTTTACATTCTTTATTTATATTATTTTTATAATTTTTTCCTTAAACATTTAAAAAAAAAAAATATATAGAAGATATTATTTAAATTGTAAGATTAAAAAATGATTTTATTTAAAAAAATAGTAAATAATGAATATAAATAAAACATAATAATATAAGAATAAGATTCTAAATACAAATCCATAAGTTACATAAATTTATATTATTATAGTTATATTAAAAAATAAAACAATAATAGAACTAAAGTGACGGAAAACTACTAATTTTAAAGTCGATTAAAATAAAATATATTATATAAAAAATCATCTTGTGTGGATTAAACTTCATTACAATAATCTTAATAATTAATATAATTTACTTTGGAATATAAATAACTAAATAATAGATTTAAGTATTTAAATTTTTATGTAAATAAATATTATAATTTAGATTGATGTTCTTTAAAAGTGATATTAAATTACAAATGCTTTACAATATAGCTGAATATTTGAATTAAAAAAATATTTTCGAAACTCTTTGTATCAATTTCTCATAAAACATTTGAAAATTAACAAATAAAAATTATAAAGAATCATATAATTTTTGTTAATTTTACCATTATATAGATTTGTTATATAAGCCTTTCTTTATTGACTTGTGAAAATAATTTATACTATAAATTTTTATTTTATCATATAAAAGTTATGTAGTTTTGTGCACGAATATTTGTATACACATATATATAATAAATTAATTTTAAAAAATTATTTAAAACTATATTAACCCTATTTCTGTACAGCATTTGCATCCGATTTTTATGAATAATCCTAATAATTCCAGGTGGTTGCACCCAAGCTTCACCATCGACTTGTATCGGTACGCCTTCATCCCCTAAAATATTAATCTGAATAGACTGACATTGGGCAATCCTATGATGCTGTAAATTTATCAACCGAGATGCTGCCATTTGAACAGAACCAAAGACTGCAACGACTTCCAAAATTCTATCATCAAATGATGGGGCCAAGAATAAATCGCCTTCTTTTGTTCCACCCCAAAAATTGGTGCCACCCATAAAACTAAAATATTTATATCCTTTTATATTTATATAATTAAGTGTGTTCAAATAAAAATTTTTAATATTTTTAATAATGTAAGGATTAAAATTCTTTTAATAAAAAATTAGAATTCTTGTCAACTAATAAGTTACATGACATCTAATACAACTTGTAACTTTCTAAATAATCTTAAATTATTGGTCTTTCTAAAATAGCAAAAATTTTTATTTCTATACTTGCAATTTTATTTTTTTTAAATTTTCTTTCTTTTTTAAATGTATAAAAACATCAGTCTATAAATCTAAAAAAATATGTACATATAAAAACAATTACTAGTATCATCTCTTCGAAAATAAAGTAGATTTTAAAATTAAAGAAGTTACTATCATTCGTCAAATTTACGTAATAAAATAATAAATACTATTATAAATTAAAATTCTTCAAAACATAAAATATGTAAAAACAGTTTTAATTAGATCAAAATGCATATTAAAAATTTAATGGTCTTTCATATTAAAAGTTTTTTTTAAATACCTAGGGATATTTAATACTACTATGCCTTGTAACGAAGGCAAAGGAATTCTTTGTCCGTCGCATTCAAGCTGTACTCTTTGATCAAGATTTTTATAAGTTTTTTGTAGCCATTGTTTCGATCCTAAGACTCCATACCACATGTAATTTTTGGCACGTGATCGACATTTTTCTGGATGTTCTTCTCGCTTATGGTGGAAATCAAGGCTAATTTTTGCATCGATTCCAATACCAAAATAATTATTCATAACACAACGTTCAAAATAACCTTCCCTGTAAAATAAGTATCAGACTTAAGATATATTTTTAAATAAAAAACATAAATTTAGCCTTTATTTAATAATTACTAAATTAATAATATATATTACAATAAAGTTTCATCAGGATCCATTAATGGAGAAACTGCAGCACAGAGTGCGTCAGCATTAGCCAGTAAAGCTTGACTTATTAATCCACCGCTTACATCTAAAAAATTAAATACATATTTAACTATCTTGCTGATATATTCTGAAAAATTAGATACAAGTATTATTACTCAATAAAATTAGTATTTTGTATCGATGTATAAATATTTACAAGTAAAAAAGAAAATCAGCAAAAATTTTTACATAAATTTATATTAATTAATATATTTTATTTTCTATCTCAAAACAAAGTTGCATAGATTTTATACTTACTTGGCCACATTGGTAGCCGAACTAAAGGATTTATTATTGGAAGCTTCTTAATATCATCAGTTTTATCAATAGATTTCGCTCGTTCATGCTTCAAACTTATATTCGAACCTCCAAATCTTGCTGCTGTTGCTGCTAATGTTACGACTTCAGATGATTTTAATAAACTGCCACTACTGATACGACGTGATGCTTGTGGTGAACAGCCAGTTCCTTCCGGTAGTTCCACACTCACTAAAAGAACCATTTTAATGGCTATATCTTTATTTATATATAGCGTATTATTAATAATTTGCTTCCTTACAAACTAAGTAGCAAATATTTATATAATTAAGAATAGAAAATTATAAAATCAGTAAAATATTCAATACAGTTTAATAATGGATGAAATATACTTTTCTTTTTATTTAAATTAAAAAAGATAAATATTTAAAATATTCAACCACTTTTATAATTTTTTTAAAATTTTTTTACAGTTATATACTTCCTACATTACTTCATTAAATAATAAATATGAATATACTTCATGTCGTAGTTATCGCCTTCTACTACTACCTACAATACCAATAATTATATTTCCCACAATTCGTTGTTTCGATTTGTCTTTTCATTCGCTATTTGACCTTGTATTTCATTTATTAAAATGTGAAATAATATGGATTATTTATTTATTTTTATGGATATGACATTTTTCTTCTTCTTTAAAATATAACTGATATAAATTTTTGTGATTCTGACCTACATGTAACCTAATTTAAAACTGTTCGTTTCCAGTTTCTCATATACCTTTACTATTTTTAGTAGATTATAAAGTTAGCTATCAAATTTTCTAAAAAATAATTTTAAGAAATAATGTAAATTTTATTAAATATAAAAAGTAAACTGATAAAAACTGTATTTGTATATTTTCATGATTTAGATTCTGGTTTAGTAATAAAAATTAAAAAAAGTAAGTAATAGCTTAAAAGTATATTAATAAAAAATATTTAATCAGTGATTTGATGAAGAAAGGAATATCCAGATCTTAAGTGTTTCAATTTAGTTATAAAAAGAGAAAATTCACTTTTTTAATAATATATCGATCACTAATTTATCTGTCATACAGTAAAATACTACTTAAGAACAGAGCGAGTTTAAATAATTCTAAGAATGAGATTTTTTATTAATCAAGAAGAAGAACATACGTAGAAAATGGTTTTTAAAAAAATAATTTAATTCATGACTGCGTAAGAAGATTATTAGTGAAATTTTTTTAATAAGTATATAATAAACGTAGCTTATATATTGTACAAGATACATAATTTAGTTTTTAACTCAAAAATTAATCAATTTCGTTCTAGTACTCAATATATAATTAGATTAAATGTATCATATATTAGTCATAAAAAAGGACTTTGTATAACAATTCAAAAAAAGGTACATTTTTATATTAATAATTCTCTAAACAGCATAATAATATTAAATATTTAAGCTTTTCAAGCTATTTTATATGATAAGAAGACTGATTCTAAATGATTTCAAATTAATTAACATTAACTTTTGTTATCACAAATACTTCGTACTACAAATTAGATCAAGCAAAAGAATTATTTTGAAAAACAAAAACATAATCCAAATTCACAAAAATTGTACAAAAATAATTTATTATTCATGTTTTAATTTAAAAAATTACTTAAATATTGCAAAATAAAACCACAAATCATGACTATTAAAAAATTGTCAAGTAACTTAATAAACCAAATTTCAGAAATTTTATAAAATGTAAGAAATATTTTGATACATATTTTATTTTATGAGTTTATTTTTAAATATATAACGTCAACATAAATAAACAAAATCAAACCTTGTTAAATATATTAAAACCGTGCAAAGTTTTAAATCAAATCTTATATTTTAAAGTAATATTGAAATAAAATAGTTTTAATTTCAATATTTAATGTTTTAATTAAAAAAATATACTCGTTAGAACTTTAAAAACTTAGTAGTTTAATTACGTACGTTTTTCCATACTTTCTCCACTGTATCTACGGAAACGAGAACCAAGTTGATAAAAACTAAAATCATTCTCGTGTTTACTCTTGATAGATACAGATGGACTTGGTGGATCAACAATTACACTTATCGCTGGTGGAAATTTTAGTAAATTATCATTCGATGGCCTTAAACTCGATGTTACAGTAAAACGACAAATAGGAGCATTAAGCTGATCCAATACTTTTTCCTCGTTTTCATCATCCTCTATACTTTGGCTATTGAATTGATTGTTTCCATTTTCTTTCTCTATAATTTTAGTAAACGGCTCTATTTGTCTTCCTTTTAAAATATTCTGTAAATAATTTTGTCTATCAAAAATTCAATCAAATAATTACTTACATAATTTCAATAAATTTAATATTTATATTATTCATAAAAATGTAAAATTAACTAAATTTTTTGTATAGTATCAAAATAATAAAATAGCAATATTTTTAATTCTCTCAACCAAATATCTAAAGAATATTATTTTTTTAAATTAATTCAAATTTTAATGAAGGTACGTAAATATGCATAATTATAAGTTTTAAATACTTATTTAAAGTTAAACAGTTAAAATTTTATAAAATTTATTTGTATACACAATAGAGATAGTGTATCATTTTACTTTTAAATGTTTCCATCATTCATTGAATATACGCGTTTATATATGTATTTTTAGTATTTTTTATTATTTTACAGCTACTATATACCAAATTTAATTTAAAATTTATATTATAATTTCGTTTAAATTTATTTAATCTAAATTTCAATATATGGATTAAATGAAACATTTAAAAAAATAAAATAAAAATTTTTTGTTCTTATTCACCTTGGTATTTCTTGCTATCTTAAAAGATCTTCTGGAAATATCATTACCCTCGACAAACTGAGCCAAACTGCAAAACTTTTGAGGTTTCTCCAGTTGTTCTGACTCAAGATCTTCTTTTACAGAATCGTATTTCTCTCCAAGCATTGTACTTATTAGGTCCTGTCCCAAAGAGCTTAAATCTTCAATAATGCTCTCTGAATTGAGAATATCACTTGTACATAAGTCTGAATTTTCGGGTGAATCTATATGCCCGATTTCTGAACTTTCTGAACGTTTCGTTGAATCAATATCACTATCTATTTGACCTACAATATACGAAGGATATGAATTATTTTAATATATTTTTATGTTGCGATACACAAAGAAAACTTTCAACATAATAAACGCTTTTGAGTAACTTTCTTACCGATTTCACTCTCACTATTTTTTGTAACAAAATTTTTTATATCATATGAATCTGATATTATACTGTCTGAACTAATAATACTATTAGTGCAACTTTCTCTAGGTGTTTGACTTTGTCGACTATTCGATGATTTTGTGTACGGACAGTCCGATGAAATATCTCCAGATGGTACAGAATCGGTATCAGGAGAAATTATGGCATCCTATAAATAAAATTAAAAATGGCAAGAAGTTAAAAGAGTGTACGAAAAGTATTGCTCAATTTTTAGCATTAATTAAAATAATAAGATTTATAATTGAAAAAATCTAGAGTAATTACTTCTTAATATTTAAATTCAAATAATTTTGGAATACACTTCATTAATAATAAGTTTAAAAAATTTTATTTTAAAATCAGATAAATAAATAACTAAAAGAAAATATTCATAAAAAATTAGAGTTTTTGTAAAAATGATTTCATAATCTTTATTTTATTCATATTTATTAAAAACAAATTATAAAAATGGATTAATTTGCTTTTCAATAATTAAAAATAATCATTTTTGATAAAAAATTATTATTGGGATAAATGATAAAATATAATGACAAATAAACAAATAAAGAAGAATGTTTTATCATAAAGATATTTTACTAAAATACTTAAAAAATATATAATTATGCTTTTCAAAATTCATGCAATTTGTTTTATTTAAAAAAAATTAAATAGTATTTTTGTAAAGCTCGAAATGAGATAAACTTTTTAATATGATTAATATAAATTTTATTTTATAATTTTGTATAGTCCGATGTCTATTCAATTATATTAAATACCTGTATTGTTGTATCATCTGAGATGGAACTTGTATCTACAGGTACTGGTGTAATGCCCATTTGTAAGTTTAATTGAGTTTCTTGATCAAATTCATTATATATTTCATAATTTTGTTGATTTAACCTTTGTTGCTGCATTTTTAGTTTATCCATAGTCGACTCGAAAGTTACAGACTCAAAACTGAAGACTCTATTTATGTAAATAAGAAAAAATATATTTCATTTATTCAGTTTATTTTTTGTGTAATTGATACTATTAATTTTCTTATTAGAGAAAATTTAAATTACAAATATTAATATTGAAATTTTTATATGAATGCACTTATAAAGAAATAAAGTACATATCCTAGTTTAATTTGTAATATAAGCTTTTATCATAAAATAATATATCGATCTGCTATTTCTAGTTTGTTTTCTTAATTGTAGTAAATAAATTTAAAATCTAACTAAAAAATTATAATGAACCATGGGTCTCAAAATTATATATAGTAAATAATTGACATTCTAGAAAATCCATTAAAAAATGAAAATTATTCCAATATTCTATATAAATCATATTTAATAATATATCAAAATAATAAATAGATAGAATACTCGTTTTGCGAAACATCGAACACTATGTTTCAAATACAACACGTACACGGAACGTATTACTATACGAAATTTGGAATCACATATATTATGGAAGCAATACTGATTATACTATTGAATAAGACATAAAAATTCAACATGAAACCATCGACTACAGATACCATTGCGACACATAGAATATATGAAAATGTTGTACAGAGTACCTTATGCAGATTAATAGATTAACAGGATGAAGATAAAACCAAGGAAGAATTATTTCTTGACAGTTAAAAATCACCCGCGAATCACTGAAAACCTATTGGAATCATATCACAACCGATCGATCATCATACATAAAAAGAAAGGAAAAAAGATCATCCTCGTCGCGAACACAGCGTAATATATTCAAAGAGTGATATCACAACTCGGTTCATATTTCAGCTTATGTATGAATTGATTCATATAATTAGTATTTAATTTTTTATTTTTTAATTAAAGTTTAGAAGCAACTCTGTCTTCAAATGAATGCCATAATAAGAATGGATTAGTTACATTCGCAACATCATATACAAAGAAGAATTTATTTATTATCGTTAAAAATGTAATTAAAAAATTGATTTTTATTTAGTTAGTATCTTTATTTAATCTATAATACAAATTATAATATTCAATAATATTACTATTATACTTTTTAGTATAATATATATTTAATAAAATAGTATAAAATTCACGTAATTAGTGATGAATTACTTACAAATTAATTACTTGACATTGATTTATAAGAAATTTTCATTATAATTTACATAAATTAATTCCAGAAAATTGCAGGTTTGATTAAATGCTAGTATAATTATTTTATTACATTTTTTATATAAAACTTTATTAAATATAATTAAATTTTAAATGTTAATCTAAAAATTATTGAATATCATAGTTTTTATAAATCATAATGTATTTTTGTAATGAAAATATATTTTGATATCGTTACTAAATTTCAGTTAAAGCTATTACTCTTGTATATAATAATAATAAACATTATATTCATTACAAAATTAATTAGGATAGAACAATTAATAAATTGAAGATCAATAGATAGAATTAAAATAAATTTTTATAAAAATCAAACTTTATGAACTTACGTTTATAAATGAAAATTAGGAACATAAATTTTAATTTTAATTTGTATCTTATATAATATATAAATATAAATGAATATTAAATTCAAAGAATAATAAATAATTTTTCACATAATTTTTATTAAATTTATATCAATTTTTTCTAGACATGATTATTTATTGATATGATTAATACCTTATTATTATATTTATGAATGTACATTAAAAAAATTATGGATTTAGAATGTAAATTTTTAATTAAATTTTTTCATAGAATTATTTATATTATCTAATAGCACAAATTAAAAAGTATCTATTTTGAGATATTTAAAATTTTAAGTTAGATAGAAGAGTATCTAAATTTGAAAAATATTTAAAAGATCTCTTCAAACATGCTTCATATTAATTTTTCATATACTTAATATATTGAAATTATTATCTTCTATGTTACCATATAACGATAGCTCAGAAATTTATTATTGATTTAGTTCAATTCATTTTTTCATATAAAAATTTTAAATAATCTGAAGGAACATTTATAATTATATATGAAATTATTATATAAAAACAACTTCTTTCACAGAAAAATAGTACATTGTTATAAAAAGTATTGCTGGAGTATATATGAGTCCAGTGAGAGAAATAATGCTCGCGTAGCATTAAAACGCGTTTTAGACTTCTTTCATATCATTTAAGTGCTGACTAATATTTTTGCATAATACAAGAGCTTTTAAAATAATAATTAAATTAATTACCCTTGAATGAGATTCGAGCTATTTCTTCTACTGTCGGCAAACCCATCAGGAGCAGGCAATGTTAACATTTCCTCTGGCTGAGAATCTCGTCTTATATCGGGCATTGGACTAAGGGAAGCGACATTTGGAGTGGGTGAAGAACACGGCGATGGATCATCAGAGTTAAGAGTTGACAATGTGCTCATACTTTCGATGCAATTTTTCATTCTGACTTCGAGAAGATTTAGTTGATTTCGTTTATCTGCAATTTACAAAAATGAACAAATTCTTTAAAAATAAATAACAAGGATTTTTTACGAAAAAATTTCATTACATATTATATGTAATTTTAATCATATTAAAAATACAAATTTAAATTAATATAGAGAAATAATATATTATATGTAGAAATCTTTCAAAATATTTTTCATATTTATTGTTAGAAATAAAGATTGTATTATTTCAATTATCTATTTCAAATAAAAAAGAATGAATTTATGAAATACTATCTATCGAAATATCAAGTAAATTAAAAAACATATCTAGTCAATTTTATCTAGGACGTAATTAAAAAATTCAATTATTGATTATGATTGACAATTATTGATTATAATTTTCTACTTGACATAAATGAGTATATCTTAGATCTTATTTATTTTTATTCAATTTTATTATATATTAAATATTAGAAATATATTTTTTATAAGTAGCATAAAATATTAAGTAAATAACATTGTTATGAGATAATTTATAAAATGGCTGTTCTTATAGAAGAATATCCAAAATTATAAATAAAATTTACTGAATTTTATTACAATTTATTTATTTTTTTTACAGACTATTTTATAGACTAATTTCTAAAATAGGAAAATAAATATTGATAAAAAATATCATTATGGTATTCAAATCTTTTTAGACTTATTAAAATTATTATTATTATAATAGAACTACTTATCCTGATATAACATTTTCATTTTTATGTGATTTATTCAGCTACAATATAAAAATATAATTTCAAATATACTAGTAAGTTTATTGATTCTTAGAATTTCTTAATAATTTTTTAAAGCACTTCAAAATTTTAACACAATTTCTAAAGAATCAACTGTGTACACGAAATACAAATACCAAGTCTAATTTTTTAGTTATAAAAGTTTATTTGATCATAAATTTTATATGATAATTACGTATAAAAAATTTAATTTTTTATAAAGATTTATCTTCTAATTGTTCTATATAATTATAGAAACATCTGAATCATCTAAAATTTTTTAATTGTACATAAACTTGATATTTATATTATTGTGTATTTCATCAAGAACTTTTAACTTAAGCTCTCAACTAATTTGAAGAAATTTCATTTTAGTTATTTATCATATATTGTAAATATATAGGAATAGATAACTCAATAGAACCATACCATCTACGTCATTTATATCGTTGGTGGTTATCGTGATGTTTGCACTCTTCCCTGTGCTATTTTGTTCGTCGACAACTTGTTCAGTGTGTTCAACTAATTGTCGAATTGCTCTTTTCAAACTATTAGCCCTGAATACAAATTTACTATTCATCAAAATATTATATATTTATTTGTTAACAATTATTATTTATATTAATTAATAAATTAAAAGAAAGTTTCTTGTACATATTACGATATTATTTTATTTCATTTAGAAAAATTTTAATTATTTTTGTCTATTCTATATTTACATGAATTAATTTATTATGTATAAATGATATATTTGTATTAATTCAATTTTCAGCAAATAATTTTTGTTTCTTTAATATAAATTTTTTAAATATTTGTATAACTGTTTCTAAAACAGAAATCTTAAAATATATTATATTACTATACAATAATCCATTAATTGTTGAAATTATAAAACAATAATTTTTTAAATATTGAATATAAAGTACATGTATATTTATTACCAAATTTTATATTTTACCTCAAGACATTTTCTTATTGTAAAATTTAAAAAAGATAAATATTAAATGTAACAACAATTTTGTAATCAATTAATTTTTCATTTATTTTGTAACAAGTATTTTGATATAAACTTAAGTATACCTCATAAATCAACCACAATCAATTTTTCTCTTTCTTAAAAAATAAACATCTTAAGGTATATAAATTGATACAAAATGTTTTACAATACTATTTATGACTTTAATATTTAAAAAGTCAATGTTATGTGAATAATACAAATATTTAATAAACAGGTAAATATTTTTAAAATAATAAATAGAAATATATAATTATAAGAAATTAATGCATAGTATAGAAAACAGAAAGAAATAATAAAAAGTATACAATTATACTTAATCAAATGTAACAAAATATAAAATAAAACAAAATAAAATAAAATAAAATATGTATTTAAATCACGTGTAGGTAGAACTAATAATAAATAAGTAATAAAGAAAGATAATAAAGAGATTTTCTAATGATATTACATATTAAAAATAATTAAAATAATAAGATAACTATACGAATTAAAAAATATAAGAAAAAATTACGAAAATAAAACATAAAAAATATACATTTTTCCATATTACCTGAATATATAATTTTTTTATGAGATAAGAATCATGATTTTATATTAATTAAACACATTGATAATATACAAGCAATTTAACCTTAAAAAATTTATTAAATACTTTAATTTAATACACTTTTTAACCAATTCAAATAATTATAATTTTTAAAAAACAGAGGATAAAAATGTATTATATTTCTTACCTAGATATTACAGCTTGATTCTCTTCAAAACCTTTTCTCATGCGTATCCTACTTAAATTCGTTATTTCTTTTTCAGACTTTTCCAGCAAGCCCTTTTCTTGTTCAATCGAAAATGAAAACTTATCAAACTTTAAGCTATCAGCACTAGTATCTTCACCATTATCAGATAAAAAATTTTCTTCATTATGAAGTGTACGTAAAAGAAGATCAAGCTTTTGCTGAAGAATTTCACATTTCTCTCCCAATTGTTGATCTCCTGTACTTAAACTTGTCTCTGATATTCGTATAGCAAAATCCTTAACTGTTTCACATAGAACTCTGCAAAGTATAAAAAGTAATAAAATTACAATGTACATTTGCTCGATCTTGTATAAGAAAAAAAAATAATATTATAAGTATATTTAATTTAATATTATATTAAAAAATATATTTATATTCTAAATTAATATTAACGAACTATATTAATTAACAATAAACTTATAAAATAAATTAAAATTATGATTTTTGATTATTTATTTTTATTTCAATTTATATATTTATTATAATATAATATATATATATATATATATATATTCAAATATATATATATTCATTTATTTAAATAAATAATTTAAAAAATCTATTTACTTTCAGTTTATTTTAATAGTTTAGCTAATGGATACTATACTCAAACATATTATTTTATATTATTATTTTATATTTTATATTATTATTTTATTGTCTAATGTAATAAGCCTTCAAATATGTACAAATGTATAAATATAATATAAATATATAATCGATTAAAAATATAAAAATTTTAAATAATTAATATATTCAAGAGACCTATAAACTATCATAGTATAATTTCTACGAAATTTTATTATACATATCAATAAATAATTAAAATTATATAATTAGAATATAAGTTAATATCGATTTTTATTGATTTATTTAATTATTTGAAGTAAATTTTTGAATTAACTTTATAAAAAATATTTAAAAATTTGAACATTCCGTTTTGTATTATATTAAATAAATAAGATATACAATTAAAGAATATCTTCATTTTAAAACTAAAAATTTTTAAAAAATTCGAACAAAATAAATGAAAATTGAAAGAATTTTATTATTTTCAATATAATTCTTTGTAATGCTAAGAAAAAACTTATTGATTCCATTAATAATTTAAAAACCACAAGATTCAGTCATTGGATATTTTAAAAATAAGTTTTTCAATACTCGATATATATAAAATTTATATGCAAGATAGAAATGAAAATAAAATACCTATAATACTATGTTTCCTAAGAAAATTCAATTTTTTACCTACTTGCATTATATATAAAAAAATTAAATATACTTTCATTATCATTTATAGTTTACGTATAGATGATTAATATTCATGTTTCTATTGTTAAAATTAAATTTTGATACTTTTTAATTTTCATTGTGATTTTTGTAACAATTTTCATTTATATTATACAAATATTTTCTTTAATTTATAAATATATTTATGTCTCATAAATCTTAGAATGTATTATTAAATTATCACGAATTCCTTTATTATAAAAATATGCTACTTTATAAGCTGTTATTTTTAAATTTTTTATGAAGACATTATACATTTATAATAATATAAATTTATGGTAGTAATAATGTTATAAAATATAAGAATTTTTACAGTTGAAATGAATATAAAATAACTAACTTAGCACTAGATATGACGATTCCTTCTTGTTCAGAGTGCAGTATATTGGTAATGTGCGACATAACGTTATCTTCATACTCATGCATTAAGTTTTGATTCAACATCGCGTCAGATTGATTAAGTATTTTATGACATGGTAAAGAAATACTGCGCTCAAAAGTCATGATACTCCAACGATCTAACATCTTTGTACCAGCTTTTTCATACTTTTCGAGGAGATGGGGTAAATGTGTATCATCATCGCAGGATGCACCCCAGCCAAGAACTCGAGCTAAATCATTACCAGTGCCCAACGGTAATACGCCTACTTGACATTGTTTCTGTAAATTATCATTTTAATTTAACATTACTCCATTCGATAATATTCCTTTGGATAAATGTTTGAATCTGCTTAATATATAAATATTCTTAAAAAATGTCATCCTAACTTTTTTAATAATTATTATTATTCAAAATATGTAATGAAATTATCAAAATATTAAATGTTATAAAATTTTGAAAAATATAATAGATTAAATAAAATTAATTACATCCGAGAATATTTATTTTTTAATAAATTTTATATAATAATATAATTTTAATTAAATATTTTGTTTAATTGAATATAATAAATTATACTGATTTAAATTATAAAATAAAATATTATTTAAAATTTAATAAATACATAAAATACATACTGAAAAAGTATGGAATATTATACTGATGTGTAGTTAACATTTATTTATAATATTTAATTTTTGTGAAGGACATTCTTTTGACAAACCATATTTTCTTTAATATTCATATATTTCTGTATTTTAAATACCATCCCATAATAAAATTTTTAAATTTCAAAATAAAGAATCGAATTATACCATATATAAGTTTACATTAATTTTAGAAGTATTAATTAATCTGATTTTAAATAAAAATATAAAATTAGTAACTAAAAATTTATAATTATTAAAATCTATTAAAGTAAGATAACTAATACTATTCGTGTAATTAATTTAATATTTTAGAAATATATACATAATATATTAAAAACTTTAACCTACACAAATATTTAAAAAATAAAAGCAATTAACAGTATTCTCTGTTAATATTGATTAATAAATACTAATATTAATGGTGTAATAGATATTGTTAAAATTATTATTATTAAATAATATACATTTTTTGTTATTAAAATCATTATCTTCATTGAACATAAACATATAATTATATAAATATGTATTTATTAAAAAGATATAAATTACAAAATCTATTATTAAGAAAAACAGCATATCATAATTTTATTTTTTATTTTTTATCATTTGTAACTATTTCTTAAATTAATATATAAATATATGAGTAGTGAATACATTTTTATTATATAATAACATAGATAAAATAATAATATTCAAAGATTTTAAAAAAATTTCGACTTAAAATTTTTAATAATATAAAAAAGTAAACTTTCATTTGCATTGAAATATGAAAATTTAATTACTTACATGCATTCCTAATCGATCAATTTCAGATAGTACCCAACCAACAGAACCATCTCCACTACAAACCAAAATTCGAAAAGGGTCGAAATGTCGAAAAAGTCTCAATCTATTTATAAGATAAAAATTTTTTCTATAAAAAATATAAGTTGTAAAGATTCTAATTTAAATATTTTCAATTATTTTATGGATACTTAATTATTTATATATAAAGATATAAAGTTGTTTTAATAAAATTACATACATCTACTATTTAAATTTAGATCTGAATGTTTATTTATTAAATAATTATAAATAAATGGAAGTTTAAACATAAATATGCACATATAAATTAAGTCCTCAATTTTTCCAATATTATTTAAAAAATTATAAGATACTAAAAAATCATAAGAAATTATACACATTTTTTATATAACCCAATTTTATATATTTACATATAATAAAATTAAAAAATTTATACCCAGGACCAGGGCCACCCTTAATAAGATCAAATACTTGAGCTGGATTTAGTAACTGCTTGAATCTTCTGAGAAATTTAATTCCTTGATTATCACCAGATTTACTATTTACAAATACTAAAAGTGGACTGCAACCTACTGGTCTAACAGCATCCCATGCTTCATCGCTTCCTATTAAAAAAAAATTATTTACAATTAATTTTTATATAAAAATAAATTTTGAACTATTTAATGGAAATTTCGTTATTTCATGTTTAGCAAAAATTTAACAAATTGTTTTTAAAAAATAAAATTATAATAGTTTATTACATAATAAATCGTTTCCAGTGTGCGAATTTGTAAAATTTATGCTCATGTTTTAAATATTTTTTTTTCAATTCAGTAGTAGATTTAGTATAAGAATCATTATGCTTTGTCTTATGAAGCTCATAAAAATTTTATATTACCTATACTGTGTAATGCAGTTGGTGGCACTACGCTTAACTTAGCTGGTCCTAAAGGACATTTAATACTCATAAAAGGCCTACATGCAGTATGTACTGAAGCTTTGCACCATAAACATCTCCAATCTTGTAACCTACTTAGTAAATTTTTTTATTAAATTATTGTTAGATTTTCTTATTAATTGTTATCAAATTTATAAATTAATTAATTCATAAAAATAATAATAATACCTTAAAACAGAACCACAAGTTTTTTCACAGATGACACATTTTGAAGCTACTGGTAGATTTCCTTCCATCCATTGATGAGGCATGGTAATATTCTGATTCAACAAATTATAAATTTCAACTTTAACTCAATCGTTCATTCTTTTATTTCATTCAAATTAAAATATAATGTATTTTAAAACTTATACTGTATGATAAATAATTTGAAAAACATTAAAATTAATTATTTAAACATATTGAAATATATTATAAATTTTAGAACTAAATTTATTATCTTTATATTTTTAAAAATATAATACAAATTGCAAAATACTCACTCCATCTTGGTCCTCTATTATATCTTTACCAATAGATGCTAATGTGGTCCATTTACAATTATTTATTGCTTTTGTGCTACATCGCTTATGTACTTTATATTTACAAACTTCACAACTTAAACCATGAGACGTTACCCCTACAAAAGAATAATTATATTATTTTAATGCTTTATATTGCATAATAATTCAAGAATGTTTATCATTACTAAATATATGAGGATAAAAAGTTTTTATGAATAAAATATTGTATCTATTATGAATAAATATTATTTATATGAATAAATTTAGCCATGACAATAAAACATTCTTATTTTAAAATTCTTTTAACCAAAATATTTGATTTTAATTTTTTTTTTACCATAAAGAGCATCTCTACAAACATTGCAGTAGGTTGGCCTTGCATGACTAGTTGCATACCACTGATGATGACCACCAAGAAAATCAGTGGCTCCCATATCTGTAACAGGCCTATTTTCGACAGTACTTTTTAAAACATCTAACCACTCTTCCATTTCTTGTCTATTTTCACGACACAAAACTATCGATCGAAGGGGAGTCTTCACCTATAATAATTAAAAAACAAAATTGCACAAAAAACTTTTTGCTTATTTTCATTTTCAATTATTTATTTAATTACATAAGTAGTTTTCATTTCAATAAGAACAAATTAGTTTTAATTAATAAAAAAAATTATTTGTTATTTTGCAATAATTTTGTCCGTATTCACTATTTACAATTTTTTTAATATATTTTTTTTATAAATAAAATAATATATAATTATAATTAAATTAAATTAAACTTAAATTATAAATTTTTTCTCAAAGAGTAATACAATTATAATCAAAAGCTTTGAAAAATAACAAAAAAATATATTGAATCAATATTCAACTATATATTGTTATTTTTGCAATAGAAAATTTCAAATCTTTTTTTAAAACTTCTTTGTATGAAACAAATTTCATTTCATAATAAAAAAAGTTTTTTAATATTGTAACTGCTTTATTTTGTAACATTTTTTTAAATATTTGATAATGAGATATCAAATTAAGTAACAGTAATCTATGATATATAATATAGTGATAGAATGCTTTTCTGCAAAGAATTATATTAATGTAAAGAGTTTTTCAACTGCAAAAGATTATTTCTATAATGGATATAAAATACAAAGGAATTATGTATCCATGAAAAATAAATATTAATAAATAGTAAAATAATAAAAAATAATTTTTTAATATTTAAATAGATTTTTTGAATCTAATTAAATTAAAACGTTTTATGTTGCAATTAAATTAAACATTTTCAAATTATAATTAATATGTATACTAAATTATTATTTATAAATATATATTTTTATTTATTTTTATCACCAAGGAAGGTAAAAGGACAAAAAATGGGTGTGTAGATTTATATATAGGTTAAGTTAAGGGTATAAATATCTACACTTTCAAAATAGACGAATATAAATCTACAATGAAAAATATATATCTTTCATCATCCATTTAAAAAAATTTAATTTAATAATGAAAAAATGTTCGAAATTCTTTTATACTGAACAAATCTGTACACACTTATTATTGGTAAGAAAAAAAACTAAGTCTATTACAATATCACATAATTCGTTCTGTACTCATTTTACCTTAAACTGTGATCGAATTCTTTGATATTTCGGTGGCATTTATGCTGATTTTGCCGTTTCGTCGGCATCTATATACATAATTATTTGATCTTATAATTCTAATTTGTGTTTAGAACTGTTATACCAATACACCATCTAAACTGTCTGCTGTTCCAGATTAGCCGCTTTTTACATTACTTTCGCCCTTTCTCTCATTTTCTCTCCCGCTCTATCTCTCCTTACTCAGTCTCTTTTTCTCGCTTACTGTCACAATCTCTTTCTCTCTCGCCCACTCTTTTCTTCAGGTATGTACTCATAAAAATAAGAAAAGATAAATAAACAGGAATCAATTAAAAAATCCTTCAGACATTCCGTTAATAACATTGTAAAAAAATAAAAAATTTTAATTATAAATATTAATTTATATAGATATAATTAAATAGACGTAATTAAAAAAAATTAATAATTTCATAAAAAAAAACAAATTTTGAAATATAAATTTTAAGAAATTCGTAATAAAATTTTAATACGTTAAAATAAACTTTTTATGATAAATCAAATGCTTCAACTAAAAAAAACTCAACTTTTTTATTTAATTTAATGTAATATATTTTTTTAAAACCATTTTTAATTAATTTATATATATTTATATTATTAGAGATAATAGAATTATTTATACACACAATTTTATGTAAAATATTCAAATTTAAAAAAATTTTTAAAATATGTTTTAAAAATTGATATTATAAAAATTAAATATTATATTCATAGTCATCTTATATTATATTATTTCGTTACTATTTTAATATTTTTATTAAAGATCTTAAAACATTCAAATATCAATATTCAATTATCATCCATATTTTGTGGAAAAAAAAACATAAACTAAGATAATATAATTGCTTTTACGCATACAAATCTATACATATTATTAAATATTTATTCAGTAATCTGCACATATATATTATTTTATATTTATCGTAATTATTTTGAATTATCATTGTATATATTATAAGATACATTTTTTGTATTTTATAGTGAATTATGTACATTAAGTAATAAAGAAAAGGACAGCTTTAATAAAATTTATAAAAAATGTTTATTAAAAAGAATAAATTTGACTTAAGTTTTATGTACAAGTAATAACATTAAATTTTTATATAGAATTTCTCATTTAAACTATTGTATTATTTATAAATTTTAAATATATTATAAATCCTATAATACTTTCAAAATAATCTATAAGAAAAAATAAAACTAATATTTTATCTGTACATACTATGCTATAATATATAGTATTATATATAATGTTGCATCGTTGTAAAAATAAAAAGCTTTGTATTGATAAAAAATAATTTTAAATTATGATCAGTCTTAAATAGTATAAACCTCATAATAATATTTTTAAAGGATTAGAGTATAATAGTCAAAAAAATTAATTATATAATACTAAATTTGAAAAATTATAGAATGATAAATTTGAAATAATAATTAAACCCACTTTCTTTTCATTTATTTAAAATTTTTATTCAATATTATAGTAAAATAATTTTGAAATAGAAAGTAAATGGGTAAATAAAACACTTTTCTTAAAATTATGAAACATAAAAAGTTTTAAGTAATTTTTAAAAAATCTGAAAGTAAATTAATAAGCTTTTTCGATAAAATGGTTTGAAAATATAAATTTATAAAATAATATTTTTAATAAGCTAATATTTTTGTGTACAAAAAATTTTTTTCAGTTTTCTAGTTTTTCTTTTTTAAATTCATAAATATTTTTTTTATTAAATTAATAATTATTAATGAAATTAAATGATATATTGTATTTTATGTATATAGCATAATATACTGTGGTATCGTAGACAAACAATCAAGTAATAAATTATATTTTAGAATAAATTTTAAAATAAGTATTTTTACTAATTAATAACATTGTATAGTATTTAAATAATATCAAATTAAATTTTGAAAATTCTATTATACTTTTATTAATCAATAAAAATAAAATATGAATGTACATGTTTAATTATGAAAATATAAATGAAAAATATATTCAGTAATATGTGTACCATATTTTCGGTTCGACGGGCAAGATGCCTCTTTAGCTCAGTGGTAGAGCACTGGTCTCGTAAACCAGGGGTCGTGAGTTCAAACCTCACAGGAGGCAATTTATTATTTTTTTTTCTCGTAGTCTTTGCTATGGGTATGAAATTTTTAAATATATTTAAATCGCCATTGAAAATAATTAATTATATTTTGAATTAATTTATTTTACAATTATGTTATTACTTTTTTTTTAAACATTATAACCTTAAATTGGTATAAATATTATTATAAAAGTTATCTGAAATATATAATACATTATATATATTTAATAAATATAATTAAAAATGATCACGTTTTATTCAGGAGTTATTAATGCCAAGTGTCATAGCGTATCATATTTACTTAAATTGTAATCTATGTATACGAAAATGTACATATATACGGATCACATGTATTATACATATGAGTATGTATTCACATCCAGTGATGAAATTTATAGATTAGTTATTTTTATTCAAATAACAATGATTAGTATTTCGACTATATATTACAGTAATTATATAGTCATATTATAATAATATAATTTCAAAAGATATATTATAAAAATATTATAATGAATAAAATTATTGTAAATTTATTTTAAATTTAACTAATAATTAATATAAAAAAACTTACCAAAAAATTATACTCAACGATTAGTTATTTAATGTAAAAACAATATTTTTGTTATTTATATTGTAACATTTTATTTTGTAAGAATGAATATCTAATATACCGTATTTCTTAATAGCCTATTAATCTCATACAATTTTTCGTGAATTTTGAATAAAAAAATTTAAATCAATATAATAATAATATAAGTACGTACATATCAAACAAAAATAGAATTAATTATTCTTGGATGTATAAAATAAAATGAATAATGATAGATGTTTTATAAAAACTCTAAACTAAAATTATTATATAAAGTAAATAAATTGAATTAATTACAAAAAATTATTTAAGAACAATTAATTATATGATTAATAAATAAAGTTTTTTAATTATACTCTTTATTGATTAATTTTTTTCTTGCAAAGTCTGTTTTGAATTATATTCTTTGTCTTTTTTTAAACATGATACAGTCGCAATATTGTTACTCCACACCTATTAAAACAAATATTATTGATTAGTCTATTGATACAGTCTATGAATTTATAGTTAATTTATTGTTAGAAGCTTAATCTTATATATTAATAATATTATTACAATTAATTAAGTTGTAAGTAATTATTCTATTTATTTAATTTATTATTTAAACTGAATAAATGAATATAATTAACAGTTGCTTTAAACGATTACGCATAAAATAAAAATACATTAGTTATTATACTAATATATTAGGTAAACATTTTTTCTCATAAACAATTTAATTTCTAAAATTTAACTAAAACTATAATCATGTAATTTTAAGCAATAGTTTTCAAAAAAATTATTTTACATTGTTATTTGTACCTTAATTTTTAATAAGATTTTTAATTAACATTTTTTTATCACATATTTTATTTGAATTTTTCTTATTTTATTTTTCTTATTTTTACTATTTATAAAATTCTTAACCTTAAATTATTTTTAAAAGCTTGTGATTATAATTATTTATTATTTCAATATAATAAATAATTAAAAAATTGCATTTATAACTTCTTTTATTTTTTATCGTATCCAGTGACATGATTTATCTTCTTTTTTAAAAATGGTATGATCTTATATATGAATAGCTAAATATATATTTATAGAAATTGAAAGAGAAATAGTTTTGAATACACGTTGTGCGAAAAATTACGTATACTAAATATCTAAATAAAAATTGTTCCGATGTTTAAAAAAAACTAAATTCCGATGTTTAAAAAAAAGGAATATAGAGAAATTACGTTTAAAGTATTAAATAGTGATAATTTTTTAAATATGCATGGTACAATTATTCAACAATATAATATCTTAACTGACATTGTCTTCCTTACTTTACTATTTAAATAATTTGATTGGCCAAATTTCTTGTAACGTTAGAGAGTGATTTTTAAAAGAATATATTATACGGTTTATAAATTATTTTATACAATACTTAATATAATTCTTTAGATAATTATATTACAATTTTGTTAATAAATTATTAATACAGTGTCTATCACGGATAATTTTTCTTGTCTTTTCATATGACGAAGTCTTCGCCGCCTTTAAATTAATGGGGATAGATCGTCTTAGTACTTAGAAGCCTGGATTATATCGACTAGTTAATTCACCCTGACAAGGGCAGATTATATATTTTAATTATCTCAAATCGCTCAAATACTCTTTCTCTTCTTTCGTTTGTATAGATAAGTTATGCTTTTATCCTTTCAAATGAAGCAAGAGCACATCAATCCAGCTCTTGACCTTTATTCCTCCTCTTTTCTACGTGTTACAGGTTTTGTCTGTCTTCGCTTCTCCCCATCAATATATAGGAGGTAAAAAAAGAATACACTAACACCAAGGTTATAAATTCTCTTGTAACATCTAATATAAATATCTTACAATATCTAATATACTTTTTGATTATTGATCTAAAAAGTTGACCATGATTTAGAGTCGACTATTTTTGTATTCTGTAAGCTTCTGAGTCAATACAAAATTGGTAAAATTTATTCAATATTTATTTACTAAATTTAAAACAATAAATAGTATAATAATTAATAAGATAATTAGAGTTAAATTAGAGATTAGTTTTTGTTTCTAAATTATAAAAATATGTACTAAAAATATTTTGCATTCTAAAATACTAATTAAAATTTTTATCTTTATAAATAATACTCCTAAAGCTTATAATTATGTTTGTTAAGTTAAAATAATCTTAGGTATTTCTATATTTGTTACAAAACTATGTAAATTTTACGCTGAAGTACGTAATTCCAAAATACTATAATCCACAAATCAACAAATGCCGACCTTGAATATTTCTATATTTGTAGTATAAATATAACTTTAAAATTCTTATTTTATTATTTCAATATTGGATGCATGATAATATATTGTAATTCTTTATTATTTCAAAGGGTTCTGTAAAAAAATCTTTATTTTTAAGTGAAATAATAATTTCTAATCTTAGTCATATTTTCTTTTAAAAGAAATTTATAAATTTTATGAATAAATGTATGTAGAAAAAAATAAAATTTCTTTTTTTTAATTGTTCTATTGTGGTTATTGTTATATACAAAATTAAACTGAGTTTCTCCATATTTCGATGTTACATACATGATAGATTCAAAAATACAAATAAATTTTTCGGATATCTTAAAAAAAGTTAAAAACCAATTTTTGCAGATATACATGTGCGTCATTTAGCCCACGACCTTTTGACCTGAAATTGTAGCAAATGTCGTACACTATACAGGTTGGATTGTAGGCATGTGATGAAATTCATAAAGAGGTTGTACATATATATGCGCACGCGCGCGGGTATAATCTGAGAAAAGGAGAGAGTAAACTTTTGAGGAGGGTCGAAAGGATCATTGATCGACTCTTGAACCTGATATTTTGATGAAATGGATTTTGCGGTTCTTTTCCATATATATAGATGTATGATTTCATAAATGTATGGATGTATCAATCATATACATTATATATTCAGGATTTATTTATTTTTTCATCTAGTTTTTTTTAATATTTTGATTAGTAATTTATTTTAATTTAATTTTAGTATTAAATTTAATTTTAGTATTAAATTTAATTTTAGTATTATTTCATAAAATTAAAATTTTTTGGATCTTTTACACAATGGTATTTATTACAATTAGCTTATAATTAATATATAATTTTACTTCAATTATTAAATTAAAATTCTATTATTTGATAATCTTAAATAATTCAATGACTTCTTAAATGCTTATACCGGTCATTAAAAAATATTTTCAATTTAAAATTTTTTTATTGAAACTTTTTATAAATTTCAAATATGCATACTAAAAAATAAAAATTATGAACGATCTTATAAATAAAAATAAAACTATATATAATATTCAAAGTTATTAGTTATTAAAAAATATATTAAAAGTTCGTGTACGATTCGCTATACTTTTCTGATTAAATTACGTAAAAAAATAATATTCAAATTTTCCGATAAATGGTTAATGTTACAGTACATATTTTTAATTAATTGAAAAACATAAAATAAATTTATAGCTTAATACTTAACCAAAAGATTTTTTTCAGAAATTAAATTAGTACCTTCTCTGGTTATTACAAAAATCTTCATTACGAGCACCAGTCATTAATTAATTTGAATAGAATTATTTATTTTTATAACTATAGTATTGTTTTAATCGCAATAATACTTTCTCATATTATAAAAAATTTAGACATGTGTAACGCTTTTTAAAAATAAAATATTATCACGCAATTATTCATTCTACTTATAAAATTATAGTAAAAACTATGAAAAAAAATGTAAAATATAGAATAGTTCTTTCTGAGTAAACATTTTCATGATTTCTCTATTTTTCAACTTTATAATTGGTATAAAATATTTATATATATATACACGTTTTTTTACTTTAATTATTTTAAAATTTATTTTATCTTAACTAAGATAAAATTTTAAGCAGTTTATTGTAACTTGTAACAAAATTTTACTAGCAAAATTCTTATATCCTATACTGAAAAGTAAGTTCATTTTAAAAAAAATTTTTTTAATACTTATTCTGTACATTATTGACTTTCAAAAAATGCAGGATTTAAAACTTATTTTAGTTCCTTTGAACTTGAAATAGAGAAATACAGAAATTTTTAAATAATTGATAAATTTAATTTATACCAGCAAATATTATTATTATTGGTACAGTATTATTACATGTAATGGGTTTTTATTTTTAATTATTAAAAAGATTATTTCTTTGAAGAACTATTCATTAGACAATTGATGAAGTAATATCCTAATTTCTATATAGTTTTTTTTTCATTTTTTGCATTTTTTATTTAGAAACTTATAGATATTGTTCAAAAATAAATTAAAATAATAAAGCATTATTTATGAAGATAAAGCATAATTTGAGCTATTACGCTACTGTAATAATCAATGTGTTCTAAAATGTTACGTTTTTATTTACGGCTTAAATCTAAAAAAATATTTTAATCGTCTTAAAAAATATTTGATTGTTACTTTGCTAATCAAGACATTAATATTTAGATTAGTGAATATCTTTTAATTAAAAAAAATTTTATGTTTTTTATTTAAAATTAAATATATTTTAATTAATTTAAAATAATCTGTACCCATAAATGAAAAAACAAAATTTTTAATAAATATTGTTTGTAAATCTTTATAATTTGAAAAATTTTGTCAAAATATTAATCAATTATCTAAATAATGTGCTTCTAATTTTAGTAACGTATAATAAGATTTAAGTACATAATTAAAACATGCTCTATGCTGAACATACATGATATTTAAAATTTAAGGAATCAAAATAAAATAGTTTTTAATAATAATACTTAATTTTCATAAATTCAAATCAACATAGCTCTTATATAGGTAATATTAATTTATATATTTTTTTTAATTCATGTTATTGTAATCTTTAAAATATTTACTTTAATTTTTGTTAAATTTTAACAAATACAGAATCTATTTGTAACGAATCATACATACATCAAGATACAAATGAATACATAAAATTCTACAAGAATTAATATTAAATAATATTATAAAATTATCATTTATTTTTTCAAAGTATTTATTTAATTTTCCTTCTACAAATATAATAATGTGTATTTATTTTAAAAAATGTTAAACACATATTATAAAGATGGAACTTTTTCATTTATAATAACGAAATGTGATCCTTGTTTATTTATTCCATGACTTTTAATAACATAATATTTAAAAAAAAGACTATACATGTTTTAAAAATGTCACTGCTTCTTTTAAATTTTGCACAATTATATTATATGCACAATTGAATTCATTTGATAAACGTAATTTTATTCTAAAATTTATATTATTATAAATATAGAAAATATTTAATAATATCTTTGCAAAATCATAAATCTACATTATGATTGTTTAATTACTATTTTAAAACAAGTGTATTATTTTTTATTATCAATATAAAATTAAAATACTTTATCATAATACGATATAATAATATCGAAAGAAAATTATTTTGCAAAATCCTTAAAAAATATTAATAGCATCAAAGATTTTTAAAATTAATTTTTTGATTCGCTTTGTATACAAATATTTTTATATTTTTATTTTTTTATATTAATATATTTTCTTGTATGTATCAAAAATCAATGTTAATATAAATATTTATAATATACGTATAAAGAATTAAAATTTAAAAAATCATTGAATTTTTATATATAACTGCAATAATTTATACAAAATTTATAAATTTCATTTGTGTATAACTTCATATTTTTAAAATTGAGGAAATTTTTTTAATATAATGGTTAAGTTATGACATCAACGTCTAATCCAACATATTTGTTTATTAATTTTTAAAATGTAAGCTTTTGTAATATTTGTACAGTACTAACATAGTCAGTAAAAGAATCGATACTAAATATATAAGGTTAATAAATATAGAGAATGTATAAAATATATATAACTAAAAATTAAATAAAAAAATAAAAAACAATTGATTCTAGTTATATAAAAAATAATAAAGTATTTTTAAAATAATTAAAGTACATAAAAATAAATAACATGTATAAATAAATTCTATTCATTTTAACATCTATAAAAAATATAGCAAAATAAATAGCTCATTAGAAAGAATTCAACAATGCAAAATTTCTATTATAAATCTTACAATAATAATATATACAAATCTAATAAGTATAAGCTTATGGAATAATATTTGCATATACTGTTTACTCTTTTTATTTATAAAATATAATTATAAAATGATAAATAAATACAAATATAAATTATAAAATATAAATAAAGATTTATTCTCTTTATTTAATTGTATTCTATATATATATATGTACATGGTTTCGGGCACGAGAAACATTATTCTTTTTATTTCCGTCTAAATTTACCTGTTTATCTATGAATCATAAAACAATTGCCGATTATGATTTATAACGTATAGTCGAACTCTCATTAAAATATTATTGAAATCGAAACATGAGTTCATTTTTACATATTATGTTATACTGTACTTCAACATACGTGATTCATTAATGAATAACAATGTAATATTCACATTATATATTAACATTATATTACAAAAAATTGAATTAATAAAATTAATATTAAAGAATAATAACAATAATAATAAAATCTATTCCTTTTCGAAAAAGATCAGTACATAGTATATTTATTAAAATTTATTATGAGGAACAAGTATATATATTTAACAATATTTTATACTTGTAGTATTGGCATTTCTTTCTTTTTAAGTACATATAATCGTGAAATGATTATTTATTAATAATTTTAATAAATAGTAACGTTTATCTAACTTAAATATATCTTTTAATTAATATTTTTTTTAACTAGGTCTTCAACATTTTTAAAAATTTCATATTCACTAAATATATTTTTTTTATGCAAAGAGAATTCTTTTATTAATCTTTTATTAATTAAAATTTTAATTAGATTAATATAAATTATGAACTAATCCACTTTTGAATACATAAATACTTACTCTTTTTCATGCGTTGAAAATAATACAAATTTTAATTTTTTATTTTGAGTCAATAATTATCATTAAGATGTACAATTTTTTAAATTGTGCATCTTAATAGAATAAAAGTTCAATAAATTAAATATTCTTAATAAATAATTTTATTAGCAATAGTTTTTTCTTATTTAATTTAATTAAATGAATATTTTTAGAAATAAAGAAATTTAGTATGTTTCAAACGGTTTATAAATTTTCAAATTTGTTTTAATATATTTTCTCTCTCTCTCTCAGTTTTCAATTTCATCGATAACAGGTCTTTCTAAGAGAACTTCGACAAACTCGTCATGAAAAATTTGCGACCTCTTATGTTATCTTATGTTATAAAGTAATTATTTTTAAACTATTAAGTATAGCTTAAATTCTCACCTTTTTTTCAAAATATTAAAATAGTACTTAAAATTCTCATATTTATCATTAGTTGCTATTATTCTCTCTCTCTCTCTCTCTCTCTCTCTCTCTCTCTCTCTCTCTTACTGATATTGCTTATTAATGCATATAATACTTTTTATTGATGATTCGTACAATCGTATGTTTGAAACATTGACCTTCAATATAATAAATAGTTATTAAAATACTTAATTAAAATAAACTTAATTAAAATTCTCATTTTTATTTCTCAGTTTCTATGGAGTATTCACTTCTTTTTACACTTAGATGATTTCACCTTCATACCTTTATTCTTTACCTATATTTTTCACTCGAATATTTTATAACTTGACATATCTCATTTTAATTAAAATTTCTTTTTATAATAAAATAATATTAACCTTTTTTTAAAAGTTAATTCTATATATAAATAAATTTTAAGCAATGTGGATGATTCTTTATATTTATTTAATATCACGCTTTATTTCACCTTTCCTGAGAAATTTATGTATAATATTTCTATAAATTTGTAATAGTGCTTTAATTCTTCTCTTTTGCTATTAATTCAAATATATTTAAAGTTTATTTGTAACATTGATTAGGCGTATACATAATTTTGTATAATATCCAATTCCGTTTTCAAAATCAAATTTTTCAAAATGTTTATGATAATTACAAATTAATATTAATATTTAGAATGAAGCTTCTTTAATTCAATCTTTGAAAATTTTTTTTAATAATTAACTCAAAACTTTTAAATTACCTTGATAAATGAAAACTTTGTTGCATTACTTAAAATTAAAAAATTATCAATGAATATTATAGAATAAATTATCGTATTTCAAACTCAAAAATGCATAATATATTTTTTGATTTCTTTACAATTTTAAATCATGATGGATCTATTATATTAATTTTATAAACATTTTATGTTGAAAAAAGAATTATAAAACTATATAATTTACTAATAATAAAAATATTATAATTAAATGCAATTAAAAAGAAAGAATCGTTAAAGAGAAATTTAATAAAATTTTATAATTTACCTGAAAAAATTTTTAATAATAAAAAATATAAAATTTACAAATTATTTTATTTCATTACACTATTTAAATTCAATGATATCATTTCATAATTAACCGTTGACCGATCACTTGATAATTTAGTATGATTTACAGTACTTTTAGTACAAGCATGGTACTAACAACGTTCAGAATTAAGAATTGTAAAATCTTTTGTAACAAGGATAGCTTTTAATTCAACTGATACATTAGGTGAATTATATCGTACTATATTTATCCGTCTTTCTACATAGAAATTAGTATCTATTTGTCTTATTTTTACAATCATATATTCAAAAAATTTTATTCTTAAATTGAAAAGTTTCTGATTTTATTTAACTTCTATAATTCTATCTATCAGTATAAGTTCATCAAGTCTTCTCTGCATGATTATTATGGAGTTTTCTTTTTTGTACAGTACTCATAAACATATATATTCTCTATACCTAAACTACAATTATATATTTTATTGGTAAAGTATTTTCTTAAATTTTTTTTTATTTATATATGATTTTTTTTAATATTAAAGTGTGATTTGAGTGATTAAATATTATTTGAGTGATTTTCTATTAATGTATGAAATATACGTGAAAAATATTAACCAAAAATATATATAAGAAAAAATTTTAACAGGCAATAAGAATAAAATTATTTATAATAACAAATTTATATAAAAAATAAAATTAAAAAGTTCAATAAACGCATAAATATTTTATTTATGTAAAATATTTTTGATTATTTATATATTCATAATTGAATAAATATATTATATGGTTTTAAATGTAAATATATTATCCGCATTAAATATCTTATCTTATACAGAATAAGTTTATTAAAATTTAATCACTTAAATATATTTCAGTTTTGATAATATTTCTGTTTAAAAAAAATTATTATAAGTATCTGAAAATTCATGATTTGATTTATAAGAATTACATAAATATTAAATGAATGACAATTTTATATGACCTGTGTATTTATATGCACACATATATAGTATGGTACTCACCGGTAAAGAAAATCCCTATGATATGTGTATGAACTCTTCTATCCTTATTTCCGTCTGACGCACAACGCACCTTTCTACTTATCCTGATTCATCGCAAATATACAATGCATACACTCATACTAATGTATATATATATATAATTTACAAGATATTAAGTACACTCGTGCATATTAATATATGACTATGATCCTTTTCTTTTTCTTTATTAATAATGATTGTCAAAAACGTTATTTCGTTCATAAGTATTATAAATACACAAAAGTTTATTTATATTCGTATGCATTATTTATTGCAAATTATTATAAAGTGTTCAACTTATTTCTTATAAATCTTTTTTAACAATTTTTCTTATATATATATATATGTACATACCACACGTAACGCCCGCGCACACACACACGCACACACACATGCATATATATTTAAAAAATCGATAATAGTTCCGATTTCTTGTTATAACAACTTAGCTTAAAAATTTTAAATTTCTTTTTAGCTTTTTTCTAATATTAACTCACATCTCCAAATCTTGATTAATCGCAAAGAAATAATCGGAGATTGTGCGTTATCTCTTACTACTATTATTTCCATGTATACCCGGCACGAGAGACGTTTACACTATGACTGATGATTGACTTTATTTCTGCCTCCCTGTTAGGTGTCGCTTTTTCCTTGTTATTTGATGCATGAAAGGCGCTCAACGCAAACTCACCCCTATTTAAACTGAACTTTCGTATTTGGTGTCTTCGTTCAACTCATAGTTAGATGGTAGAGTATTGAGCATCTTACGCAGAATATTTTTAAAATTACATTTCTTATATTAAATAAGTAAAAATAATCGATATTATAATTAAATGTTGAACTTGTACATCTTTTTGTGTTTATTTTTTTCTTTCTAAAAATATAAATTTACCAAATTTTTATAAACATAAAAGAGGATTTCATAAATTTATTTTTCTATGAGAGACGATGATTTGAAAAACTGTTTTATATCGAAAAATGTTAATATTTTATTTATTTATAACTAAGCTTTAAGAACTCAGTTATATAATTAATAAAGAAAAATTTAAAGTTCGCGTGCGACGATCAAGTATTTTAAAGTAAGAAATTTCAATAGCAGCCAATCACTCGGAAGCAAAATGCGAAAGCAGTACATAAAATAAGGTGAATAACGTAAAAGTTAACTTAAAAGTGCGGATTTGTATTTCTCAAAAGAAAATTCAATTCGAATAACTAGTTGGCTAATAAAAAAGACAGCATCTAAATAATTTAGTAATTTCGCAATCTAAAGGAGAGAAGAAAATGAGCATGAAATTGTCGATTAAGATTGACTCAAAATTTAAAATAATAGGTAAAAACAAAGTTTTGGCGTCATATTTTTGATTTTTAATGTGTGAATTTAATTATCTCTCGAATAAAGTTATAAATATATCAAAAATTATTAAAGTATAAATAAGTTATTTCTGGATGTTCTACCATTTAGAAAAGATACTTGATGTATGCAATCGTGTAAACTAATAACAAATATTTGTGTGTGTGTACGTGTGTGTAAGATTCTTAGATATGACAGGTGTGATGTATAAGTATACGTATCAATTACGTGACTATGTCCTTATAATAATTGCATAAAACAGATATAATAATTTACATCGAATTTAGATATAATCATTAATTAGCTAGTGATTAATTATACCGAGTTATAAATAATTAAACTACGATTTTGTTTACAATAATTAAATTAATAATTAAATAAAGCAATCACGATCATTTTGTAATTCATTTTATAATAATAAAACAGAGTATGATTAAAAATGGGATAAAAAAAAAGAGTTTTGTAAAGAGGAATTAAGAGATAGATGTTAACAGGTGTAACTAAATTAGGATGATTAATGTAATTATAAATGAATCAGAAATTTAATAATCTATCTACTATAGTTAATCGTTAATTGAATAAATAGTAATTCAATCAAATGATTTTCAGTCTTATTATTATTTTATATACTATTCTTATAGTACTAAAAAGCCTAACCGGTTTGTTGATCTTAGTTTCTAGATTTATTAAAAATTCTCATTTTCACTATAATCTTTATCAATTACATACATATTATATAACTGAATAATATATTAAATATATAAAATTTTTTTTTAATGAATTAATCAAATCATTTTTTAGATTATTATAATATTCATATTTATTTATATAAATAAATGTATTGCATATGTTTTTATACATTTTTTTATAAATATGTTAACATATTTTAATTAGCATATAGATATTTTTCAAAAAGTTTTTAATTTAAAGGTTTCTATGTCTGTTATTATAAAAAAAACTAATTATGCAATCAAAAATAAATTTTTTTTTTAAATTTAGAAAAAAGTAGTCAAAGAGAATAAAAATTATATTAATTGCATGTAACATCATTTATTTTACTTTTTCTTATGAACATGTGGATACAAATGAACATGCTGTCTTTTTATACTTTTTTGTTTATTTTAGTGTCGAATTATCATTTTTCATTCATTAGTACATACAAGATTTTAACACCCTCTTAAGTTTTAATTTCTATTTTTTTCATATATAGTATATAATAATATGTTTTGATTATCTAATCCTGTTCGATATAACTGACAATATTTGATCCATATTTAATTATTTCTCTCATCTATTGTTACAATTTATATATAGCTGTCTCTCTATTTTCTGCTTCTTAAGATAATTTATTTTATATTAGTTACTTTTGTTATCAGTTCAAAAAATTTTAAAATCAGATCTAAAAAGATTCGATGATGGCTTTTGCGATGAAAACTATTGTACAGTTTTATTTCTTTTTTTTCAATCTTTGTTGTTATTACGGAACAAACTATTAGATATATAGCTTAAACGTGGAATTTTTATATAATTTATATCTGAATATAGACTCAATATTATTAATACAACGGGTATATAACATTAATCAAACTTCTTATTTTACTGCATTAAAAAAGTCGCTTATCTATCCTTGTAAATTTAGCAAAGAATATCCTATGTGTCTTGCGTTACTACCTTTCTTCCTTAGATAATTAAATTAAATATATTGTATAATAACAAAAATTATAATGATATATTCAACTGTGTTTATACATAAAACAATTAAGAACATAAAACTATACTACATATACTACATATAAAGGATTTCTCAGTGTAGTTTATTATTGCTGATTACTTACCAATCTTACTTCAACTTGGTTCCATGTGGTAATATGATACTAAATTGGAAAATATTACACAAGAAAATAGTATATAATACTTCCTTGATCAATATTTAACTAAAATAAACGAAAAAGATTAGATTAATAGAATAATATCCAAATGAAGCATGTACAACAGACATTTTCGTTTTATAGACTAATTTTCGCGGATAAAGCGTTTTTAAACACTATGTTAACTACATGAAAGGTAACATTCAATAATACTTATTTCTATGATCCATCATGATCTTAATACATTTATTTCATCTTTCAAGTAATTTTCTGCATTGTCATCTTTAATGTACCTATTAGAGATCTCAACTCATTAGTGGTCGCAAACTATGAATTATCTAATCGGCAAAGATCATAGTAAAATATTTATATTATTTATAGTAAAAGTAAAAATAATTTTGTAAATAAAAAATATTTAAAAAATTATTTGCGGCTGTTGCGGTATCAAATTCTGTAATAACTTACTCAAATAAATGATTTGTGTACCTATGAAAGATTACAGCTATTTAAAATTTGGTTAAATTAATCAGTGAATTCTTATAAATTTCACTAGAGGAAAATTGATACAAAGTCTTTGAAGCATGAATTAAAAATGTATAAAGTATTTGTTACTAAACATTAATATATGTTAATATATTTCTATGTTTTTTTATTATGAATTCCATTAAATGTTTTTCATATTCTATTGTATCCTAATTTATTTTACCTTTTTCCTGTACTTATTTATTATTCGGCGCATGGTATTTTGTCTCATAAAAAAATATTATTTCCTTATAAAAAATTACCAATCGGATGTTTACTCATAACTCGCGCTTTTGCGAACTTCAATGAGATAAGACCTCTAGTGTGCGATAAAGGTACTTGTAGAAGCTCTCCTCACTGTTGTAAATGTGAAGTTGTAAAAATCACGACATAACCACAATCTTTCATATTATAATGTTTAACGCGGGTAAAATATATTATTCAATCTAGTGTATAAGTTCATCAAAATGGATAGAACAAATATTAATAATATTTTAAGTAAAAGTATCAATTCTCCAAGACGGCGATTATCTTTAGTACAATCCTTAAAAAAAAATAGCTCGTAAGTATATAAAATTAAGTTTTTATTTAAAAAATATATTCGTAAATAATGTTTATTATATATATTTAAAAATTTTAAAATAATACGTTTTGATAAAATATATGTTATATAAATTTTTTTTTTAAAAATGAGTTTATTGCTTTCTTAATCAAAATATAATTTTCAGTGGCATAAGTACCTCTGGAAGATCAAATCAATCGGTGCAAGTTGTATGTCGAACAGCAAATCATATTGTTCAAAATTTTGGTTCATCATTGCCAGTATTGGTAACCGAAGTACTAACTTTTGTAGAACGAAATACAGCTGTTAGTGTAAGTGTTTCTTTAGATGGCTGGGCATGGCTTGTTTGTGGAAGAAGATTACTTGTATGGCAATGTAAAATTACAATACATGATCAAAAACAACGAAGAACTTTTAAAACTCAATGTCGTGAACTTTTATTACCACAAAGTGATTTAGCACATAAAGCAGAATGTATCGCAGTGTGGTTACCACCTGGTCAGCAAGTTAGTTGAATCAATTAGTTTAAAATATATTCAATTAAATTATAAATATAATAATAATATATGATTTATTTATGTATATAATATAAAAAAATTTAAATGTTATGTATATTATTATTCTAAATTTAAAAATCTATAGTAAATTATTTATAATTTTTTATATGTTTAAATGATTTTAAATATATATTTCTTAAAATGTATAGGTTCCAAGTTGTATGGCAGTTTCACCCGAGGGTATAGTTCGCTACTGGGCTAGCATTGCTAATGAAGAATTGTCAGTTGAAACTAGTGCAGAATTAGCTGGTCAAGAGGTTGATTGCCTGACCTACATACCTGGTCATGGTTGTATTCTTGCTACAACTACCTGTACCGTAGCACTTTTGCAACCTCAATATACAAGTGGTAGAGGTAGCATTAATTGCAGAGTGTTAAGAACAAGCCAAGGTTGGCTTGGTGGAATCGGTAGGAGAATGTCATCTTTAATTTTTGGTACTATACCTCAGTCACCTGTATTGGAAACTGTAAGGATCGTATTTGTATACTAGTTACTCCATATTTTGAGAATTACTTATTTAAAAAATATAATGAAATATTTTGCTAAACAAAGATTATCTAAATTTAAAAGCATAACTAATTTATCTTGTAAATAAAATAAAATTAGAAATATAGCTTTAGTAATTGATATTTATAATTTACAATTTCTTTTTCTAATGTATTTGTATATTATTTTTATGAATATTATATATAAATACATGTGTATGTATAATCTAATTATACAATTACACCTACATAATTTAAAATTTAAATATATTTTCAAAATCAAATACAGTTTAACATGAATGATATCTATTAAAAATTTTTTTTAAACAATGTTTTGATACTACTTCATTAGAAATCTTAATGTTTGATACTTAAAATTTTATATGTAAACAATATTTTTTATTTGATGATAATATTTAAGACATAATATTAAAGACTATTACCAAACTTAACAACTATCTACTTAGCATATTTTAAATTAATTTAATGTGTATTAAGAATTTCAAAACTATACTGACGAGAGCAATAAACGTAACAATTTATTCATTTTTTATAGAAAAAATATATTTAAAATAATAACAATATAACTGTTTATGGTCACAATAATAAGAAACTTTAAAATCTAATACAAATTTGACTAATAATAAACCTTTACAATATAAAAATTTATAATATAAATTAATCCTTAAATAAATCAAACTATAAATTCAAAATTTTTTCATAATATTATGTGCACTTCATGTCGATATAATAAAAATTTATGCAAATATTTTTATTTTTATATTATAGTATTTCAATGTTACAGAATTTATGTATTTTAATCTTAACTTAATTATATTAATATGTATTAAAATATAACTAAAATTAATTTTTCTTTACAAGTTAATTATTATTGTTTCGTAAATATCTTTAAAAAATACTTATTCAAATAATTTCAGAAATTAACGAAAGTTGTTTGCACTGGAATAAGTGAAAGAGGATCGAGAATACTTATTCTTGCTGGTAATTCATTGCAATATTGGTCTTTTCCATTAGGAGAACAAGAAAAAATGGAGTTTGATGAAGACATCGGACATATTGTTATGCAGTCTTTCCAACGGCGATTGTGGGTATGTATAATATTTCAATTAATATATATTTATTATCAAAGTTTTTTCATTTTCATTGAAATAATTGATAAAAAAATGATTTTTTTAAGTTATTAAGAAAAACTTGTACATGTAGTATATTTTTTCTAACTGAAGGGTTTATACCAATTTAGTGACTTTAAAATAAAGTATAAATTTAATACCTTTTAAAGCAAAAATTTACAATAAAAAATTTGTATTGAAAAAAAATTTCTAATACATTTTTCTTCATTGTATTGTTTTTTAACAATTTTGTAACTATATCTCTGTCTTATTTTTTTAAAACGATTTAGAAGAAACGAACCTAATTCTTGCGCGGAATCCGTAAGTAACAGCTTAATCAGTTTCAGTTATAATTTGTGACCATATACATAATAATTACAGCAGTATGAAGTTATACTAATGTATATAAATTTCATAATTTTTATAATGCTAAATAAGTTATCATTAAACATATAAATTTTAAAGTAATATTTATTACTATATAAGCTGTAATTTCACTGATTTAAAAATTGTTGTGTATTACATTTAACATCATTTCATTGAAACATTTGAAATTGTTTCTGTATACAGTCTTCAAACAACAATTAAACAGAACTTTAGTCCTTAAATATTCAAATGCAAACTTAATATATGTATTACATATTTTTATTGAAACTATTTTATCAGAGTAGTATTAAAGCTTTATTTTTCCACCTGTAGTTAATGCTGAATAATACTTCTAAAAAATTAAACGTATATATATAATGAAAAAATTTATCATTTAATGTATTTCATTATTTTTTATTTATAATACTTATAAATTCAAATCAAACACGAAATGTAGTACGGAAGGGTTTTGCAAATATCCCTGTTTAAACTAAAAATAAAAATAAAATATCATATTACTTGGGAATAAAATTATTCAATGATTATATTTGTATGTAAATTTTATTATAATAAGCTATTACAATGAATTAATACATAAACTTTTATAATAATTGTTAATACCTTTGTAATTAAAATAACTTAAATAAAAATAAATTTGATATTTTAATTTTATAAATTATTAAAATTAATTTTTTTTATAATAATTATTATGACAATCAATTTTATAGTAAGAATTTGTTTAGAAACATATTAATCATATCCCTAAATAAGTTAATATATTTATTTTATTTATTAATTTTTTACTTAATCAATTAAATTAATAGGAATCCAGTGCTTGTAATCCACAAAACATGGTTACATGGATGATAGACATGCAGCAAATAGATGAGGGTGTCGTCATTCTTATAGCCGCTCATTGCGCGGAAGTTTCTCCACAGATTCATTTTGCAGTTGGTTTAATACCACTTTCCGGCACGTCATTAGCAAATTCTTTTAAATGGTTTATTCCTATTAAGATTGGTCCTATTTACCATAATGATGAAATAGAAACAACCATTCACTCATATCACTTTATTCTATCAGGTTGGGAGATTATTGTTTACAATCAACATAACATTATTGTAGTCAGTAGTAAGTACACTTATAAATTTATTGCTTAAAATTTATAAAATTTTTGAAATTGTGAAAAGTTTGTTCTTTTTTTAAAATTTAAAAAGTTTTAAACATCTAATGAAGTATATCTAATATTTTAATATAATTTATTTAACATCATACAAACATATATATATATATAAAATTAAAAATTGTTTCAGTGTTTATATAAAAAACTTTCTAAAAGTACCTATCTACATAGTTCAATCAAATAATAAAGTTATTTTTAATTTCTAATACTTATCTTTGAGCGATACTAAAATTCCTCTTTAATGATTCTTTTAAATTCGGTTTTTTATTTTCCCTTCATAACATATTTTTTTTTACAAAACAATATCTTAACTTAATTTTTGGTTCGATAAATATAAAAATATCAAAGAAAGTTACAATTAATGTTTCATTTTCAAAACATAATTAAAAAAATTTAAAACCAACTATACAAGAATCCTAGTTTCTAACGATAATTCAATAAATTAGGTACAAATTTTTATACCTTTTCGTTTTTATTGTTATTTATTAAAAGGTTCATTTATGGTATTTTTTATATTTTTGTACCTCATTTATACATATTAAAACGTAATAAAATATAACGTCGAAAAAAGTCTTCACGAACATTTTTAATGCTTCATTCTACTTATTCTGTTTAAATATAAAATTTTTAAATAAAATTTTTCGTCGTATTTTTTTATCGTAGTTTTTCTATATTATAAAAAATAACTCACATATATATATATATATATTGCTTATTCGCTCATTAAACACAATTCAGTATCGCATTCGGATACAAATTTATATTTATAATTAGTATTACTTCAAACTTACAAATGAAAAAATTCTATGTTTATGACTAACACTAAAGCAATTTATTAGATAATTAAAAAATATATATATATATATATATACACAAAAATTTAAACTTAAATAAAATTTGTAATATTATTTACAGATCTATCGGAATACGAACAAGATAAAATAGATTTAACTCGAGGAGGAAAAGACAGTATACTTGGAGGCTCTGTTTGTTCTGGAACTCCAGTTCTTTTCACAAGAAATCATGGACTTATCACTATAACTCCAACTGACTTTACGAATCAAGACTTTAATCAGTAACTCTATATATAGATTTTTTTACATCTAAATATTGGTTTTCTATTTTCTTTTTTTTATATTCAATTTGAATATTTTTAAATTTAACTTTCTACCATAGTAATAATAAAATTCAAATAATCAAACAGAATATTCAGCTTGTTGTTTATCTATTTATTAGATTAAATATATTATTATATTGAATCATCTTATATATTTTTTCTAAATAAGTGTTTATTATTTATGTTTTTAGGAGTTATTCAGATATAAATCTAAGCATAGATTATGGAGAGAACATTAATCAAATTCCTGAACATTTTATGACCCTCATTAGTAATGAAGAAATTCAAGAAATGTTTCATACTTCCGATGGTATAAGACAACTACAAGCAGCATTTCTTTTGAGTGTTCGACAAAATAAGGTTTATTTATTCAAAATAAAACTAAATTATCAAAATATTATTATTTAAAATGACTATTGTTTTTAAATAATTACTATCCCTAATAATTATTTAGGAGCAATGTGATGAAATTTTGGGTGAACTCTTTCCTTTACTAGAAGAGCCAGTAATGGATATTGATGCCATTTTAGATTCTCTAGTTTTGAAAGTAGCAAAATATTTAATCGATGATTATCCTGCAAATGATCCAAGATGGGCAAATCATAAAGATTTAAGTAAAATCATTTAATTTAATATTTCTAGGTAAATTATTTTTATTTTTTATTAATTTTTTTTTTCTTTAAGCATTTACACTCAATGCAATATTAGAGATGCAAATTCCACATCAATTGGAAAGAAAACAAAAATCTATAGATTTGTACATATCTTTTTTGAAAGAACATAATTTATGGACTCGAGTAAGTTACAACTTTTAAATGATAAAAAATAGTACATAATACATATATTAATATTTTAATATCATGATTTTATATTTTTTATATTTTATTTTTCATCGATGCATGTTACTATTTAAATACAATATTGAAATATGTATCGTATGTTCCTAAGCCTATTTATTACACATCAAAAAACAGAATTAAAAGGTTACTCTTATTAAAAAATAATAAAAAAACTAATTTTTTGCTGAAAAAAAACGTTTTTTCTTTTAAGTTTAAAATAAAAGTGTTTTTATTTCATTTAGTCTAATATTTCGCACAGTTAGAATAAGGATAAAAAATTTTATGGGCATCAAATGGAACTTATTTAAAATAGTGGTTATTTCTTTAATGTGACGTAACTTCTTCCAATTTTCTAAGATTTTTAAACAATTTTTATAAAATATCTAAGATATATTTAAAAAATGTATTAGAATTAAAAATCGACTTTTTATGTTCTTTAATAAAAAGATATCAGGTTAGCCATGAATATTTAAAAATTTTGAATAAATTGACGAACCAAATTTAACGTGGATTAGTTTTAATTTCCTTTAGTACAAAGTTCTGAACTCAAATTTGTAGTGCAATATAATTCATTTAAAGAACAGGTTTTCATGAAACACTAAATCATTTAAAATATATATCGATAAATATGCTATATTTTATCAAAATACATTATTAAATATAAACTGTTACATTAGTCAAATTAATTTATATAAATTTTCTGTGCTCGAAAAGCTCTAAAGAAATAATTACATCTATTATAATATTTCTTAATTATCAATCCATTTTAACGATTTCTTAAATTATAGAAATATAATTATATTATAGTTAAATCATTCGGTTCTTATCTCAAAATCGCCAGGTTTTCTTTTTGTTCAATTTTATTTTTCTCATATTTATAATCAAATTTGATTTTTTTAAGCAGACCAGAAAAGGATGTAGTAGTTACAATTTTACATACATTCCAAAAGGCAAAAATATCAAAAGTATTGTTATAACGTTATATTTAAATTTTGTTTTTATTTTCTCTTGTATTGAATTAATAAATGTGTTTGACCCCTCACGATCAAACTAATACAGCCACCTAAACATAAAATTTTATGAATAATATTTAAATTAGATATGCTATACAGAGTAATCTATTTATTATTATATTTTTAAATATTATTATATTTATATTAATATTGACATTAAATTTTTTAATCTAGTGTAACATTTCATGAAAATTAATAAAACTAATTCTGTTTAGTTTTGTGCAGTCACATATCGAGGAATTATCATGTCAACTTCACATGTTCTTGGTGAATTTGCAGAAAAAATTATTGCCATGCTCACAATCTATAATTTACAGCAACGGTATTTTTAATCTTTTAATTTTATTCAGTATAATTATATGATATATTTCTATTAAAAAGTCATTGTATATTTAAAATATCAGATACAACATGATTGCCACCTCGAATGTTTAAAAATTAGTATATATTTTATTTACTTGAAAAAGAAAAATTGTTCATTATATTTTTTTACAGTTTTTAAATATTATTGTAAGAAAAATTTAAAAAATATAAATATTTTAAAATATTTTATTTTTCCTGATAATTGATGTATTAAAATAATTTTTTTATAACATTTTAGACATACAGATATTATAGATGATGTAATAAAACGTACTCTACAACCTGAATCTTTTGTTTCGGAATTTTTAACTCCAAACGATATATTTTATAGAGAAGTAAGCAAGGTTCATCTTTTTTTACCAAATTTAGAACAAATTGCAATTGAGCAATCGCAATCGGAGAGGCCTACTCAACAAATTGCACAATATATTTTGCAAGTGAATTCAATTTTACTGGTACGATAAAAAAAAATTTATATTTTTAACTATGCTAATTCAAATTTAGAGTCAATTTTATTTATTAATTTTTTAAGTCATTAAAAAAAATTATTTTTTTTAAATCACTCTTGTATTAATTAAAAGTTAAAACTTAAAAATAATTTTACAGTTATTATTAATTAAAACTATAAAAAATATTAATACTTTTTTCAAAGATATTTTTATAATTGTTGTTTATAAAATGAAAAAGTAATTACGAATAAAAGTATAACAAAACAATAATATTATTATTTCCATTTCTGTTAACTTATTGTACACTTATAAATTCTATTATGAAGAAAAAAGATACAAATTAACTATTACTTAGAATATTTATAGCAATATAAAAATAAAAATATAAAAACAAATTATGTATGTAATGTTACTTCGATATAAAATAATCTTATATTTTTTATTATAACAATTAAATTTGATAATAGGGCGTACTTCATGAAGTAATTAAATATCGCCAATACAATGCTGAGAAATATATCCCTCCAAGGTGTTCCTCTGTAACTGAATATTTACCTTGGACAGCAGTTACAGGAAAGAATGGTTTAAGAACTTGCCTTAATACAATGGTTCGTATTTATTTCAAATTTGCGTTTCTTAACAGATTTATAAAAAATGTTTCCTACTTTTATTAAAATCAATAATCATGTCAAGAAATATTCAACATTTATTTGGTTTATCGTTTTTTATCTAACAATAAAAAAATACTATTTTTAGCAAAATTTAACATTGCAACAGGGTGTTAATAATACAAATGATTCAAATGTTAGAAATGAATTATACGAACAATTAGTGGGATTGATTGACCTAATTTTAGATGGAAGAAAATGCCATTTAGAAAGTATTAGAGGAACTGAGAAATTCGAAATTCTTTTGAAACAATACGAAGGAGAAAGAACAAGTTTAATTCAACCACTTAGTATGTAAATTCAAGAATTTAATATTTATTAAATATTTATTATTTTTTATATTTAATATTTATATTTTATATAATTTTTAATTATAGTAAAAGAAGAACAATATGAAAATGCAGCAATGCTGGCTGAAAAATATTGTGATTTTTCATCGCTAATTCAAATTTGTGAATTGACAAATAACAAAAATCGACTTGATAGTTACATGGAACAATTTGCTGATCAAGATTTTGCAGGATTTTTATTTGCATGGTAAAAAATTTATTATAAAGAGTTCATAGTTTATTTTAAAAATATTCAGCTATATTTAAATAACTGTTTTTATTACTATTATTTTTCATTTTGTTCTTAAAATAAAATTTTAATAATAAAACAAAAATATATTCGAATATATATAATATAATTTATAGTCAATTTTTATAAGTCTTTTAACATTTTAAATTAATATTCATTGAAATTTAAAATTTAAAGAAAATAATAACTATATTTCATAAGTTTAATATCAAGACTATATCAGTATTTAAAACTTAACTCTAAAATATTTTAATGATTATATTATAGATAGGGGGTCAAAAACACAATATACATTTGATTACAAAATCTGTATTATACAATAAAAGCGATATGTACGACGATCAAGTTTCAGATAAAAATTATTTCCTTAAACAATCTCTTTTATATATATCTACTGATTTTTATCTATATTTCTCAATCAAAATACATCAAGATACATGTTTCCTTTATGATTCTCTTAATTACAGATTTTCCCCTTTAATTATCTTTTGCTTTCTTATACGTAAAAATGAATCTTACCTATTCCTATTTCATAATAAATACAATATAAGTATAAAAAAATAATCATAAATTTATTAAATACAATTCGCCTTGTATTTACGTATTTTATTTCTTAGGTACGTAAAAGATGGTCGGCAAGGTCAATTAATAGAAAGATGTCGTCGTGGTGGAGCAAATGAATTAACTGAGAAGCTTTTGCAACATCCAATTTTATCATGGGTACAAGCTTCCCTTTCTGATGAGTACGAAATTGCTGCAAAAACACTTTACTCATTAGCTTTAGAAGAAACTGAACTTGTAACTCGTAAAAAGGTTATTTTTTACATATTATATTTCTTAATATTATTTCTATTAAATGTAATAAAATAAGTAAAATTAATTATTATATTAAAATTTTTATCAAATAAAATTTGAAAATTTGAATATTAACATGTTACACACAAAATATTTTGAATAAATGTTTGGTATTTCATTTTTTATTTAATTAAAGACATTTTTAAAAAAAAACTTTTAAAATCATAATAATCCCAAGAGTTATTTACATTATTTATAAATATCAAAAAAGATGTTTTCAAATATATCATGTATCATAATTAAATTAATAAATCATTATAGATTTACGATCAATGATTAAACTAATATAATATCTTACGTTAAAAAATAAAAAATTAATATAGCAAAAGAATTCTGTACATAAATTATTAAATATTTTTAAATATATGACCTAAGTATATATTTTAAAAATATATATTATTAAATTAAATAATAAATCTTGAATTTCTGGTTAAATATTTTTCAATATATTTACGAAAATTGCTAGCTTATCGAGTACTAAAAGCAATACTTTTTTAGCAATTTTATAAAATAAATGATTTTATTAATTTTCAATATTCAAAATGTATAACTTATAAAGAAAATAATTTTTATTTTCAGTCTATGCTTTCTTTAGCAAAATTAGCTCTTCTTGCTTCTGATGATCATGATGAAAAACTTGAAAATAGTATTAAAAAAATTGACAATGAATTAAATCTTATAGCCCATCAAGAAGATGTTCCAGTTAATGTTTTAGAAATTTACGGATATGATATTGAAAAATTACGAGTTCTTAGTCCATCAGAATTGATTAATGTAAGTTCTTTTATTTTTAAAGTAAAGAAATAATACAAACTATTTTCATTTCTCATATAATTAAACAATATATCTTATTTTTATACATGCAAATTTAAACATTTTTTTTTCATAATATAATATATAATTAATTATTTAAGTAATTTTGTTTATTTTTTAATTTTATAAAAAATATGATGTAAATAATTACAATATTATTTACAGCTATATACATGTATCGAAAGTCAGATGTCTAATGAGTACGATTTCAAAAAAGCACTCGACTTACTAGAATATATTGATCAAGAAGATGAAAAAATTTCGCTTAAGCTAAGAATATGGGCACGTGCAGCACGATGTGACAAATGGGACACTGTTAGTAAAAATCCTGAACAGCAAGTTCAAGAAACAATTTTCTTTAAATTGGTTGATTTAGTTCATTTGATGGGTAAGTTTACAACTAATCAAATCTTTAATTAAATAAATATATAGAACTTATATTTATATTTATATAATAATTTTAATTTATATTTAAATAATAAGATAAAGCTATTTAAATTTTATATCTCCTTTTTAAGAAAATTTTGAAAAGTTTAAAATTATTAAAATAGAATTCTAAATAATTTTCATCAAACTAAAAATAAATATTTTAAAGAACACAATCTTCTATAGAAGTTATAAAACTTTAAGTAAGGAGTCAATTACAATACTAGACTACAAAATTTTTTCATAATATCTTAAAATATTATATAATTGTTATTTTTTATTTACGTACCTTTTATATATTATTATATTATTGACAAATAATCTAACCATCTAAGGAAATATAAATGCAAAATGTAATTATTCAAAAAAATCTTATAATTTAATGTGATTTTTTATTATTCATAATTTTACATTAAAAATTGATATTATTTAATAATGATTGAACCTAGATAATTTAAAAATATATAAATATAAAATTAAATACATTTTATAAACTATATTATTTACGAATTCAATGCTTTTTAGGAAATAAAATTGAAGACATGCTCCCTCCAGTTAAATTGGTTTTGGCTGAACAAGAATTGGGTAATCTTGCTGCTTCCAGTAATTTTCAGTACCTCATTAAATTAGTTTATGAATACGCTTACAATAATTATTAATAAAATGAATATTGGTAAACAAACTATTTTATTATATAAATTTAATTAAAAAATTTCGATCCTATTTTATTATTGTAATTTCTAATTAATAAATTATACATTTTTAAAATTTTTTGGTTTTTTTAATAAAAAACGTTTTTTAGTAGTAAATACAAAAGGTAAAAAATTGAAAATAATTTAGCTCAGAATTTATAAACTAATTTATAAACTAATTTATAAACTAATTTATAAAATTGATTTATAAAATCAATTTCTAAAATTAAATTAAATATCTTTAGAACTAGAAAATATATATCTGAGCCTTTAGTGTTTATAATTTTAAATTATAAATTTAAGTATAAAAGTTTGTTTTATTATAAGTTACATTTGTTTATTTTTAATTTGTATATAAGTCAAGACAATACATAACAAACTATTAAAAAGTTGTTTTAGGCGTTAATTATAAATAAAATATAGATTACATGAATTTAAGTTTATTCAATTTAACTTTTAAAAAATATATTTTAAAATATTTTTTTTCATATCGACGAAATTTTTTTAACATTGATGTGAATTGAATATCCAATTATAAAAAGATTCTATTAAATAAAACTTTTGTTAACTTTTAATTTTTGCTTCATTTCGAAAATAATTATTAAACAATTACAAAATATTTTTAAGAACATATGTAAATGTAAACATTAAAGAACATTTTTTTAAAAAATAAAATTCACTTAAATAATATAATCTATATATAATACTTACAAAATGTTGCTGCATCAACTATCTCCTATTAAAAAAACTAAATTCATTCAAGAATACTATTTTTCTCAATAACTAAGAAAAATATACTCATCATTCAAATCACTTTCTTAATCAACATGGAACTGGCCATTATGTTTCATATTGTTAATATACTAAACTATAACATGAACGAAGGACTTTTAAAAATATATATCCTTTAACTTTATTTATGATACAATATTTTATTGGGAACTAAATCTCTTGAACATTGTATAACACCTCAATATTTTTCCAAAATTAATTTTTAACAATTATATCTCTAAAATTATTAGACAGAATTATATTAACTTATTTAATCAGAAGCTAAATTTATTATTTTACGTAAAAGTCATGATTTTCTAATAACAATTCTTTATAAGATGTAAGAAATGGTAGTTTTAGTTTTTAAAATTTTAATCATTTAAATAAAATATAATAATTTTCGACATCAAAAAAATGATTCTAATTTATTATCTTGAATTAAATTTGGTGTTAATATAATATATCCCCAAGATTTTTATTTATTATTAATCAATATATTATGATAATTTTAAATACAATTTTGGTATGAAATTATCATTCTTTATCTTCTACCCTTGTTATAGCGACCGATTCGCCATAATGACTAGTGTTTTCATCTTGATTTCACTTGTTATAAGTCTCTTAGATCATTATAAGCTATTTTATAGACGAAATTCTAGCATGTGTCTTTATACATATGTGTGCGTGCATGTGTTTATATTGCGTATTAATCACGCATTTGCTTAATGATAAGATATATTTTCATATAATAATGTTTTTCTATATAAAAAAAGGTATTCGCAGCATTTTTTGTACTGAAATGTGACAGTTAAGTACTATAAATATTGTAAAAATATAAATAATATATATTATTTTATTATAGATAATTTGTTATGTGCTTACTATATAAAAATTAATAAACGTGAATCAATGAAACCCATAAAAGACAATATGACTGATATTGATTCACTATAAAAACATATTTCAATTTGATAAGATAAGATAAAAAAACAGGGATGTGAATTTTAAAAAATAGAAAATAGTTTTCGGAGCTATTAATGAATCTAGGAATAAATGTAGATGAATATTATTAATTGACGTATGATATACTTATTTTCACGAACTATACATTTTTAATATTATACATATTTATTCTAAATTCTGAACTTCATAAATTTAGTTCACAATTCATTATTGAATATTCGTTATCTTTATAAATAATTTTATATCAATATTGAGATGAATCGATCGATATTATAAAGTTTAATTAACATTTAGACCAATACAATACGACTATAATTTAAAAATAATATATTATTATTAACAAATATTATTATATTAGTTTTTAAGATATCGTGATAAAAATGAAAAAATACAATTTTTTATTAAGAAAAAAATTATATTTAATTTTTAATTTTTAATATTAATTTTTCCACGTATAAATAAAACGCTTAAATAAACTAGAAAATAAAAAATCAGTTTATTGCATTTTTCAAAAGAAAAACGCTACTCAATATAATTGAAAAATTATATTTTTATTGCGACATTTATTAATCGTTAATTATAAATAAACTAATAATAATGTTATAGACAGAAGAAAAAATGCAATAATGGCTATAATTTATCATAAAAATTCAGCTCACGATAATCTGAAACGTGATTTTAATAGAAATTTAAATAATCATATTAAAAAGTAATAGAAAATAACAATTTATAATATGTAAATAAAAAATTGTTCTACTAAAAAGTGTAAAATATGTTATTTATAAAGTTATAAAGAGCTGATGTGTGTTAGCGAATACACTCAGAATGCGAAAAAAACTGTAAACGATATGGTTTAGAAAATACTTAAAAAAATATATTTAGTAGACAAAATATAATAGAAATAGCACGTGTTTGTTCAAAATTATTTTATATCGATATTAAAGTATTATTATATACTATAGGAGACGTAGAGATCGAAGAATATGCAAAAATTTTACGTGTATTAACGAACGAATGTTTATTCAAGTTTGAGTTGAGCTTAAAAAATGCAGGAAAAGGTAAATCCTACTAATATAGATAAACCATTAAAATATCGTATATTCTTATACATTCTATTAAGGAAGTTATGTATTATTAATTTAAATTAAAAGTGTAAAAAAACATTTTTTTATTTAATTTGTAATAAAAAAACTTTAAATAAAAGTTTAAATTATTTTAAAAATATATAAAATAGATAAAAAATATGTAGTTCTGTTGGAATTATAAAAAGCATTGTAAATATTTTTTTATATCAAAAAATAATAAAGTAGCAAATTTTGATAGCCACATAATCAACATTTTAGGATGATAAAATTAATAAATGTTTACTTTCGTTTTTTATTTATCCTATAATATAAACCTACGATACATGAGAATAATGCAATTTTTAAATTCTGCAAATTAAAAAAATTTACTATCGTTTAATATAAAATAACTTTGTTTATATTTATAATAAAAAAATCAAAAAAAATTAATACCACATCTGTAAAAGGAAAAATATTTCCAGATTTAAAAGTACTTCTTTTAGTTTTTTTCCTAATTTTACAAATTTCTTAAAACTATATAAAATTTATATTATTTATGTAATTATTATATGTTGTCATAGTATTATTAAATGACATCTGATGACAATGATCCTTAATTTAAAAAATTTATATAAAATCGTTATAATTCATTTTTATGTTATTGAAAAAAGTATTACTTATAATTATGATTGTTATAAATTGAAATATGAAAATTTTAAATGTAATACTGTTTTATTATTTTTACTTACTTTATATGTTTAGATATTTATATGTATAAATTTTATTTGAAAAAAATAATATAAATTATAATTAATAAAATTAATTTATAGATACAATAGAATATTTTTTAAAAATAAATTAAATAAGTATACAAAACATGGATTATTTAATTGATTTTTTTTACACGTGATATTGTACTTTGAATTTAATATAATAATATTTTAATATGTTAATGATGTAAAGATGATTGTTTCAACTAAAAATATTTACAAAATATCATGGTATTTTATGTGAATAGATATGTAAATTAGCTTATAATGTTACTTTCAAGATATAGAATTAAATATTTTTTATTTTAATACATATTTTACTTAAATCAACCTCGATAAAATAATAGAAAAATGAAGAAGAGTAAGAAGGAGAGAGAGAGAGAGAGAGAGAGAGATTGAAAAGAAACAGTTATGTAAAGAAAACTGAGTATGGTATGTCAAGATAAAGCATTTACAGATAAACAAGTATACGGCGGTATCATATCTTATCTGAAAGTATAACACGAATATTGGAAAGTGTACCTTTTGTAAGACTTCCCAAAAGGTGAGGATGTTTCTCTATGCTCTTTAGTCTTACGGCAACTATGATCGCAAAATCTAATCCTTTATTTCGAACATCTACTGTACTACAATTTGTCCTAGTAAAATAATATGTACCTAGCTGTTTTATTAAATACTAAATTATATTGTACAGAATACGAGAAACATAAATAAAAGAAGCATGAAGCAAATTAATAATAAATTGATAGCATTCATTTATTCATTATTCTGTGTTTTCGGTAAGTGATGCAGTATTTACATTTTGAATTACATTAATTAAATATAATTATAATATCACAGATTCAAAAATGAAATTCGATCATATAAATAATTTATCATATATTTATTAAAACCACGTTTTTCTAAAACAGAAAATTAATTTAAAACAATTTCAACTAATAATAAGAATATTACTGCAAATACTTATTTTATAAAGTTTCAACAAATAAAAAAATAAAAAACTGGTTTTAATTTTATTATTTGTGAAATTTATCTTGAATATATTTATATTATCTTAGAAAATAAAAATGAATACAATATTATTTTATTAAAATTAATCTATTAAACTTACAATGATATTCTAATAAATATTATTACGATTTTAATGTAAGTTGTTGTATACTTACATAATGTTTAAAAAATATGTTATATATATTAATAATTCATTTAAAATTTTTTTTTAATATAATCATAATTTATATGTATAACTTTAATAATTAAATTCCCAATATAATTATCAAATATATTAAAAGTGGATTTTAAAGTGCTAAATAATTTAAATTATATTTAATTAAAAAATGAAATTTTAATAAAAATTAAATTTTTAATTATATAGCGTACATTAAATGTCAAGAAAATGCAATAAAAAACATATCTCCATCGTTACTTGAGTGTTATGATGGAGATCTTTATAAAAAATGGAATCTATTACCGCATGATATTGATACACTCATTGCTATTTTACGAAAAATAGAGAATTTTCCTGGACTAAACATGGATTTACGTCTTTTTTCATCTGCTATTTTACATCGGTAACATATTTTATTAATTAAATTATATAATTTTATTATAAATATTTAATTTGGATAATTTTATCTTTTTCTTATCGTTAGAGGTAATTTAAGTACTTTTAAATATTATTAAAGTGAGAGTTATTGCAAAAATTTTAATTGTACATTACGAAATAAATTTATTTTCCAATTGTTAAATGGTATTGATACCATAGTATATTCAATGTTTTAAATTGATTAAATTATAATAAATAATGACTGTTAATCTTAGCTCACTATTTCAAAGGTGAGCTTCCACCTTATTATTACCTTATACAACTATTGTACTGCATCACTTTCTAGTTTCCTGGAATTCTTACAGATTCTCCTATAAACTAAAATTTTCTCTGTATTATAATTTAAAAACTTCCTGCATTTAATTTGATGTACATTTTCCATGTCAATTTTAAGTGTAATACTTCTCCTATGTACTTAAATTCTATCTGTTTTTTATTAGTTGCCTATTTAAGTATAAGCTATTTTTTAGTTTAGTTTTACAGCTGGTTATAACAGTGTAATTTATATCTTTTATAGCTATACTAAAAATTTAATTTCTATTGTACATTTACAAAATGCACTACATTTTATACAAGGTCAATAATCTTATGGTAGTTATCTACTTGTGCTGAAATCAGGACAATATCCGGGTACACGTAAAAGAGGGAGGAAGAAATATCGTTTCGATTTGAGTCAGTGTCAGATCATCGATAGCTTAATTAATACACCGGACGGACAACGTAGGCATCTTTTATAAGTGAATGATGATTTTTTCTATGATTACCAATTGAATTAAATTCTTCTTAAATTAAAAATATTATTTATCATATCTATTTACCAATAGTACGAAAAAAGTTACAGCTTTCACATATATTATAAAGTAATGTAATTAAATAGACCCTCTATATTTAGATGTTTAATAAGTACTACTACTCTTTTTGATCATATTCTTTGGATAAAGATAACTTTACCAAGGCGGTATCAACCTACTTATCTACTTAATGGCATGTTGTCTACAATTAAGTTGTCTACAATTAAATAGCGAGTTTCTAATGACTTTATGTACTAGTCTTTTCAAATTTTTATTTTAAGTGGAAACAAAACCAAATAAATGAATTTTTAATTACCTAACTTATGATTTTGTACCTTATCATCAATCTTTAACTCGTACTTAATCTATTAACATATATTCTTTAAACAATTTGGTTAGATTCTGTACCAGTGTGTCCTATCCTTTTGTAGATATATTAGAGACATTGTGTTCGAACTTTTCATTTTAGAGGTTGAATGTATTGATCGCTTATTTCACTATAATAGTATATAAAGAAACCTTATCCACTTTCAAGTTCTATTAATTTTCATTTTTTTCTAGTAAAATATATTTTATAATTGTTACAAAACATAGGGAATCAAAAATCAATGTACAGAAATCTCGAAAAACAATTTATATTAACGATTTATACTTTACTAAAAATTGTTTTCTTTAAAAAGAGACTAATTTTGAAAAACTTTATGTTAAATAAAATTCGAATTATTATTTTTAATTTTATAAGTTATAAATTTTAATACGAAAATAGTTTTTAATATTTTTAGTAGTTTTAATTATAATTTTTAATTTAATAATTTTTAATTATATATAAATATAATTGATCTTAGACCATTAGTATTGGTGTATATTAATAATTAGTTTAAATTATTATTAAATACTTATACTGCTTTTTAACAAATTTTTATATAGTGATCGTAACTTTCAAAATTCATCGATTTAAAATTGATTGAAAATCATATTAAAAAAATTTTGTAGAATACTATATTATTATAACTAACAATAAAATTGACCCAATCAAAGTATCGATAAATTCTTTATAAAAATTAGTATATATAAAAAGGACATAACAATGAAAATTCAATATTCAATGATATCGTAGAATTATTTTTTATTCTCAAGGTAATATTTTATTAATGTTTCTTTACTTGGATCTATAAACAATAATATTCTAGAATTTTTGTAAGGAAAATAAGTTATAATAAATTAATGTACAGATATATACATATAAAATATTTAAAATATCTGTATTTTATCTGTATTTAAAATATCTATATTTTAAATTAAATATAGTATATTACTTCATAAAGTTTCAAATATTATGTCTTTTTTTCATTTTTATAAATAAGTTAATAAAATATTATTATATAAAATATTATAAATATTAGTTTCCGACAAGATGGGATAGTCAAGAATCCCAAAGTTAAAGCACAAGTAGGGGTAATGCCATATGCACCGCTTGGACAACAATTCTTCCGACACGCGCAAACCCTTCGCGTCATTCCTGGAAATGCCGTTAATTTTCCCAATGATAGTATATCGATAGTTGAGAGAGTAAGTTCTTCATTATCCTCACCTTTTATTCTATTTATTATTCTATTATCCTATTATTTTTACATTTCTCACTCTAAGTGTTCAAAACTTTGAATTCTAATCTATTAAATTTAACTAAAATTTGTAATCAATCAAATCAAGTATTTCTAAATATCTTAATGGTTGTAATCAATTTTTTTCATCTCTAAATTAATTTTAATATTAAATTATGTAGTTATTATTTGTAATTTATTTAATTCAATATTATTTACATATAGATTTAATATGGATAAAATTTATCCTATATTCTTACTCTTGAAATTTTTATATTATATAATATTATTTATTTATAATGTTTGTTTTATTAATTACAAATAAACATATTATATTTAAAAATTTATTTTTTTGAAATAATCTTCTAATTTTTTAATTAACACTTTAAAAAATATTGTCTATTGTAGTGCACATTACACTCTTTGCTATCTAGTAGCATTGACATTTTTGAGAGAGGAGATGAAAACAGGGTTTGTAAATTCTCCAACTATGCGTATCGAAGATATGGTAGAAATATTAATGAGAGAAGAGATGTAAAAGAGGATGTTGAAATGCTTTCACCAGAACAATTGTAACGTATTCATATTTTTGTTTAAAGATATAATTACTATTTTACTCTTATTATTGCTATATTTTACTCACTTAAATTAAAAATTATTCTTTTATTAATATCATTTTTATATTAATACTAGTCTTTTATTAAGATTTATAATTCTATTAAAACAGCTTTATTCAAAAGTCAAAATTTTAAAAGATAATATTTTTTAAAAAATTATATATTTGAAAATCGACAAATTATTGTTTAAATTTCTTACTTATTATACAAGTAATTATTTTAACAATAAAGACATTAATAGAAATCTAAATTTAGAGAAATAATGAGTAAAAATGAAGGCAGAATAGATCCAAATTTGCTATACCCGGCACTACCACCGAATCATCCTAATAGTGCAAGGCTTATACAATTACCTCCACGTAGTCTCTGCCCTACTGAGAATGGTATCATCAAGACACCGTAAGTTCAAAACTTAAGCTGTTACTAATATTTTAGAATATTAAAATCTATTATGAATATGTCATAAAATATACATTAATTTTAAACGAAGAATTTTCCTTATACGTTGTTAAAATTCATGATTAATTAGCAAAATATTAAGGACAGTATAGTAATTAGCATAAATTTGTATGAATTTATCTATGATATGAATTAAATAAAATACACCGTGATTTTTATATATACAATATTTGCATTACTATTTATAAATTGATCTAAATAAATTAATATTTAGTTTTCTTATTTAATTATAAAAAATCTATAGCTTTTTCTTCGAATTTTATTCGTGCTTTTTTTGTGTTAATTATTTGCTTTAAATTTAATTACCAAATGTAATATTAATGGAATATTATATTTCATTGGTATTTTCCACTTAAATATATAAAAAAAATTTAATAACGGCATATAATTTTAATATTATGTTGAACTATTTATTAAGTGTAGAAAATAAAATCTTTATTAAATAAAATAATCTTCAGTTTAAATATAAAAAAACTGGGCAAGAATAAAACTTCAAAATATACTCGAAAAAAAATTAATTGGTTAATATGGCATATAATTTTATTTTGAATCAATTGCAAAGTAATTACTTATTTTTTCTTTTTTTTTCTTAAATGTATAGATTTGGTACCGTTTCTGGTGGTTCAGTACTAGCTGGAATAGCGGCAGGACTAGAACCTCAACTGATAAGCGTAGGTGATCTAATGAGGCAACAAGATGAAACACGAGTTCTCAGCTATCCTAAAGAAACCAATTTAGATAACAAATTTCTTGGAACTCTGGCTGGTATGTGGTTCGTACATTATACATAATTTATAATTTACAACAGAATTATTTTACACCAATATTTTGGATATTATTATTTGAACCTGATTTTATTTTTAAATCTTATAAAATAAATATAATCATACAAGAACTGATAGATAATAATCTTTATAATAACTATATGTATTTTATACATTTAATTTTTTTTAAAAGTATATTATACTTTTTATTAAATTTTAACATTACTGTAGATGATAACTATTATATTACCTGGATACATTTTCTAAGTAGCTTAATGTTGAAGATATTCGTTTGTAGAAAAGAATTTTATCAAAGAACAATAATTTTCATAAATGAAATAAAATGTAATAAAATTAATCGAAATAAATACAATAAAATAAAAATTCCCGTAATGTCTTAATTAATATTATCCAACAATTTATAATAGATATTATTAAAAATTGTGAATAAATAATATCTATTTAATAATAAGATATTGAAGAAAATAATGCTATTTAATAATCAATATAAATATTTAAAGTTTATTATTTTCTATGTAAAAAAACGTTTTTTTTTTCGATATAATTAATTTGACGTATATTAATATTTCTTGCCTCTGGGCTTTGTTTGTACATTTGGAAAATTCCTTTTACTTCTTTTCTTTCTTTCATTATCTTTTATCATTATACCGTCAATCCAGAATTATTTTACACAATCAAATAATTTAAATTAATTTAATTATTAATAATTTTAAATAAGTAGTAAAGCGTCATTATTTTACGATAATTATAAATAATGCAGGTAACAAAAAAAAGTAATTCAAAATAAAAATATTTTTACTTAAATAGAAAACTGTTCATCTGGTTTGTATTAAAAGAAAAAGAATTAATATTTTCTTATACAGGTGATCTAGCTGAAGTAGCATTAGTTCAAGGACCGCAGCAAAATGATCACTTTAACCTTGGAATAGATGGAAACTGGAATTCGACGTTTCAACCACGCTATTACTTTTTAAATGCAAACGAAAATTTACAAATGACAGCTGCTGAAATACTTGGGGATATCGATGGACTTATACTTGCAAATCAAGTACCTAAATACTATTCAAAATCTGGAAGTCTAAGGTTATCTCAAATATTTGATATGTATTATAATAATAGGGGATTTTTTGATCGTAACTACCGTGCCTGCAATAGAAACACACATATATTATCATTTGCTCCCCCAGAGATATTAACATACCAGGTAAGTCAACATAATTTATAATCAGTAATTTGAAAGAAAATAGTAATGATTAAATTAAAAAGGTAATGAAAATTAAAAAACTGTATAAAAGCATTTATCTTATAAGAAAAAAAATAATTATACAATATATTTGACTTTCATACTCAAAAAATAAGTCAAAAAATATCTGGATTAGATTTGAAGCCACTAACCGAGTTTTAAAGTTGGTTTATTTTCTAATTTTTTCTGATTAATATTAAAACTGTAAACATTTTCATTGCTTGTTCTTAATATTATATCATAGAATTCAGGGAACAGATGATCAAATAAAATTATATTATTTTACCATTAATAAATGTCTTAAATATGTAGCAATGATAAAAACTAATCAATCCCAATATTAGTATCGTGTAAATTATCTAATAAATATATTTTATATATTAAAGACTATGTAATAAATAAAAAATATTTGAACAAAATATGAATTTTTATATTGTAAATTAATTTTTTTATTTATATGAAAATGTTACTAAATGTTTACAGTTTCATTTAAAGTAAAAAAATGAGCTAATGCTCTTATTTAGAATTGACTGGTAAGAAGAAAAAATAATTGAATACTATGATGTAAAAAAGCTGATAGAAAAAAATTTGAATAAAACTTCTTACATTTAAATATAAAAACAGAAACGAAACGAAAAAGATGATTTAATGTGTTTAAAAATTTAATTTAAAATCAAAGGATTATTTTGTCTATAATAAAAAATTAATATTTTTTTAATTATTTGTGCTCTTAAAATTAATACTCTTTTTTTTAAGAATTTGATCATTATACTTTTTTAAATTTATTTATTTTTATTTCTTAACTCTTTTTAATACTGTCATTTTTATTTTATGTATAACTTATTTTTGGATAAAATATCTTTCAACAAATTTATTTACTAGAATAGATATTTTGTCGAGGAAAAGATATTCTACAGTAACTTAAATACTGTCTTGCAATTAAATATCTGCATAATCTTCTTTAAATTAAGTATTCTATAAAAAATATTTGTATTTAAGTTTATCCTTATTCGATTAATATAATTATGAAACTATATAATTATAATATATTAATATTGTTATAATTAAATTATTTTTCTTCAATAGTTTCTAATATTTTTTTAAATAAATTATTTAATATATATAAAGCATAAAATAATTAGCTTGAATTTACTATGTGCTATGCATATTTCTAAATTTTTAGACATATAGTGCAGCTATTGTTTTAAGTAGTGGAATAGCTACGGCCACTTTTTCATTTGAAGCAATTGAAAAGTTCGCTATACAAGCTGTAAAAGATTTCTCTTCTTTTATACGTAAGTATTTACTTTAAAGAAATTAACAATAAAAATCAATTTTCATACTTAATAATGCTTTGATCATTTTTTAAATATATTGTACAATAAATTTGAATCAATGTAGCTTTATATTTCGTTTTTATTCCTAAGTAAATTATTCAAAGAACGTTTTTAGCTCAACTAATATTTGTTTAATAAGATATTTATTATACTTTTTAAAAGATATTATTTAAATTATTATAAAATTATTTAAAATAATAAATCATGTTATTTTTAAAAACATATGTATAGATAATGAATCACGTTACAGATGGTTAAATTTTTGTCTCATAAATAAATTAAAAAATTAAAAAATTATTTCAGCAATGATGAATAATAAAACATGTGGAACCTTGGATATGATCGCTGAAATCGCAGTCGATCTAACGATAATTCTTGATACAACTTGGCCTTTTGATATAATTCAACAAATTCTAGCGTAAATATTTATTTTTATATTTTTCACAATAAATATATAACTTATTAAAATCAGTTATATTACTTTTCAAGAAGGACAACGTTAAAATCATTACTTAAAATAAATGAACTAAATCGGAGCTTGAACATAATTTTTTTATTTGAATTAAAAGATTAAAGAAAAGTAACCATTTTGATTTTTTATATAAAATTAAAATTTTAAAATACACATACAAATCTTTTAATCAATGATCTATATTTTATATGAAAATATAATTTAATGTATCAAATTAATTGTTTTTATAACATTTAACAAATTTACATTATTGACTTTGATAACGTGGCAGAGTAAATATTAAATTTAAAAATTTTTAATTTACATTATGAAAGATATTTGAAGAATTTTCTTAATTTTACAAAACAATTTTCAATTTCATACATTAGAATGAATAATAATAAAAAATATTATTAATTAATTCATAAATTTAAACTTTGGAAAAAAATACAAATATTTAAAGAGAACATGAAACAAAGTATCAAAATCTAGTTATTAAAATTTATCTTCATAAAAATTGTATGTTTTAGGCAATTATTAGGAGGTCTCGATATATGCAAATATAACAGCAATTTTACCATTATAAGTGCTCAAGATGGAACAATCATGATTAATTCAAGCAACAGTATTCTTGATTTTCAATTTTTCAACTCATCACTCTACAATAAATGTAAAGTTTATTTATATAGAATATTTTTATTTTAATTAATTAATATAAATACAAACAAAAAAATTTCAAGGTAAAAAATATAAATTAATAAAATTTCTTTTAATGTTATATTTAAAATAAAAATGATATATTTTCAATAAATTAAACAAAATTTACTAAATTAAGCTAATAAGTCATATAAAAATAAATATATTATTTATATGCATTAATAGTTTAAAAAATACGAATTACAATAACTTAAAACAATTTTTAATATAATTTTTATTTTATACTATTTAAATAAATAATTAATTATATTTGAATCACAAACTATTATTTTTATTATATTTAAGGGAAAAGTAAAAATTAATTATTATATCATAAATGATTTTACCCTACATAAATTTATCTAAAGGCGATATTTGAATAATATTATAAATTTTATTTGTTATTTACAGATGCCAAAGGTTTCGATTTACCAAAATCAATTGACCGATTAAAAGAATTGCAGATAAAGAAACTTAATGAAGAACAGCGATTAGGCTGGGGTGGAGGAAAATCCAGTGTTGTACTTATTGTACCTTATCAAAATAACATTTCTCAAAATGATAAAGAATACTGTTTTCAATCATTGGCAATTATGAGGGAGGAAATTCCGGGTACAATTATTTAATATTATTTTAAGCTAATACTAACTAATATAAAAATATTTTGGCGATTTAAAACTAAAAAAGGTACAATGTATGATTTTATATTCAAATTTATAATTTTTTGTTTTTCTATTTTATTTTTAAATAACCTGAAAATTTTACTAAAAAATATTTAATTTTGAACTTATTTCAATATGTCTTACATAATTGTGGCATATTTCTTTTTATACGATAGCTACTTGTTTAATTTCACTGTTTCATAGACATTGTTATTAGAAGCTTTATCTTCGTTTTACACTTTAGTTTTATTTATTATCGGATAACATAAATAAAATATATATTCATCATGTCTATTGAAAAAACTATGTAAAAAGAAAATATAAAGTAACAGATTGATAAATTAAAAATTGTCAATGAAAAATACAAATAATGTGATTAACTATAATTAGTAATAATTCAAAATAAACAAGCAAAACTATTGCTTAAGACCGCATAATTATTTGATAATTGAATTTTTTAGTCTTATTTTTAATATCTAAAAACGTACATTTTAACAATTACTGATAATGTCTGATTTATTCAAAGCGGGAAATTCCAAATAAATACAGTATAAAAGCAAGTTATATCTATATTATGCATAAAATAGTTGTAAATAATCCTTATTAATTTTTATTAGTTATTTATTATTTTTATTGGTTATTGTATATATATAAATATTTATTTTGTGAATATTGTTTATATAACTTAAATATTTTATAAAGTTTTGCATAATTATAATTTGAATTTATAGATTTAGTTATCTTATTTCTAAGTTATGGAACAAAGGATCGATGGTCAGATTTGGTATTGAATTCTAATACTGATATAATTTCTATTGGAACTGATGAAGTTAGAGACGTTTACCCATCAATTAATATTCTACAAGAGAGAATTAGACAAGGTAATTATTTAAATTTTATAAAATCAATTTGTTCACAATAAAATAACTGCGCCAATAAATAATAATTGATTCATGAATTTTTAAATATCCATTTGTAAATGAATTCATTTTAATTTATTAATTTTTTTACGTCGGTGATCATGTTTTTTTTTGTTTAATTATTGTAAAAAATTTACGTTTAAAATATCATAAAATAGCTTATTTATAAAATAATTTTAATTATTCTAAAAATTAATTTTCTAAATAATTCATATAATTACAATTACTTTAAAATATTTATAAGTCAATTAAAAAAAATAAATATAAATTTATGTAAAATAACTTTATATCTTTGTGTTCCATACGTGACAGTCAGTTAAAACTATCGCGATGATTAAAGGAACGAAGCTTTTTCGAATCTTCCTTAAAAATTAGTAAAATTCAATTAAGACAATTCAAACAAATGAAAAAAATAAGAATAAATTTTTTTGTTTAGTCACGAAATAGAGCGAGATATATTATATTTTTTTTTTTTCTGTCCAAATTATTTATTAACTTTATGATAAAATGTTTTGCCAGCGCAATTATCTCAATCGAATCCTTAAGAAATAAGAATAGTGCATCCAATTACGCATAGAGTGTCAGTTAACTATATAACATACATTTTTTGTATACATTATTGACAATTTTATTAAGTCAAATATTTAATGTTACCTTATTAAAAAAATGTATAGTTTTTAATCAAATAGGTTGAATTATTTTTTAAGCTTACAATTTTTTCATATAAAATCTATATTTAAGTTCCAAGACGTCTTATAAATTCACAATGTGGAGCAAATTATGAAAAAATTGGAATAGCACATCCAGTTACAGCTTTTATTGGGCCTTATGATATAGTCTACTATAAAATTCAACCTAATTATTTCGCTAGCGATAACATGGAAAATCCCCCAGTAATAAAAGTAAGTATGTTAATATATATAACTAAGCTTTCGCGTAACATATTACTATATTAATAAAAATCATCTAATAAAAATCAAGGCAAAACATCTTTCTTTTATTATAGGCATTTATATATACTGTTATTCTACTTTAACTTAAGAAATTAAAAATAACAAAATCTGTGAAGATACAAACAAATAAATAAAATTATATCACTTATATTATATAATGTATTAATATTAAAACAAGTACTATAACTTTATAAAAAAATATGATTTTGTTTTATACACATTAATAATTGTTATTAACTTTCTATAATAAAATAACGGTGTATTAGTACTATAAAAATAACTTTTTTCATACAATATAGTATTTTTATAAATAACTAATTTTTTAGATTCAAGGATACAATATGGCTTCTTTAAAAGTTTGTGTTTCAAGGGAATCATTATATATAAATGAAAGTGAATCAATTACATCGCCAACCTGTACTTTTATTACAAATAGTGCTTACAGTTTCAGTATGAACTGCGAAGGTAGTAAATATCTTCATCAGTGTAAACCTTACTATATATCTGTTTATTCGAATTCTACCAGCACTGAAATATTTACTTGTACAGGTAACTTATACAAAATTTAGCCTTTTCTATATTTATTATGTATTCGTTCCGATACATTTCTTATTTTAGTTATAGCATTATTCTTTAATTAATCACCTCAATAGTAAAATTTTTATTTAAAAATATTTCTTAAAAAAATTTTAAGTAATTTCTAAAAAAAATATTTTAAATTTAGTATAATTAAACAAATTTTTAGATTACAAAATAATTTAATTTTTCAATAATCAAACATTCTTTAGAAATCTTAAAACAGAATTTTATATAAAGTTTTACTGATAACACATTTTCTAGTTAAAGGAATTCGTGCAATTTTTATCATAACACAGACTTGTCTCTTATGGCTAATTCGATCTTTCATTAAATCTCATACATCTTGATGATGGACCAATCGTTTATATAAATAATACATATTTTCATATTTACTTACTAGCATATATTTAAAAGTGTAGTGTTCAAATTTTTATTTCATAACGTTATAATATATACATATCTCAAATAAGGAAATTGATAGTTACAAAATTAAAAAATTATACTTCGCACAATATTATAATGGTAATTAAATCACACAAATTTAAATGATTGAAACATGATACTAAAATTAAAAATGATAGAATATAACACTTTTTTTTTAAATAAAAATTTAAAAACATTTTTATAATTAAGACTAAATACAAAAATAACATTAATTTAGTTTTAAAAAAAATAACGTAATTATTATTTTAATGTAAATTTTGTGCAAAATAGGAATGAATAATAAATACTTAACACTTAAGAATTGCTTTTATTTAAAAAATTTTTTTAATTCAAGTCAGTTATATGTATTGACTATATTTTTTTCTTTTACATTTCAGATCCAAAAGTGTGTCGATATCCAAACAACATAAAATATATCATTTCTTACGAAAATCTTGAATGTAAAAGTGGAGCCAGCTCGTTATTAGTCATTCCTATACTAATATTACCATTCATTAAATTTTTTTTATAAACATATAGATTTTAATCGATAAAACAGAATGAAAGTATCTTTACTGTTTAACATAATTTTATTTTATTTCATTATATAAAAATACATAATCTTAGAACAAATTATTAAAAAATATATTTAATTTTAAGATTTAACTGTACAAATTTAATATATTTTAACCATTTTTTATAATAGTAACTACAATAGTTTATAGACAATCATTTTCTATTATTATTATAAAATTATAAATTAATTTTATATTTTCTTAAATAAAGGGCTTACAAATAGATACTGTGTGATCAACTCCACAAGATATTTTTTGAACTTGTGCACCAATTGAAACCTGGTAAAAAAAAATTTTCTATAGTTAAATAATGATAAATCAGAAATTACAAGAAAATGCCTTATAGTATTTAAAAAAATTTAATCTACTTTAAATGGAAAATATTGGTTTTTTTGATGACCAAGTCCAAGTGCTCCAAATTTATTACGTCCCCACATATATAGATGTCCATGATTGGTAATAGCTCCCAGTTGACTTATTCCACAAAATACTTTAACAACCTAAAAAAGAAAGCTACTGTACATATAATTAAATAAAAATGCACACAAAAATATAATTATACTTTAATTCTAATAAAATTTTGTTTTTAATATTTAATGAAAAATAAATAAAATAATATGATAAAATTCTCTTGCCTTGGTATCTAATTCATAAGCATTAACACCAAATAGAGTCTTTGGAATAAGAGTTGGTTTTACAACTCTCTGAACTTCTGGACCCAATCCGAGAATTCCAAATCCCCAAACATAAACCTCCCCTTCATCTACAATAGTTTCGTGTTTATTTTAATATAAAAATTAATATTGAAATTTGTGAATAAAAAATTTATATTTTATCAAATATATTGTATAAAATACATATTTTATTAAATGAATATACAATTATTTTATTTAGCTAAAATAAAACAAAAAATTAAATATGATCTTATAATTTAAACTACCTTGGTTCATTAAAATAACTATAATCTCAAAAAATGGGTCGTATATTTAAATACACATTTAAGATAAATTTCAGAATCTTCTGAAATACAAAAAATTGAAAATTAAAAAACTTACTATTTAAAACCATACAAAAACTTCCACCAGATGCTATATCAATAATATGACCAAGCTTTCCACACATTTTTATTTCAGTAGCAATATTCACTTGCTGATTATCTTTGTACGCTGGTAATTGAAAGTATTCTGAATTACCCCATCCAAACACTTTACCTTTATCTGTAAAACATAAAGTCTTTTCAAAACATTTTTAGATTTAGATCTAATAATGAATTCATTACAAATCTTTAAATTAATAAATATTTAAAGAATAACACTGTTTAACAAACCTGAAAGTGCTAGAACACAATCAGCAATGCATGCCACTTTAACAATATTTTGACCAGCTAAATCTCCTTTTACTAATTCAGGTTTATATTGATTTCTATAATGTGCAAGACCAGTTTGTCCATCAGCACCCCAGCCAAACGTATAAACTTCTCCATTTTCAGTCAAAAGCATACTGCAAATTATTTTTTACTTGTTTTTTATTCATTAATTATTAGTTTAATGATAATTATTTTTATTAAATTAAACTTAATGTATTTAGAATAATATTTAATTTTAATTTGTGTTATAAATAAAAATATATTTGTTTATACATGTGTAAAGAAACTGATTTTTAAGAACATTTTTTATTAAGAATTGAATTACCTATGATCTTGACCAGCAGTTACAGCCTTAATTTTTTTACCTTTTATATTTGGCATATAATGAACAACTTTACTTTTTATATAATCTTCATTGTTTACAATTGGTCTACCACATTGACCATAACCATTATTTCCTAAAGTATAAAGACCTTCATCGGTTAAAATAAGTAAATGTGCTCTACCAGCTGCAAGACCCAAGACATTAGCTGTTTTGGCTTTTAAAGGTATTAATATTGGTCTTGGTTCTTTAACAATTGGTATTTTTAATTTTTCATCCAAAGGATGAAATCCTACATAATTAAAAACAAATTAATTCAATATAAAAATGGTTAGTATAAAATAAATATAAATAATTTTTATCACCTATCAATATCTTACCTAGCTGTGAATCTGAATTTATACCACTTCCATACACAATTTTATGATCTTTTCCTTTAACTGCAAAAGCTGTAAATCCATAACCACATGCTACATCAATTATATCATAATATTCACCAAATGAAAGTCGATGTGGAACACCAGAAAAAGCAATTCCATCTTCTCCAAATGAAAGTTTTCTTTCAGTCCCCAGAGCTCCATGCTCCTGTAAACCCCAAACATATACTCTGCAATTTCCTTTACTTACTGGATATTTAAAAACTGAAAGTAGGATTAGAAAATCATTATTTAATAAATATACATGTCTTTTAAATATTGTTTTTATAATCTAATACTTTAAATGTTAAATATTAATTTACAAAGTAATATATTTTTATTAAAAAGTTTTACTTTAAAAATGATAAATCATGTAAAAATTACTTTTTCATTTTTAAATAAAAAACATATACACTTTTCGCTATGATTTTCTTTATTTGATTACAATTATTTGTAAATAAATTAATATTAGAAGTTAAATAAAGAAATGAAGATAGTATCTTTAACACACCAATTACACTTTTGATTAAAAGGCGTTAAAAAATCATTATTTACTTGGCATTGCTTTCAGTTTCATATTTTTTGCAAATTTTAATTTTGTTTTCTTAAAATTTTCTTTTGCACTACGTCGGCCAATCAAATTTGATAGATTTCTAATTCCGCAGAACATTATTAATAAACAAAAATAATTAATGTAGACTTTGTCTTTCAGAAAGATACAAAGTCATTAATTTTTATATTAATATATATTATAATAATATATTTGTTGATACTACAAGATATTGAAAAAAATTGTCATTTTTTAATAATAAAAAATAAGAAATTACTAACATAAAAACACGTGTTACAAACAAATGTGCTTGTGCATAAATAAAACTCATTGGTTTCAATCCGAGGCTGAAGTATGCCACTAATTATAAAGTTATTTTTTACTACTCGTCCTTTAAGGATGGCGCTATAGGTGCACGAAAATTTTTTGCGCGCGATTCGAATAGTATCAGTACTACTAAAAAGTTTGTAAATACGCTTTTGTGTTGAGTGGTATAGATAAATGAAAATTAAGACGTTCTGAAAATAGGACGTATTTACTTTAAAACTGTTTTTCATCATTATTTTATAATATGTGGATATACGTTTTCGAACTAATTGGCCAATATTTATCAATCGATATTATTTATTTTTATAATCATTAATATGTATTTGCGTTGAAAGGTACATATAAAATTTTTATGGTTTTAACGGTTAACACTTTCTTAATATTGTATAGAGTAAAAAATTGCAAAGTGATACGAGCAATCTTATATTCACTGTATTTATCAAAATGAAATTTGTTCCATTTTATCGTATTACAGTAATTGCATAATGTTAGTGTACCTACATCATCTAATCATACAAAATTTAAATATCCAACAAGGCTGTTTTCTAATGTAGATTAATTCCAGCTGTTGATCAAACAAATTATACAATCATTATTTTTATTTATTTGCAGAAATCATATTAATTGAACTAAAAAACAAAACTTTGTTGAAAGTTTCAAATTAAAAATAAATATATATATATAAATAGATAATCGATTCTGATGATTTTCTAAAATAAAATTTAATGGAATAAAACTTTTATACATATTATTAATAATTATTGCAATATTTTCTTTTATTAAAACTGTTTTAAATATGAGAAAATTTGAACGTTACGTTATATACATTCTGCATCTCAAACATGAATATATGTCTTCTAAGTAATTAAGGCGCATATTTTGTCATCCTTTGTTATAAAACTTGAAAAAATGTATAAATATATATGATGTGTTTTCAAATAAATTAAATAAAAATATTACATCACCGACATACAAAAATATATATTACGTATTATTGGTTCATAGTTAATCATCGATATTTGCTGTCCCAATCCATAAAACGATTACTAAAAATATAAATTGTATAAAATAATTAACACCAATATATATATTAATAGAAATTATTAATAATATTTTTAAAAGAGTTATGTAATATTTCACGTTCATTGCTACATCATAATCATTATTTTATTTTCAATTGATGCAAGTTTTAATTGAATAAACAATATTTTTCTTTACAAAAAATAAACATGTATATTATTTCGATGTTGATAAACATAAACTTATTTTTAAGGCCATTTTCCTTTATATTTATTAAGTTATAAATTCTAAATCTTGGATCTCGATAATGTCGAAGATTCTTATTGTGCCTAGTAATATTAAAATCATCCTTCGGTATTTTACACCGTTTGTCTTAAATAACCAACACATATATTGTTATAATCGAGTAAAATTCTTTCTAAATAAAATTTTATCATCAGTAATGATTATTCAAATTAAAAATTTATTTTATGATATAAAATTTAGGCTATTTATTATAAATAAATTGAATTATTATCAAATGTTTTGATTAATAATTGTCATTGTAAGACTTCATTGATTGACATAGATTTGCTTTTAGATTATTAGCGACCAATATATCGATGCTAACTATAGATTTAACTCTTTTTTTAAATTTACTAAATATCAGAAAATACATAAATGTATCAAAAAGTAGTTAATTTTATTATAGACTTTATAACACGAAAATTATTATATAAATGTGTTTAGAGAGTAACTGAAAAATTAATAAAAGTGATTATAATAAAAACTGTATATATAATTTTTAATAATTTAATTATTATTAAAATTAATAAAATGTCATTAAAAATATAAATTATTATAATTATTAAAATAGAAACAAAGTTGATAGGTTCAATTAAAAAAATGCACTATTACACCAATAAGTTTTATTTATTTCAAAGCCAAAATATAATTTATATTTCCATTATTCTGAAAAATTTTCGCTTACCATAAATAAAAAAATATAATTCTTTTATAAATTTTAATATTATTTATTTTTACTTTGTTACTAAATAAAATAAAAAGTGATCATATAATTGACAATTATCAATTAAATCTATAAAAAAACTTTAAATATTTTATTTTCATTGATAAAAAAATCTTAATATCATATTTGAAAGGATATATATGTTCTTTTTAAAATATGTAAAAAACCAATATCTGGCATAACTATACAATTTTTTGGTTTGATGTAACAAGATAAGACTTAATAATGACTATGATATTGTTTTATTCACAGTAAAGATATTTACATATAAGTTATAATAGAAAAATTAGTCAATTAAAAGATATTTTTGTTCTTTACATTCATTTGAATTATATATATAATTTTTTTCTTTAAACATCATGTATAAACTTTAAAACTAAAATTCAATAAACAAAAATAGATAATAAAATACAAAAAATACTTTTAGAAATATAAAAAATCACCTATACAAATAATCTGTAAGGCTACATATTTAATAAATTTTTAATGTTTTTGCGATAAAAATTTAATATTATTTTAATATTATTCGACATAAAAATGTAAAAAACAAAATTTTTTTAAATAATTTATCTGATTGACAAATCTTTTTTACATTTTCCACGTATTAAACAATTGATTTTACAAATTTAGTAATTACAAATAATGCAATTAACAACACTTAATTCAATACATAACAATGATAAAAATTAAAAACTACAAATCTTAAATTTTATAATTAATTAACACTGGAGGAAAGAATCTTTATTTTATATAATTATATATTTTTTAGTAAATTAAAATAAAAACAAATTTATTAAATTTCAGAATTAAAATCTTACACTTTATATTTAACTATACATTGTAAAAATTTTTTTTCATTCATTCACTGTACAACAAACTTCAAATTTTAAATCAATATCATATTTTAGATAATCAATCACATAATTATATTCAGAAATATTTTAGTACTTTAAAAATAAATTACATAAAATTATTATAATTATCATTTTTAATAAAAATGAAACAGTAATTTTTATTATTATCGATATATAAATAAAAAATTTAAATTTCTTAAATCTAACTATCAAATTTGCAATAACATTCAAAAAGATAAATTCGAAATTTAAACAATGATATATGCATATACACATGAAATGGCAATGGAACTGTATGAGTATAATTACAATTTTTGTAAATATCTTACAAATACATTTTAAATAATTTCATGATACTATAAAATAATATAAAATAAAAAAGTAAAGCTTCTCAAGTCTTAGATTCTTCGTTATCAAAGTAGTTCGTGCAAATAATCAAAAATTTTTTTAATTATTATGAATCATATAGAAAATAATAAAAAGATAAAAAACTTAAAATCTACTTTACAAATCGTAACATTAATGTGTTTAATATTTAAAATATACAAAGTCATATAAATAAAAACAAAAAAATGTTTATATTAGATATAAAAGTCTAATAAATATATATGTTTTAGACGTATCTTTTAAAATTTACTTATAAATATTCAGTAATATATTTTATTAATATAAATCATTTTAAAGTTTATTAATTTAATTTTTTTTTTGTTTTACTTAACTCTCATAACTTAATATTTTTAAGTAGATTACTAACAACTATTCTATACTCTTTTCAATTAGCATGTAATGAAAAGAATTGGAAAATGATGTAGTAATTAAATCTTAAGCTTTGTAATTTATAATGATTATTTTTCAAAAGAATTTTATGAATTTATAAAATATTTATTATAATCAAATCAGTTCCATTGTTAATAATATATTTATTTGATACTATTTTAAACATGAAATAAAAGCCATTATGTTTATGAACATTTCTCTTAGTATTTTATCTTTTGCACAAATTTATTGCAAATTTTACACTTTGTAAAAAATTAACTTACAATGATTTATAGTATCCAATTAAATACACAGATTTTTTATCATACACAAATATCCAACCCTGAGATTTAACGTCAATAGACTCCTTACATGGAAAATTGTTTAAAAATTAACCTTTTTTATAAAATTTGTTTAATTTTACGAAAAATTGCTACTTCTTAAATAAATCATTGCAAACATTTTCTAATTTTCATTAATTAATATTCCTTTAATAGATTTATAAAATACTTTAAATACAACTAAATTTGGCAGTTTTGCAAAAAATGTTTTTCTAAAATAAACATTTGTTAAACTACATTTTATAGATACAAATATATCAAATTTTTACAGAATATTTTAAAATATAATAACACAAATGATACTATTCTAATAAATCATTATAATCAACTTAAATATTGCTTATTATCATTATCGTACATTTATATAGAATTTTATACTATGAGAATAAAAATACATCGCGAATGGATTAAAGTAATATTAATAAGAATATAAAGAAAGATTTTAGTATTTTTATACAATAATAAAATCTTATGTAAATTTTAATTAAAATGATTTTTCAAAATAAAAAAATATATAAAGACAGTGTGTTACAAAATTTCGAATTCTCGAAATATCAAAGATTTTTTTATATACGGAAGATTTCATAAAATATATGAAATAATTTATTTAGTTAAAAAAAAATTAATTAATAATAACTTTTAATCGTTTACATAAATATTTTAAAATTAATAAAATTTTAAATATAATCATTATAATAGAAAACTAAGTTAAGTCAAATAAAATTTAATTTATATTGAAAATTTTTAAAAATTATCTACTAAATAATGATTCTGGCACCTTTGACAATTTTTTTTTATATTGACTGCATATTTTAAAAAGCAATAACTAATAAATATTTAGTATTTTTTATACAAACAAAACTATTTTTGAATGAGTTTGTAACTTAAAAAAAATGATTTTTGAAAAAAAATCATTGTTTTAATTTAAACTATGAAAAAATAAGGTTATCAAAATTCTTTCTAAAAAATGAAAATTAACTCATTTAACTCATCTTCATAAGAATAGAACATTTAACTAAAAGCTCAGCAAACAATGCAATTATCTCAGTTCATTAAAGATTTTCACAAAATTCTCAACTTATGCCGTGAAAATTTTTGTGCCTTCGGGAAGAATAACTTCTTCACCGACATCAGTGAGGGTAACCGTCAAAGGTAATATCAGAGGCATCAAAATCTCCTGGTGTGCCATAACATGTTGTTGGCTAAGACCACCATCTGATCTTGTGATCGTGATAGTTTTGATATTCTGTGGCTTAATGATCTGAGCCTGTTCCATCGTAGATTGATGTAACCTTTGTGACTGTAATTGATTTTGCAGTTCTTGTTGTTCTTGTTCTTGTTGTTCACGATCATGTTCGGTATTAAGGAGCTGTGTGTTAAACGAAGAAGCTCTACTTTGCAATGCATTCTGTTTACACCTCTTACTGTGCGCGTATCTGCTACCATTGTTATTAAACCGCCTGTCACAAGTCGGGCAAGCATATGGTCGTTGTCCAGTATGTATAAAAACATGTTCTTTGAGAGACTTAAGTCTCCTAAAGTTTTTCGGGCAGTATTTACAGTGATATTTAGCCTCCCCAGTGTGTGTAGTTAAATGATTAGCTAAAGTATCGGCGCGAGCAAATGCTCTAGAACAGTATTGGCAAATGTACGGCCGTTCTTGTGTATGTGTTCTCATATGCATTTTTAAATAAGCATTTGTTGTAAAAGGTCTCGAACAGACCTCACAAACATAAGGTTTAATACCATTATGAGCCCGTAAATGTGCAATGAGAGTTGTAGATTGAGTAAAACTTTTCGAACAAATTTCGCATAAAAATCTTTTTGAGGTATCAGCTTCCTTCACTTTTTTAAAACTTCTATCGTGCTTTGTAAGATGATTATTTAATTGTTCTTCTTTAATAAACCTCTTTGTACATCGAGGGCATTTATATGGTTTGATCATGTTATGTTTCGCCACATGAATTTTTAGATGTTCTCGTCTGTAGAATTTCTTTGGACATATATCACATAGATACTTTTTCCCCTCGTGTACCTATAATAGTGTTGAAAAAGAATCAAATTTGTATATACATATAATGATTAAAACTAGGTTAAAAATCAAAATTTTTTTCTTTACAAACTATTAAAAACTAAATGGTTTATATTAATAGTTTGAAAGTATAACTTTCTATTACTAGGTAATAATGTTAATAAAATCATTGTAACAAAAGTTTTGTATGAAAAACATAACTTCATTTTTCGTAAATTATATGTAAAATTAATATTATTCAAGCTTCTACTTTATATACTTAATACTAATAAGATATTAAGTTTAAAATTAAAAAAATTTTTAAAGTATTTTATTGTTGTTAAAAAAATATATACAATTAGTTATAATTAATTTGTAATAAGAAATTGATAAATTAATTTAATGATAAAATAGCATAACTAAAAATAAATTTTTAATAAAAATATAAAAGTTATTATGTATATTAATATCATAGTATACATAAATGGTGCATATCGGACTAATTATTTGTAAATTTAATATCGTATAATTATTGCAACTACACTATTTTATACGTAAACTCCTTGAACAATTTAGAATTATTATAACTGTAAAGAAATCTAGATTCTTCTAATAAATTTAAGTAACAATTTTAGAAACTTCTCTCTCTCTCTCTCTCTCTCTCTCTGTACATGTATATGTATATGTAAAAGCGTATGAATGTATATGCACAGGTAAATGTATATACATGCATATAGATTGAAAAAAATATTTTTACACAAAAAAATTTTATTACATTAATTTGAACAATTAAGAATATAATTTGGATAAATTTATAATCACTATAAAGAAAACATTAAATGTTTTAAACAAAATTACATTTTATTTTGACATAAAAACAATAAATAGACCAGATTGCAAAGAAATCATACCATTATCAACAATTAAAAATCACAAAAAATATTATATTAGAATACTAACCTGTATATGCCTTAATAATCCTTTTCTAGATGTATAACGTTTATTACACTCTGTGCATTCAAGACCTACAATATCCGTTCGTCTCTTGCGTGGTACTTTTTCCTCATTTTTATCTTCTGGCCTTGGTTCAATTTCACGAAGATCCTCCTCTGTCAGTATACCTTCTGTTACATGTTTAATCCTATGCTCTCTTAAAATTTCATTATTTTCAAAGGTATCACCACAGATGTTACACTTACGTACTTGATCAGGATTTTTTTCTGAGCATTTATCATAATGGGCTTTTAATTTATCCTTTCTATAAAACTTGATATTACATATATCACACTCAAAATTAGGTTCTTCATGCAACAATTGATGACGTAAAAGAGATTTTTTTGTACTGTAGCGTTTTTTGCAAGTGAGGCACTCATGACTATCAGTTGGCCAATCGAGACCACTTTCAAAATCATCATCTTCGTCATCATTATCTTCATTTTCCTGATTTTCTCGGTAGTCATCGACATTTTTTGTCCTTTCTTGTTTATTTGTATTTTCATCTTTTACGTGATGTTCCATATGCTTAGTAAGAGCATGTTTCGATGCGTACTTTTGATTGCAGGTTGCACAGTAGAAATTCATGGAGTTACGTTGAAACTTCTTCAGTACCTACAGCATTAAGTTGAAAAATAGTGGTTATATTTTATATACAAATTTAGTGATAAATTATACATTTTATAATGTACAATTGATAAAAAAAAGTTTATAATCTAACTAATTTATTTATTAATTTCTACAATACGTAAATATAAAAAGATAAAAAAAACAAATTAATATAAATTTCAGACGAAATTCATTCTCTGTTGCACGCTTTTATTATTATATATAAATACCAAATTATTTCTAAATTGAGATTGCCTAAAATGTTTTAATTTTTAGTTTTTAAAATACATAAAATGAAAGTCATTCAAAATATTATATTCAAATCTTAATCTAATCGGTTGAAAAACCTAATCAATTGGGTTCTACTCTAATCCTAATGTAATTAGCTAAATAATTTCTTTATCCTGATTGTACTAGTTAAACCATGTCTTTGAGAAGTTGTTAAATCATTTTTTATCTTAGCTTAATCGAGTAGAATGTATCGCGATTTAATTTTGACAAGTTTTATTATGCTCTGATCTTATTATAATTAAATTACAATTTTATATTTTAACATTATTTAAGTCTGCTAAAACAAATAATGAATATAATAAAAGTATTCTTATTTTGATACATTCTTTCAAGTTAATTCGATTAAATGTTGTGCAAAATTTTTTAATACAAAATATTGTTATCTATTTATTTCTGATATTTTAATAATTTTCTGTTAAATATAGGAAAAAATACATAATAATTTTGAAAGAAATTAAAAAAAATTTGCTTAATAAATTTAAGAAAAATATTTTTTGATCATCCTTACTTTGTTAATTTAATTTTTATATATTAAAAATAAGTATTATATGATTCTTTGAGACAAATTTTATCGTATTTATTCATATATAATTTAAATATTACGAATATAACCCAGTAATGGATAATAAGTATAATGGAATTGGAATAATTAATTTAAGACATCTCTACCGCGATATATTTATGTAAGTAATTTTAAACATACGATTCATTTTAGTATATTTATTACAAAAAAAAAAATATATAAAGTAATTTACGATAAAAATTAAATTAAAAATATTTATTATATTTATAGATTAAATTAAAAAAATTAAAAACAATAGTAATATCAATTTACACGTACACATTGAAATTTTATATTATTTAAAAACAATTTGTTTTGTATTTTATCTTTAATATTCTTCAACTAAAATATGACAAATAAAAGATTTCAGATTTCTATACTATCAAACAAAAATAACAATAACAAAAACAAAAACGATATAAATAACCTTTCAAATAAATTTTATTGTTACGATATACTTTTTGATAAAAATTATCATTTGTTTGATATCATTAAATTAGTAAGAATATCATTTTTATTTTAATATCTTGTAATTAAAATAAACTCATTCTGCAAATATTAAATATTTTATCAAACATATAAACATTATTATTTTTTTTTTTATTTTTTCTAATTTGGAAATTTAAATATTTATAATAAGGAAATAATCTTATAGTTTTGAAACATAATTATCATTTACTACTCCCTAACAAAGAATTAAAATAAAGGTTATAAACTATTTATTTAGAATTATTTTAAGATTTCATTATCATTCAGCAATTTTATAAATTACCCTTAAAGCTATTAAAAATTTTTAACAACTTTTTTCAATTTAAAAATAATTATTTTAAAAAAAAAGTATCTTCTGGTGTTAAAAAAAGTTCTATCTTTCATACTGTAATATTCATTTTGTTAAAAAATAAAATAAAAAATATTTAAAGGTTGAATCGATATTTTATAAAAATGGTAAAGCTGTATATTTAATATGTATATTTAGTTTTCATATTTTATATATATATAATAATTAATATAAAACTTTGACTGTATGATAGTTTAAACATTAAATATAAATTTTATTTGATGAAGTAAATAAAAATATAAGTATAGTTTAATATTCCAGAAGAAATTTGTATTATTGTTGTTTATATTTAAATTATATTTATATAAAAAAGTTTATATAATAATTTAAGATCAATAAAAAGACAATATATTAAGAATATATTTAGTACAAAGTCATAAATTTAAATAGATTTAGTGATTTTAAAAATCATAAATTCCGTTTTCAGTAGCAAAAATGAACTAATCCTAGAACTTTAAAATATAAATCAAAATAATATCAATAAAAAAAATTGTTACCGTCTGGTCACTTTTTGGTATACAGAATTCTGTTTTTATTCCAGTAAAATCCTTATCCTTTTCTCTATCTCGCTCATTCTCCTCAAATTCATCAATACTGAGATCTGTTTTAATTTGATCAATGATTTTCTGCGCTGCTCGAGCGGCTACTCTTTTAACTCTTTTGTTTGGATCAGATTCTTTTCCATGTAATGTTGTCTTATGAGTTGTTGCTATCATATGACTTCTTAAAGTTATCTCGTTACCGAAACTTTTATTACACTGTGTGCACCTAAAGTTTTTCAGTCGACCACTATGTTGCTCGGTATGTCGATGCAAATGGTCTTTTCTGCTAAAATTTTGATGACAGAATTTGCAAGTGTACTTAGTACCAGAATGGCTCTCTATATGCCTGGCAAGAGATTTCTTATGAGCATAGCTCATCGAACAGTGAGGACACTTTAGATCCCTTAATACTTCCTTATTCATCGACGATTCATTTAATTCATTCACGTTGTCTTTTTCACTATTCTCTTTACTTTTAATAGTTGTTTCTTAAAAATAAATAAATAAAATATTGCTATTTGTGAATTAAGTATTTTCATTTGCATTGATTAAGATTAATATTATTAAAACAAATATTCATTTATCATTTTCTTACTAAATATTTCATAAATATATGTATATTTATATAAAATTCACTTCATATTTTAAAATACTCAAATAAAATTGTTTCAAATATTCAAAATATTTCTTTTGAATCAATATTTAATGATAAAAAAGTTTAATCACGATTAATAAAAAATAAATTAATTTTTATATAATAAACTATTTATTATAAATAATTAAATAATCACAATTTTAACTTAAATAATTCAATTATTGAATGTTACACTAAATGATAAAAATAATTATTGATTACATGTTCATTTATATTATGAAATATTTTAATTAATTTATCATGTAATGAAATTAAATGTTATTATTTTATGACTTTTCAAGATATTAATATTTTTTTATAAAAAAAGAAAAAAACAATAAATTATTGCAAAGATTTAAAAGATAATTCAACATTTATAAACATTTATAAACAGTATATTTTTTATGAAAAATTCAAAACAATATATTTACTGAAATAAATATAAAATAAAAAAACCTTTGCTTTTGTGAAATATGATTAATTTTAAAATTGTTACCTTGAATATTAATTTGTTCAATATCAGTTTTTAGATCCTGTTCTGTAAGTATACCCTCAACTACGTGCTTGGAACGATGATTCCTTAACTTGTTTATTGTATCAAATTTTTCTTCACAAGTATTACACTTTACAGTATTATGTTGCTTAAATTCCTTTTCATTTTTTCCTTCGTTTTGTTCACTATCTGAATTTATTAAAATATTATCATTGCATCCATGAAAATTTAATGCGTCATTATCCTCATGAAATGAAACTTCTAAAGGCATAAGCTCGTCTTTTACTTCATTCTTCTCATGTTGCTTCAAATGTTTATTATATGATATTATATAAAGGTATTCTTTTCCACAATGAGGACAAGTATTTGGATGTTTTCCGCTTGAAGGGGACTTGGATGGAATCAAATTTGTAGGTGTGCTTTCAGACTTTTCTAGTATTTTTTCAGATTTCTCCACTGTGTTTTTTGTGAAAGTAAGGGTTTTCCTCACTTCTTCATGAGAGTGCATATGTTCCTTTAAAACTTCCTTTGATAAGAATTGTTTATCACACAAATAACAAATAAAAAAAATTTTTTCTGATTTAACTGATTGAACCTTTAATCTAGAGCTAAGATTAAGATTTTCAAAATAATTGTCTTCGTTAAAATCTTCACCAATGATGGCTTTTCTTTGATTAATTTTTCGTTTACTTCTACGATTTAATTCAATTGGTAAAGATTCTTCAGGTATATTGTACACTTGCTGACTTTGTACATCTTCTTTATCATCATTTTCCATTTCCTGTTTTGGAATAAAATTATAAATATTTAATAAATTTTTAATTAAATGCTTTAAAATATTTAATGATTCTTTATATTGAACTTTAAATTATATCATATAATTATTTAATTAAACAATCGGTACATTATACTTATAATATATAAGAAATACGTTAATAAATTCTTACAAAAAATTATTGTAAAATTGGATCAAAGTATTTATTTAAAAAGGAAATGTTTTAAAATTTTCTTGCATGTAGGAAATAAATCATATACAAAGAAATACTAAAACTATAAATAGTAACGAGTAAAAATTATAGATAGATCAATATTTATTATATCACATGATAAAATAGAAATCTGATGAAACAATAAAAAGATGTAATAAAATAAAAAAATTGTTTATTTTAAATTTTACATGTTATTTGTACTGTTTTTTCAAATAATTTTTTAAAAAATATGTACCAATAGCAATGCTCTTAAGCATTAATATTTATAAAATTTCATTACTTTTATTTCTCATTGCCCTCTACAAAAAATAACTAAAATATTCTAATGATCAATAGTAACATAAGCTTAACTCACAACTTATAGCTTAATTTTTAACTGAAAAATGATAAGTATTAATTTTGAATAATTGTTAATATTGATACACAATTTTTACAAAAATAAAAGAAAAACATTTTTTTTAATACTATAACATCTTGGTTCAGATTTAGTAATATATAATACAAATTTATTCGGTATATATACTAAAAATTTTTATCAGAAATCACTAAGCTGTTTCATCTATTAGTGCTAATGTGACTAACAATTTTAATGACTTCAATAGTTACATAACTATGACAGACAAATTTAAACCGAAATAAATTAATTTGTCAAAATATCTTCTATAGAAGCTATAATTGTATAATCTTTTTATTGCAATACCAATGAATGTGGTATATAGCATTTTAAAACCCAATTTAAAATTATCATCTGCATTATTAATAATAAAATTCAAGAATAAAGAGGAATCAAGAAAATGTAGATATGAAATAAAAATCTTGTATTATAATACTTAAAAGTCTAAAAAATCTTATTTTTAGTTTTAAAAATTCAAAAATAAACAGTTCATTAAAAATTTAATCAGTATTTATCTTGCAACAATTTTGTATAAAAATATTGGAAAAAAGAAGTTTTATTAAAACATTTACTAAATGTTATTTTTTTTTAATTTAAATGTTTAAAATTTTGAAAAAATATTACTATTCTTATTTTTTGCTTTTATCATTATTAGATGTAAAAAAATATAAATAATACCACATAACTAGTATTTAAAAAGTAAAACTATAATAAACAGCATTAAAAAATCTTATTTGAAAAATATATTAATATTTTATTCAACATTTACCTCTGCATTCAATATAAGATTCTCATTTGTAATATCACGTGTTTGTGATTCTGCTACATAATTATGTTCATACATCGCTAACTGATGAGTTTGATTTAATTCTTGCATTCGCTCTTGATCATGAATTTCATGAAGCATTATTTCTTGTAATACTTGCGCACCAAAAGAATGATTTTGCTGTTCATTAGATATTTCCTGTAATTGATGATTGTCTTGATTAAGAATTTGTTGATCATTATTAATTTCCTGCAAATTTTGTTCCTGTGTAATTTTAATTTGTTCTTTATCTTGAGTTATATGTTGAGTTTCTTCATTATTTTCACACTTTTCTATTTCACATTGTTCAATAACAACATTATTAGCTTGTTTATGTACATCTTCATTTTGTAAATCATTTTCTCCTTCATTTATTTTTTGAACATTTAAAAGTTCCATGTGATCTTTCAAAAGTAAACCTTCCTCTGTTATTTCTTCAATATGTTGTCTATGCGATGATAAATTAACATCAACGTTGCTAAAAAAAAGTTCTTCCTTTATATTTAATGAATCCAATCTCTCGTGTAATACACTGTCTGCTTGTTCTACTTGCAGTTTGAACTTATATGCTAATTCAAGCCTGTCACCGCAATCACAACAGATATTAGAAGGCAATCCATCTCCATGCAATATCTAAAAATTATTCAATAATAAAATTAAAAATAATTTATTATATTAATTCCCACTTAAAATTATTTCTTAAATTATTAATTATGTAATATAATATAAAAATGTATCATGAAATAAATTATAATCAATTATTAATAAAGTATTATTTCAGTCATTTTAATAGGCTTAAATATTTTAAATATAAATATTAATAAGTTTGAACAGAATCACTAAAAATTTAAATTTAAATGTAGATAATAGAATAATTAAAAATATGAATAAATTGTATAAAATAATAGGATATTAAGCAAAAATTAAATAATTATAAAACTATAGAATGAATACATGTACACAATGAAATATAAAGATAAAAAAATGTTAATTTTTCAATCGGTAAAAGTGTAAATGAATATTTACCATTGTACATTCAAATATAATAAATGTAACGAAAAAATATAACAAACTATAAAATAAAATAAAATTATATTTGAATAATTAAATAAAAAAAAAATCATCCAAGCTACATATTGAAAAAATTTCATTAAACATAAACATCATTAAATATAATTTAGTACTCTAGTTTAACGAATCAAAAGTTAATGAATAAAACAATTTAATTTTTATATTTAAAATATAATTTTTGTAGAAAAGCGAATTCCAAAAAAATAAAATAAATTTTAACCTAAAATAAAAAGCATCCTAACCTTAACACTTGTAAGACTCATTGCCTTGTCAGACAAAGATAATCCATCATCCACGTCGAAGAGGCCCCGCATCATAGGATTACCGAGTAGGCAAACACGACATATTTCCACTTGGTGCTCTGGTACCATACCGACGTCGTCTTCGTTCGGTGGTAGCGGACGTGAATTCTCCGACGTATTTATTTCAACAGCGTCCATATTTTGTTTGTCTTGTTCTTCACCATAGCATGGATATAGAATATACATAGAGAGTAAACTACAAATTAAATAAGAGACTCGAAATACAAATAATCTAACTAGTAAATTAATACGTAACGATTTACTGTTTGGTTGGTTAAAGTTTAAAATAAAATAATAAGGATAATAACACATGGTTCCAAAAAAAATTCAAACGAAAAGAGAGGAATAATAGTTGAAAATTTAACAATATTTTGTGATAAAATATGATTTCAAATTAAATAAGAAGTTTAAAAAAAACTAATTTTCACTAGTTTAAAAAAATATATCCCCTATACTTATAAACATATTTGAAAAACTAATTAAAAAAGAAATTGATTCTTAAATATATTCAGAATTCAATCATTTTAGAAATAAATCATTTCACATTCTGGTACTTTCTTTATTCAAAAAACCCAACAGCCGATTTATATAATAAATTATATTGGCTTATTCAATTATAAAGTAAACAAGCTGCTAAATTCCTGGGGCCATTCTAAAATTGATCGAGTTACTCCGTTGAGGAAAACCACGACGCTGCGATAAAAGTTATGATCAGGAACTTCGTTAAAATTATCATTCGCTGCACTGGTAACGGTTATATCGTACCGCAGTTAATAGAAGTATTAATTATAAAGTAAATCAAGGAATAAAACACATACTACAAAACCAAGAAAAATGCATAGTGAGGAGGAATAAACAACATGCATATAACAATAACAACGGATGAAAGTTAATTATAGCTTAGGATGCTCATTAAAACATGATAATTAGAATTCACTTAGATCAGATAATTAGATTTTCACTTGAAGTGAAAAATTAAATAAGTACATTCAAATTAAATATGTAAGCTACATAATATAACACAGAGGATGAGCAATTAAAAAAAGTATTAATATTATTAATATTTTACTTACATTTGACATAATTTTTAATATAATTGAACGATAAATAACACATATACAAAATCATATATAAATATATATAAAAATGAACTACAAATAAAATATAAACATATTTCAATTGTATATTTTAATCAGCTTAATATGTTATAAATATAATTGATTATTACATCAGGTATACTATTTTTATTATGTAAAACGGGTTAAATATAAAAAGCATGTCAATTTGGAATATAAAGAAAGTTAAAGCACAATCAGAAAAATCAAAATTATACCATATAAATATAAACTTTGAAACGTTTACGATCATGTGTGTAGTTACTATATACAAATTGGTAGCAAAAATATAAAAATGAAAATAAAATCCATGACATCAACACTAATGCCAATATATGATACGTAATAGACCAAATGGCAATTAAAAAATGCGTATAGGCATTTTAAAGCCATAACTGTACAATGGGAAATATACGTACGCATTTAATTTATATTACGATAAGCCATAGTTTACAGTATAAGAACATGATTTCAATGATTTGAGGTGTCAAAAGTAAAGAATCGGCATCCAAAATATTTACTCAGTTATAATTATGAAAATTCGGTTCTTGTGCGAAAATAACAAAAAGGGTTATTGGGTTATTGGGTTATTGGGTTATTGGGTTATTGGGTTATTGGGTTATTGGGTTATTGGGTTATTGGTGTTATTGGTTATGGTTATTGAGGTTATTGGTTATTGGGTTTATCGGGTTATTGGGTTATTGGGTTATTGGGTTATTGGGTTATTTGGCGTTATTGGGTTATTGGGTTATTGGGTTATTGGGTGTTATCGGGTTATTGGGTTATTGGGTTATTGGGTATTGGGTTATTGGGTTATTGGGTTATGGGGTTATGGTTATGGGGTTATTGGTTATTGGGTTATGTGGTTATTGGGTTATTGGGTTATCGGGTTATTGGTTAATTGGGTATTGGTTATCTGGGTTATTGGCGTTTATTGGGTTATTGGGTTATTGGGTTATTGGGTTGTTGGGTTATTGGGTTATTGGGTTATTGGGTTATTGGGTTATTGGGTTATTGGGTTATTGGGTTATTGGGTTATTGGGTTATTGGGTTATTGGGTTATTGGGTTATTGGGTTATTGGGTTATTGGGTTATTGGGTTATTGGGTTATTGGGTTATTGGGTTATTGGGTTATTGGGTTATTGGGTTATTGGGTTATTGGGGTATTGGGTTTTGGGTATTGGGTGGGGGTATTGGGTGGTTGGGGGTTGGGGTATTGGGTTGATTGGGGAGTGGGGGCTTGGGTTCGTGGGTGCTTGGGTGCGGGGTTTATGGGGCTCGGGGGGTCTGGGGGTCGTGGGTTCTTGGGTGCTGGGGGTCAGGGGTCGGGGGGTGGGTTATTGGGTTCGTGGGTTCGTGGGTGCGTGGGTGCGGGGGTTGCGGGGGGTCTCTTGGGTTTTGTGGGGTTCGGGGTATTGGTGTTGGGGGTTTGGTTTTTTGGGTTATTGGGTTGTTGGGTTGTTGGGTTGTTGGGTTATTGGGTGGTTTTGGGTTTTTGGGTTATTGGGTTGTTGGGTTATTGGGTTATTGGGTTATTGGGTTATTGGGTTATTGGGTTATTGGGTTATTGGGTTATTGGGTTATTGGGTTATTGGGTTATTGGGTTATTGGGTTATTGGGTTATTGGGTTATTGGGTTATTGGGTTATTGGGTTATTGGGTTATTGGGTTATTGGGTTATTGGGTTATTGGGTTATTGGGTTATTGGGTTATTGGGTTATTGGGTTATTGGGTTATTGGGTTATTGGGTTATTGGGTTATTGGGTTATTGGGTTATTGGGTTATTGGGTTATTGGGTTATTGGGTTATTGGGTTATTGGGTTATTGGGTTATTGGGTTAGTGGGTTATTGGGTTATTGGGTTATTGGGTTAGTGGGTTTTGGGTTATTGGGTTATTGGGTTATTGGGTTAGTGGGTTATTGGGGTTGTGTATGTGGGGGTTGAGGTTTGGGGTTTGGGGTGGTTATTGGGTTATTGGGTTTTTTGGGGTTATTGGGTGGTATTGGGTTTGGGTTAGTGGGTGTTGGTTTTTTGGGTTTGTTTGGGTTTTTGGGTTATTGGGTTTTTGGGTTTTTGGGTTTTTGGGTTATTGGGTTTTTGGGTTATTGGGTTATTGGGTTATTGGGTTATTGGGTTATTGGGTTATTGGGTTATTGGGTTATTGGGTTATTGGGTTATTGGGTTATTGGGTTATTGGGTTATTGGGTTATTGGGTTATTGGGTTATTGGGTTATTGGGTTATTGGGTTATTGGGTTATTGGGTTATTGGGTTATTGGGTTATTGGGTTATTGGGTTATTGGGTTATTGGGTTATTGGGTTATTGGGTTATTGGGTTATTGGGTTATTGGGTTATTGGGTTATTGGGTTATTGGGTTATTGGGTTATTGGGTTATTGGGTTATTGGGTTATTGGGTTATTGGGTTATTGGGTTATTGGGTTATTGGGTTATTGGGTTATTGGGTTATTGGGTTATTGGGTTATTGGGTTATTGGGTTATTGGGTTATTGGGTTATTGGGTTATTGGGTGGGGTTATTGGGTTATTGGGTTATTGGGTTATTGGGTTATTGGGTTATTGGGTTATTGGGTTATTGGGTTATTGGGTTATTGGGTTATTGGGTTATTGGGTTATTGGGTTATTGGGTTATTGGGTTATTGGGTTATTGGGTTATTGGGTTATTGGGTTATTGGGTTATTGGGTTATTGGGTTATTGGGTTATTGGGTTATTGGGTTATTGGGTTATTGGGTTGTTGGGTTATTGGGTTATTGGGTTATTGGGTTATTGGGTTATTGGGTTATTGGGTTATTGGGTTATTGGGTTATTGGGTTATTGGGTTATTGGGTTATTGGGTTATTGGGTTATTGGGTTATTGGGTTATTGGGTTATTGGGTTATTGGGTTATTGGGTTATTGGGTTATTGGGTTATTGGGTTATTGGGTTATTGGGTTATTGGGTTATTGGGTTATTGGGTTATTGGGTTATTGGGTTATTGGGTTATTGGGTTATTGGGTTATTGGGTTATTGGGTTATTGGGTTATTGGGTTATTGGGTTATTGGGTTATTGGGTTATTGGGTTATTGGGTTATTGGGTTATTGGGTTATTGGGTTATTGGGTTATGGTTATTGGGTATTGGGTTATTGGGTTATTGGGTTATTGGGTTATTGGGTTATTGGGTTATTGGGTTATTGGGTTATTGGGTTATTGGGTTATTGGTTATTGGTTATTGGGTTATTGGGTTATTGGGTATTGGGTTATTGGGTTATTGGGTATTGGGTTATTGGGTTATATGGGTTATTGGGTTATTGGGTTATTGGGTTATTGGGTTATTGGGTTATTGGTTATGGGTATTGGGTTATTGGGTTATTGGGGTTATTGGGTTATGGGTTATTGGGTATGGTTATTGGGTTATTGGGTTATTGGGTTATTGGGTATTGGGTTATTGGGTTATTGGGTTATGGTTATTGGGTTATTGGGTTATTGGGTTATTGGGTATGGGTTATTGGGTTATTGGGTTATGGGTTATGTATGGTTATTGGGTTATTGGGTTATTGGTTATTGGGTTATTGGGTTATTGGGTATTGGGTTATTGGGTTATTGGGTTATTGGGTTATTGGGTTATTGGGTTATTGGGTTATTGGGTTATTGGGTATTGGGTATTGGGTTATTGGGTTATTGGGTTATGGGTTATTGGGTTATTGGGTTATTGGGTATTGGGTTATTGGGTATTGGGTTATTGGGTTCTTGGGTTATTGGGTTTGGTATTGGGTTATTGGGTTATTGGGTTATTGGGTATTGGGTATTGGGTTATTGGGTTATTGGTTATTGGGTTATTGGGTTATTGGGTTATTGGGTTATTGGGTTATTGGTTATGGGTTATTGGGTATTGTAGGTTATGGTTGGGTTATTGGGTTATTGGGTTATTGGGTTATTGGGTATTGGGTATTGGGTTATGGGTTATTGGGTTATTGGGTTATGGGTTATTGGGTTATTGGGTTATTGGGTTATTGGGTTTATTGGGTTATTGGGTATTGGGTATTGGGTTATTGGGTTATTGGGTGTTATTGGGTTATTGGGTTATTGGGTTAATTGGGTTTATGGGGTTATTGGTGGTTATTGGGTATTGGGTTATGGGTTATTGGGTGTTATGGGTTATTGGTTATTGGGTTATTGGGTTATTGGGTTATGGGTTATGGGTTATTGGGTATGGGTTATGGGGTATTGGGTTATTTATTGGGTTATTGGGTTATTGGGTTATTGGGTTATTGGGGTTATTGGGTTATTGGGTTATTGGGTTATTGGGTTATTGGGTTATTGGGTTTTGGGTTATTGGGTTATTGGGTTATTGGGTTATTGGGTTAATTGGGTTGTCTGGGTTTTGGGTTCTTTGGGTTCTTGAGGTAATTCTTGGGTTCGCTCTGGGTTCTTGGGTTCTTCGGGTTCTTGGGTGCTTGGTTCTTGGGTTCTTGGGGCTTACTTGGAGTATCAGTGGTTCTTCTTGGGTTTCGTTTGGTTCTTGGGATTGTCTTAGGGTTCTTTGTTCTTGGGTTCTTGGGTTCTTGCTCTCTCTCCCCCCCCCCCCGGCGGCGGCGGCCCGCGCGCACTCCTCACCCCCTCCCCCCCTCCCCCCACC